>OU342743.1:293484066-293657670 GCA_910589775.1 Avena eriantha | reverse complement strand
ACGGGCTGCTAGAGCGGTCCCTAGAAGGAGCAATGAGACCTAGGGGTTTTCCACAGCCTAGAACAGGATAGACCATGGCTGGATTGGTTCCTGGTGATTATGATTTAGAGAGAAACAGAAGGGCAGTATATAAGGGGGGTCAGAGGTCAGTAAAACTCGTGAAAACACCAAATTATTGCCCAAGAAAAGAATCTTCATGAAACAAGGAAAGAAATCACGGATTTGGAGGAGTCCTGCCGAGTAACGACCAACTATACGGGCGCGACCCATATAGCTCTGACCGTATAGTTGGTTCCAGGCAGATATTTCCAAATATCTCAAGTCCAGGTCGATTAGGTTACGAATCGGAACCAACAATACCCTTTTTTCATGATAAAGTAAACGAAAATGTCTAATAGTTTAACGACCAACTATGTGGCCGGAATTTTATCTCCGATCGTATAGTTGCGACCGTATAGATACATGCATTAGAAATTGAAAGTGTTTGAGTGTTCAATGACCAACTATACAGCCAGAATTTTTATTACCGTTGTATAACTGCGCCAGTATAGATCGAGACATCGAAAACAACTTAGCACAGAAGATACAGAAGGTTTAACGACCAACTATATGGCCAGAATTTTTTCTCCGGTCGTATAGTTACGCCTGTATTGTTGGTAAAAACCTTCAGAAACTTCAGAAAAACACGAGGAATTCAAAGGCAAAAATTTCAAAAGTAAAACCTATGAAAACAAATCACTTATTTGAGTAAGAACACTTACCTTGCACTTACCGTTTACTTAGTTGGGGATGAAAGGCTCCTCCAATAACAAAGAGTTCTTCTCTTTTGGAGAAATCGACCTTAGTTCATTTAATAATTCTCGTAGGAAAAAATCACCAGGACTAAAGTTACTCTCAATAAGATTAGTGTCTTGCTAGGCAAATATGGACACTGCATCCAACATCTTTATTTCCTGCCTCTGCATAATCTGCAACTCAAATTCTTGAAGTAAAAGGATCCAACGGATCAGTCTTGGTTTATGATTTTTCCTCTCAAGGAGTTCTTTTAAACAATCACGATTCATATGAACTCTTACTTTTGTATCAACAATATAAGAACGAAATTTATCGCAACAAAAAAAAACAACAAAAAGATCCCTTTCTTCCCGAGGATAATTCTTTTGAGCACTATTAAGAGTTCTACTAGCATGGTGTATAATATTAAATCTGCGGCCTATATGTTGTCCCAGAGTTACTCCTACAGCATCATCACTAGCTTCACATATTAAGTCAAAAGTCATATCCTAGATAGGTGGTTTAATGATAGGAGCATGGAATAAAGCATATTTAAGTTTATCAAAGGCTACAAGACATTTATCATCAAAATTAAATCTTACTCCCTTTTGCAGAAGGTTAGTCAAAGTTTTAGATATTCCGGAGAAATTTCTAATGAACCTTCAATAAAAACCCACATGACCAAGGAAACTTCTTATACCTTTTATATCCCTAGGTTGTGCCATTCTCTCTATGGCCTCAACCTTAGCTCTATCCACTTCAATTCCCTTACCTGATACCTTATGTCCAAGGACTATACCTTCTTTGACCATAAAATGGCACTTCTCCCAGTTTAGAACAAGCTTGGTCTCTTCGCAATGCTGCAAAACTCTTTTAAGATTATCCAGCAACTAGTAAATGAAGTTCCATAGACAGAAAAGTCGTCCATAAATACTTCCATTATTAGTTCTATAAAATCTGCAAAAATAGCAGTCATGCATCTTTGAAAAGTAGTTGGAGCATTACATAAACCAAAAGGCATACGTCGGTAAGCATGTAAACCATAAGGACTAATGAAAGTTGTTTTAAGTTGGCCATCAGGATGGACATCTATTTGAGAAAAACCAGAGTATCCGTCCAAGTAGCAAAACTGAGTGTGGTTTGCTAACCTCTCTAAAGTTTGATCTATGAATGGTAAAGGATAATGATCTTTCCTAGTTTCTTTATTCAATTTCCTAAAATCTATACACATCCTATGTCCAACAATAGTTCTAGTAGGTATCAATTTGTTGTTTTTATTAGGAACAATAGTAAAACTGCCCTTCTTAGGGACACAATGAACAAGACTTACCCATTCACTTTCTTTTATAGGATAGATTATACATGTGCCAGTAGACGTACTATTTCTTTTCTTACCACTTCCTTCATTTCAAGCTTCAGTCATATATTAAATTCCACGACTGGTTTAGCACCTTCCTCCATGAATATTCAATGGACGGTTATCATGGGACTAATGACCTTTAAATTATCCATTGAGTACCCAAAGGCCTTGCGATGCTCCTTAAGTATTTTCATGAGTTCTTCTTCTTCATCCCCCGAAAGTTTGGCACTAATAATAATAGGAAATTTATTTGTATTGTCTAAAAATCTGTATTGATTATCTAGTAGAGTCTTCAACCCTGGGGGTGGTAATTCCTTATCCCCTCTCTTTTCTAGCTCTTCCAAAGCCTCATTAGTTGGAGGCCCTATAATGGGAAGTGAATGGATTTTATCTTCTAGTTGTTTTAGGGACTTGTCCTCCATAACTAGTTCTTCATAATTTATGTCTTTATTTATTTCTTCTTTTTGATCACTAAAGATGAGAGCTGCCATTTCCTTGATAGTTTTCTCTTTCTCTTCTTCTTGTATTTGTGGAGGTCTGTCTTTGAATTTGGAAAAGTGGAATTCTTTTTCCGCTTTCCCAAGCTTAAGAGACACAATCTCCTTTTTGAAATCTACGTTGGAACCTATATCACTCAAAAAGTTTCTTCCAAATATAATTGGGCAAAGAGAGTCAGCTAGCATATCAACAACTACAAAATCTATAGGAAATTTTTTATTGCCAATTGTGACAGTTGCTTCTTCAACTACTCCCATAGGAATTCTAAGAGTTTTATTGGCTAACATGATTGTCATATCAGTATTTTCAATTGTAGCCGCTTCTATTCCTTCTTTTATTTCTAAATAGAAATCATAAGATATAACATTAACTTCGATGCCAAGATCACATAAACCATAATGCGAGGTTTCCTTAAATATGCAGGGAAGAATAGGCTTACCCACATCTTTTACCTTTGTTTTACCTTCAACCAATATGGAAGCCTCTTCATCAAGTTCAACTATGTTACAATGTGCATACATAGCCATAATTTCTTCCTTGGTTACCTCTTCATCTTTGGTTTCTTCTAGATGTTCTTCAACTTCTGGCATACTTTCTTCCTCCTTTTTCTCCTGTACTGCTTTGACCTATTCATATTCAAAAATATGCTTTTGCGCAGTGTTAGGGAAAGGTATCTCATATGCTGGTTCTAGGGAGGACAATGTTGCTTTAACTTCTATTTTCTTCTCATGTTTGGGTGGTGGATCATACTTGACCAAACCCTCTTTTGGAGCTTTGATATGTTCTATAGAAGCTTTAACAACTTGCAACACAATATCTGAATCCAGATAAAGTTCTTTATATAATTCCTTAACATGGCCCTTTTCATTATAGTCATGAATACAATCATAATCTATTTCTACGCCTCCTTCGCTTCCTAGACCAAAATTCCATGAAACTCTATGATCGCGGATTTTATTAAGTAAAGCCCAAGCTTTAGTTATAGGAAGATTCATAAAGGATCCTTGCGCGAAAGAGTCTAGTTCAATTTTATTAGGTTGAATTAAACCGCCATAAAAGATATGCAACAAATACCATTCAGGCAAATCATGATGAGGACATAGATGAAGTAAATCTTTAAATTTGATATAAGCTCTTACTAGTCGTTCATTAGGATGGTTCCTCCAAGTCATTATAAGACGCCCGATTCCAAAAGATATTGATAATGGATAATATTTTGCTAGGAACTCACAGGCTAAACTATCCCAGGTAGTAGTGGCTTCTGGGGGTAGAGATCTATACCATGAGAGAGCTCTACTAGTCAAAGTCTGACTAAAAAGTTTAAACCTTACCTCATTAGCGGTATATCCCGTCAATTGGAAAGTGCCACATATATCTTTAAAACATGCAATATGCTCATATGGATCAAGATCTTCTTCATATCCAGTAAATTGCTTCTTCTGTAGAATACCAAGTAATAGAGGATTTATTTTGACCCCCCTTGTCTTCTCGTTGGAGTTTTCTTTTTCATTAATATCATAAGGCTTCCGAAAGTGGCTGAGTGGGTTAGCACTAGCAATATGCTCAAACTCCATCATGTTGGTGGAAACCTGTAACTCGGAACAAAACTTAGCAAGACAAAAATAAATAAGCAAAAACTAAAAGACCTATAGCTCTTAACTCCCTAGTAACAACGCCAGAAAATAGCTTGATGACTGCAAGTGCACAGATCATTTGTAGCTAGTTTTGAAATAAAGATATCAATCCCACAAGGAGCAGGAGTCTGAAGTCTAATAACTCTTGAATTAAATACTACAATAGAAATGCTGAATAAAGTTCTAAGTGATAAGATAAAATGCGAGTATTATGTAAAAAGGTGTTTTTGGGTTTTTGGTATAAGAGAGAAATAAGTAAAGTAAAGTAACTAAACACAGAAAGTAAGTATCGCGTTTGTAAAGGAGATTTGGAAGTGCAATAGGGAAAAAGCGTTCTCAGGGAGTAGCGGATACACCACTAGCATTATAAAGAGCTAAGGTAAAGATTATTATCATGAACATTCTCAACTATGTATGTGTGGGAGGAACTCCGTATTTGGACGAATAGGCAGCAACCACTACTCACATCATCCTCATAACCACAACAGTCAGCAATTGACATCAATCGAATTATTGCGCTATTAAGGGACTTAATCCCGTAGGACGTATCCCATGGCATGGACGGTGTTCCGTGAGTTTCCTCGGTTTCCAAGTTGATAAGTAAGGGGTTCTAACAGCTTTATAGTCACTGTAAGTGTTAACACACCTCCGTCTGCCAACAAGTAGTTCCCTCCATCAAGTCCCCATGAGATGCAAATATTGGGAGGTCGACTTCTCTAAATATGAAGATGAAGACAATCTAACACATGGTCACAACGATGAATATCATAATAAACTTTATCTTATTTGAATCTCATACTAGGGTTTCTCCATCTCCCCAAGAACTAATGATCTACTCAGACATGGAGGCAATCAACACCATGGAAATAACAATGGAATCTATCATAGATGAATAGTACTTGTATAAATGCACAACGAGTACGGGAACTATAACAAGATCTAGACAAGATGTAGATGGGATGGATGAACATGGTGGTGATAGAGTGGTTGATGATGAAGATCGATGCCTTATCCTCCCGGGTCTACGCAGGGCGAAGATGGATCCCCGGTGGATGAGTTCCCCCTCCAGATGCCTTCCGTAGGTGAGGTTTCGGTGATTTCTGGGTGTTCTGTATGTGGTCTCCCCCATCCAGTTGCACGGGGTGAAACTATTTGAGGAGGCGGTGGCGGCGCGAACTATATGGCAGGAACTATACGGCCAGAAAATTTATTCCCGCCGTATAGTTGGTCGTTAAACCGTCTGTATACTTTGATTGCTTTGGGTTTTCTTCTGGTGTTCTTGATATTTCCCAAATAAGCGATTTATATTGTTTTTGAATCCTTTTCTCCCCAATACAACTACTTGAAGAATGGTGTCCATTGTATCCATCATATGTGCTGATCCTGGTGAAAATAGTCATAGAAAGTGCACGCGAACACCGTAAAATACCAAGATCCTATATCTATAATGCAAAATAATAATACAAAACATGATGCAAATATGCACCCATCAGCCAACCACACCAACCGCAAATGCAAGTTTCTCAATGACCTCAAGGAGGACCCTGAGTCTGGCTACAAGCGAAGTAGGAAGAACGGACCCTGCGGAAAAGGCAGAGGGAAGAAGAAGGAGGAAGAGTCCAAGGATTCAGATGATATGGATGAAGATCCGGAACCTAAACCCGCTGATAAGGGCGATGGTAAGGCCAAGGACCCCTTTGAAAAGAAGGATCCGGTCTACCACACCTTCCTTGGCACTCCCACCGTTCGGTCCTAGAAAACCTCACTGAGGATACTGATGGCTACCCTTCCCCCAGTTCCCTAGAACATCAGGTGGTTGGAGATTCCAATCACTTGGGACAGAGAAGATCACCCAGAACTCATGCCAACAGAGAACCAGTATGCCATGGTCATCAACCCTTTGATTGACGGCAGTGAGTTCACTAAGTGCCGCATGGACAATGGAAGCAGCATCAACATCATGTACATGGATACAATGCACAAGATGAACATGATGGAGACCCAGCTAATGAAGAGCAACACCGTGTTCCATGGTGTCGTTCCTGGCCAGCAAGCTATTTCCCTTGGCTGCATCACCCTTCTAGTCGCCTTTGGTGATGTTAATAACTACTACCAAGAGTGCACGACCTTTGAAGTGGTGCCCTTCAAGAGCGTGTACCACATCATATTTGGACGCGACATCACATCTTTCACTCCTCCTCGCTAGGCCATGCTTCGTCTACAACAAGCTCAAGATACCTAGACCAAAAGGCATCATCATTGTTGCCGGAAGCTTCACAAAGGCAAGGGAGTGCGAGCTGAGCGAAGCCACCTTCACCGAAGCGGTCCTCTATGGTGAAGAGTTCCAGGAGATCCAATGCCAGGTCGATGCCTCGGAGATGCTGGCTTTCAAGAAGAAGATTTCTAACTCCAAACCCGCATTCAAGGCCGCCATCAAGACCAAGCAGGTGGAGCTTATTGAAGGAGATTCCTCCAAGACCACCTCCATTGGCACGGACCTGGATCCCAAATAGGAAGGCGCGCTCATCGAGTTCCTCCATGAGAATAGGGACATCTTCGCCTGTCAACCTGCCGACATGAAGGGTGTACCTAGGGAACTTGCCGAGCACAACCTAAACATCAATACTAAACCAAAATCGGTGAAACAAACTCTACGATGCTTTAGTGATGAAAAATGATGGGCTATAGGCAAAGAGATATCTAGGTTACTTAAGGCTAGTTTTATCCTAGAAGTTATTCACACCTAGTGGGTGGAAAATCCTTTACTTGTCCCCAAAATTGGAACCAAAGAGTTAAGAATGTGCGTTGATTACACTGGCTTGAACAAAGCGTGTCCGAAGGATCTGTTTGCTTTGCCTCGCATTGACCAAGTCATTGACTTGATGGCTGGCTCGGAACTTCTGTGTTTTCTCAATGCATACTCAGGATACCACAAAATCAAGATGCAAAAGTCGGACTAATTGGCCACTTTGTTCATCACACCTTACGACACATACTGCTATGTCATGATGCCCTTTGGGTTGAAAAACACTAGTTCTACCTACCAACGGACAATGCAGCACTTCCTTCATGACCAAATAGGTCGCAACGTACACGCTTATGTGGACGACATCACGGTGATGTCAAGGAAATCAAACGATCTCATCACCAACTTGCAAGAAACCTTTGTCAATCTTCGGAAGTACAACATGATGCTTAACCCTAAGAAGTGTGTCTTCGGGGTGCCATCCGGCAAATTGTTGGGCTTGATTGTTTCACATCGCGGAATTGAGGTCAATCCGGATAAGATCAAGGCCATCCTCGACATCAAACGCCTGACGTGCTTGAAGGACATACAGAGGCTACAGGCTACATTGCAGCCGTAAGCCGGTTCATTAGCCAACTTGGAGAGAAGTCTATGCCGCTCTACAAGTTGCTTAAGAAGGCAGACAAATTTGTATGGACGGACGAAGTAGATGCAACACTTCAGGAGTTAAAGAGAATACTCTCCTCCGCACCAATACTTGCAGCCCCGAAGTCAATGTGGCCTATATTAGTATACATGGCGGCAACCAACCTGGTTATCAGCATCATTGATACCTTCGTTCTAGATTCACGGATGTAGTATAATAGCTTTTCCCCTAGAATACCTAGGTTTAATCGAACCTTAGAAAGCACTGCTAAAGGTAATAAAAAGGACACGTCTACAAGACTTTGTTTGCTCATTTTACCTTAGTTGACCAGACCAATCTAGTTTAATTTATAACGGGTTTGAATCATTGGATGGAGATAGGCCAGGGTTGAAGATCCACCTACAGCTGCACGTCAAATGGGATAAAAGATAATAATAATCATAGTCATGTATAATGTTGGTATTGAGATAATCTCTTGTGGGCAACACATCCTAGTATTCTAGAGCCCCCGTGATGCAGCGGGCATATCAATAAACTTTTAATCCAACCAAGAGTACATCGAAGCCGCGAGTTACAAACGATTATTAAGTGTAAACACAAATCAAAGCTTTAAGTGGTGATGTTGATGTTGATCCCGAATGGGGCGCTAAGTGAAGACCATATTGCCCTTTCTGTCACTGATTTTCCTATGAGATCCCCGCTAGCCAAGTATCTCACCTCAAGCCTTTATCACTCTATGGGATTGTGGGTACCTACAAGTCCACAGATCGAGACAAGAGACGAAGAAACAAAAGATACAAATCACAATTCCAAACAAAATACAATTCTCCCATAATCTAGATGCACATAATCGCTGCGAGGTTTCTCCCCAACCCGCAACATGTGAGGACTAATCACTCATAACAAATAGATCCGAGATAGAAAACATCATACACATACTTAGATTGAAATAAAAAATTCTTACAATGGTCGCCAAATCACAAAGAGATCTAAAGTACAAAGCAATGGCTATGGCTAGTGGATGGATGGATGGGGGAAGTGATGAACAATGGTGTGGATCTCCTTTGGTGGTGTTGTGATGCAATCTGAGAATGGAGGCTCTCTGGCCGGCGGCTGGAGCCTCAAAATATATAGGCGTCTTCACGAAAGTTGTAGGGTTTAACGAGACGAAGCCGTCGCCTCCTGGTACGGGCAGGCGGTACGGGCGGACCATGCCCATACCAGTGGTCGTTAAGCCTTCAGGCGCCCTAGAATGCCTCTCCAATTACTTGCCCATGTGTACTTCCTCAAAATCCTTCATTATGACTCCTTATTTCACTTTAAAAGTCGTGATTTCCTGCACCACATAAATCAAAGAAGGGATTTGCATATCTTAGCAATTATTAGTCATTAGTGGCAAGATTTGACAGTTTATTTAGCAATTTATTGACCAAAAACAACGTTTAAACACAGTGCAAGATGGCAAAAATCGGAGCCATCAACTTCCCCAAAGCTCAAACCTTGATCGTCCTCGAGCAAGAAGAACGAAAAGAACTATAAGGAATTCAACGTTTAAACTTGACACAACGAGAATAAGAGTTCACTTATAGTCCGTAGTCGTATGTGCTCAACACTTCATTCATTTCGAAGCTTATCAAAATTAGAGAGATGACAAGAATACTATACAAGCTTCAGTAAGTTAAGATAATCAAAGTAAAGTTTAATATAAGTATAAGTAACTAGAAGTGCAGCAATCAATCCAATTCCTCTAATTAACTCTTAGCTTGCCAAGGAACACTAGAATGTTTAAATAACATAATTGAGTAAGTGAGTTTCATGTCCCAAGTAGTATAACAATGAAGTGTCTTATTTACAGCCACATCAATAAATCAAGTCTATCTAAAACACTTCTAATCCAATCATTGTCTTTCAAGAAAATTTCATAAAGTAGTAATGAGACCATGCCAAGGACTTGTTATGTGGATCCTCATAGATATCTTTTTTCTTTGTTTTATTATTCAAGGATTGCTGCTTGTTTCTTTTGCAAGTGTTTGCACAACCTTTGAGAGTACCAATAATTTTTCCCATACATTGACACAAATGCCACTCATGTCATCAACTCATAGCCGAAATCCGGGGTTATACCATAGATCATTCAAAAGCTAGTGGAGTTGTTGGCATCCCAAAGGTGTGCATTAGAGACATGGAACAAAGTTGTCTCACTTCTTTCTCTTTCTCTTTTTTGAGCTAGTACCATGGTTTGATCCATAAGGTTAGCTTTGGAATGCATCACAATTACAACTAGACTTTATTTCAATCAAACAACTCCTTTCATGAGTGTGTTCAAGACTATGAAAATATCTATGGGGTTAAGTATCATCAAGAGTATACTCTCAAGACAATCATTAATCAAACAAGTCGTAAATTTCAGACTTTTTCTTATTGTACTTGTTTGGCAATATTATTTCCAAGGCAAGACTCGGTTAACTAAAAGAACTAGAGCAAGATCTTCAACAACTAATCATCATACCAATAAAAAGCCTTACTCTAACCATATTAAATTACTTCCCACTAGCATCTCGTCTTAGCAAATCAACTAACTAAGATAAAAAACTCAAACTTCATAAGTGGGAGACATAGGACATACCTCTCGTAAGTGACTCCATGATCCTCTTCCTTATAGGGATGTGTTCCTTCAAAACTCAAACACAATTACTCTCGTAATGATATTAAAGCAAAGAGGCAAAGTATGAATCCACGTTTATGAAAAAAGGAAAAACGTAAAAACCATTTTGTATTTTTAAGGATAGGGATTAAAGAAATATAAAAGAACTTGGGACCAAGCAAGGGTCTAAGAAAATAAAAACAAAGGAAAGCAAATAAACTAAAACGGAAGAAAATTAAAAAGCAAAGGAAAAAAAGCAAAGTGTTGGAAAAAGCCAACACGAGTGTTTCAAAGCTCCCAAGGAGCTAGAGTACAACCTCGTTATTACACAAATAAATTTGTTGGGGGAACACATCCCCAAGCTCAGGCTTTTGCAAGCCCTCTTGTTGCTCATTGTTGTGGCGGTGGATAATCTCCCACATTCCATTGGCTGCTCCAATCGTGGAACTGGGTGGCAAGGCTTGTAGTGGCATCTCGAAGGTTGATGGAGAGGTTGTTCATGTTTTGAATATTTCCTTCGAGTGCATAAATATCTTCATAGGTGGTGTAGTAGTTTGGTGGTTGCACATCTTTTTCGGTCCTCCTTATTCTAGTTCTTCATCTTCTCCTCCTCCCACGGGTATTTCTTGTTGGGTAGATTAGCTTCAACCTGCACATCATAACGCAAACATCCATACTCGATAGAGAATAAACCATTAGGCAAAGGAGCTGGGATCAAGTGATCTGCTCCAGGTATATCGAAGAAATATCACCATGATTTTTAGAAATCATACCACATGCTCTTAGAGAAGAAAGAATGAGATGGTTACTTCCAGTCAACGGTTGGATGTTACCTAGGTTGATGCAAAGTGTGCATGCAAGAACGGCCACAACTCCTCCTCCACATATGGGTCCTCGAGATTGAAGAGCCTAATGCCTAAGGTAAAACACAAGTAGAGGGCCCAAATTTGGCGTTACGTTACAATTGATAAGTGCAGCTTTTGCGAGGATCAATATGTCCTCCTCATTAACTCTAGTAAACTCACCACGTTCCTACAGTGTGTTAGCAATCACACAGAATAAATATCAAATAGAAGGATGATCAATTTGGTTCCCCTTGGGTGTGTTTCCATGAATTCTCATCAAATTAAAGTAATGTAAAGGGGGAGGATCTAAAACAAAGGTAGTTGTGCGTACGTAGGTGGTGTTGTTGGTAAACCCAAAGCATTGAGCCCATTGGTTGAGTGTCAAAGTATACTCACAGTTCATAAGGCGGAATTTGATTCGATCAACTCCGGGCCTTTGTTCCTCGGAACAACCATAAGGATCCATCATGTGCATCAAGGTGCTAAAGAACTCAAGTGTCAAGCGGCGATATGTCGCAACATCCTGAAATACAAAATTATACAAACCAACATTGTTGCAAAGTAAATCAAAATCACCACGAATGCCAAGTTGGTTTAGGATATATGGACACGCCCACTTGGTGGACTTGATCTCTCGAATATTGAGATGATCGAAATGGGTTAGATGGAACTCCTCGGGGAACTCGATGCCAATTGACTTGGGGGTTAACATATCAACGGGTGGTGTGAAGGATTCCGCAGCCATCTCATGTGTATGACTCCTCGTGTTCATCTAATAAATAAAACAAGATAAAGTAAATATAGATTGCTAATATTTTTTTGGTTCAATAGAAAGATAGCATAAGTGATTCCCTACACTAACTACAAAAGAAACTCCTTTAGAAACACTGCTAAGCATATTTAATATTAAGATTGAATCAAGAACAAGACCTAAATCTAGATTAACAATGATGAATGATTGAGTGAAGCTTTTACACAAATAAGTTGAGGATTGGAGGAGAATCATACCTTAGATTGAATGAGTGCGAATAATCAAAGAAAAATTGAGTAAATTTGCAGATCAAATGGAGGTGGTTTGGAGTTTGGAGGAAGAAGAAAGAAAAATGTTGCTTTGGGGACTTTTAGGTTACCTCCTCGGGGTGCTTATGGTGGCCGCGTACGTGGTACGGGCAGGCGGTATGGCCGGAGCCCTCCCGTACCGAGTGACTTACCTTGGCGGCGACGACTTCTCCCAAGCGGTGCACTCGGTACGGGCGCATGGTACGGTCGCGCGTGCCCGTACTGCTGGTCGTTAACTATACGGTGACTTTGCATAACATCTAATATTTGCTCGGGGGTACGGTACGGACAACGTGGTACGGGCGCGTCCGACTGTACCAGTGGTCGTTATTGGCACTTGTGCCTTCGGAAAACATCAACATTTTTATCTTCCTTTGCGTTGAGATGGTATGGGCGCACGGTACGGTCTACTCCGACCGTACCAGTGGTCATTATGAATAATGTGAACTACAAAAATTAAAGAATTTGATTAGTAGCTCCGTGCGCCTTTGCACATCTTATCAAAGGACTTGATAATAGCAAAAATACTAAGTAATGATCCAGCAATACTTGTTAGGCCATGTGTTAGTAAAATAAAATATAGAGGATTACCTTTTTTAATCTCCTCTCTCCATATGTCTTCTTGAACACTCTTTATTAAAATAAAAAACAAAAACAAAAACAAAAACAAAACTAACACAATAGAAAATACATAAAGAAATATAAAGAGGTTATTTCATATGGGTTGCCTCCCATGAAGCGCTTCTAGTTAAGGTCAATTAGCTTGACCTTGATGGAAATCACTTAGGTTTGTGAAGTGGAACACCCACCCCAAAGTAGTTTGCTTTTAAAGTAATTACACCATCATCATCATTAGGCTTGGCCTTCTTCTTCCTAGGGACGTGGACTACAAAAGTATCTCTAGATGGTAGCCCTATTCTCACATTCCCTTCATGTAAATTAATCAAAGCCTTAATAGTTCTTAGGAATGGCCTACCTAGAAATATAGGTGCTATGGGATCTTCAGGCATGTCCACAATAACAAGATCACTAAGAGCGGGACTACCTTTATTTTCAACAACTATATTTTCTTTTATCCCAACAGCTTGTTTATAAGTTGATTCGACTATATGGAGTCTCAATTCAGTTGCAACAAATTGCTGCAAGTTTAACTTATCGAATAAGCTTTTGGATATTGTTGAGACACTTGCACCAAGATCACAAAGTGCAGATATCTCATTAACTCCCAACTTAATTTTAATAGTGGACTCAAATATATCATCTAGTTTAGCTGGAAGCTTATCAGCTAGTCTTTTATACTCCATCTCTAAATCACGAACCTTAGATGCTACTTGTTGTATAAATTTTTGGTACATAGCATCATTACCTTGTTCTATACCTGGATTCTTAACGGTGATCATCTTCAATAGATCTTCCATGGTATATTCCAGTGTTGGCGCGTTGCTATAATCCAGCTCTTTAGGTTTTTCATTATCAGTTACCACCCTCATCATTTTGAGGGCTTCTACCGGATTTGGCTCGGGTTTTCTAGCAAACTTTGCTAGTATGAGAGATTGGCTCCCGGATACCTTACCCAGCTGAGCCTCCACGGTCTTTGTTCTTTCCTGTAGAGCCTGCACATCATTTCTAATTGCAACGGCCTCGTTAGATAATTTTCCTATAGTACTTTCATGGCTCTCCGTAATCTTAATAAGCATATTATTTTTCTTGGTTTGATCTTGTATAAATGTTCTAACGATTTGCTTAAACAGGAGATTTCCATGATTTGCTCCATTAATATTATCATAATTATTATAAAGAGCTCCTGCAGGATTAGCATGATATTTTTGAACATTGGAAGCATAATTATTTTTCCATGCAGGATTAAAAGGAGTGCGAGCTATAAAATTAACATCATTAACTTCGGTAGTGATAACATTAACTTGTGTATCTTCCTTACTCTTTACTAAGCTAAGCAACTCATCTACCTTAGATGTAAGCTCTTTATTATTTAGATCAGTAATTGAACTTACTCTCTTCGAGGTTCTTTCCACATGCCATTGGGCATGGTTATTTTGCATATCATCAAATAATTTGTTTGCAACACTCGCTTGCTTTCCCATAATTGGTCCTCCTGCTGCAGTATCTAGCATAGACTTAGACATTGGGTTAAGACCATTATAAAACAAATGTAATATGAGCCACTCTTCCATCCCATGACTAGGACAATTCATTACAGCTTATTTCGTCCTTTCCCACGCAAGTGCTAGTGGCTCATGGCCTTCTTGTCTAAACCTTGTAATATTGGATCTTAGTTGCATAGTCTTAGCTGGGAAACAAATTTAGTCATAAACAAATTAGTACATTCCTCCCAAGATTTAATAATGCCCTTTGGTAGAGCTAGCAACCAATCCTTAGCCTTTCCTCTAAGAGAGAAAGGAAACAATCTTAGCTTATCAACATTTGGATCTACATCCTTAATACGCATCATGTCGCAAATTTCAGTAAAATTATTAAGTGCAATCCCGAATCTTCAGAAGATGAACCCCCAAATTGGTTTTCTTGAACCAAACTTAAAAGGTGAGGATTTATCTCATATGTTTCCGAATCAACTGCGGGCTGAGTGATGGGTGCACGAATAAAATCATCAGTGGGAGTAGCATACTCCCCTAATCTCTTTTGAGCCATGACTCTTATCTTTTTGGTAAATTTTTAAGTAATGAAAATAAAATAACAAGTAACTAATTTTTTGGGTTTTCAAATAGATAACAAGAATTAAAAAACTAATAACAAAACAAAAACAAGGTCTCTAATGACCTCACCAGGATAGCAAAATTGCTTCCCCGGCAAGGGCACCAAAAAAAGGGTTGATACCTTCAATCCGGATTCACGGATGTAGTACAATAGCTTTTTCCCTAGAAGACCTAGGTTTAATCGAACCTCGGAAAGCACTGCTAAAAGGTAATAAAAAGGACATGTCTACACGACTTTGTTTGTTCGTTTTACCTTAGTTGACCAGACAAATCTAGTTTACTTTATAGCGAGTTTGAATCAATGGATGGAGATAGGCCAGGGTTGAAGATCCACCTGCAACTGCACATCAAATGGGATAAAAGATAATAATAAGCATAGTCATGTATAATGTTGCTATCGAGATAATCTCTTGTGGGAAACACATCTTAGTATTCTAGAGCCCCCGTGATGCAGTGGACATAGTAATAGACTTCTAATCCAACTGAGAGTACACCGAAGCCACGGGTTACAAACGATTATTAAGTGTAAACACAGATCAAAGCTTTAAGTGGTGATGTTGTTGTTGATCCCGAATGGGGCGCTAAGCGAAGACCGTACTACTATTTATGACTAAGTTTCCTATGAGATTGCCGCTAGCCAAGTATCTCACCTTAAGCCTTTATCAATCAATGGGATCTTGGGTACCTACTGAAATGGATCATATGGGCACCTAGAGGGGGGTGAATAGGTGCTACTCCAATTTTTAATGCTTTTTCAATTTTAGGCTTGACACAAAGGTAAATTCTCTAGATATGCAACTATGAAGAATTTCCCTATATGCAAACCTAACTACTAGCGAGTAAAGGCGAATAAGAGTGAGGAGCGAGGAAACCGTAGTGGAGCACGCGGAGACACATGATTTGTTTTACCATAGTTCCTTCCTTGTTAAGGGAAGTACATCTATGTTGGAGGGGTGGGTGGTACTAAGACAACCACGCCACAATAGGCCTCACCCTGTTCTCCGATGGATGTCGCCACCAAAGGCCTGATCCACCTTTCCACTATTGGTACCCTTCGAGGCGGGAACAAATGCCTTTATACAACTATCGGGACACAACTCCACAACCAAATTGGAGGCTCCCGTAATGACAACAAGCTGCCACAAGAACAAATATTATCAAGACCGAAACACAAGATCTAGATATTAACAAAAATACTAGATCGAGAAATCTCCAAGTGAATGGAGAGGAAGTGATGCGCTTGATTCCTAATGTCGATGAATGAAGTCTCCTCCTTGGATTCCCCAAAGATCAGTGCCTTCAGGTGGTTGGAGTGGGAGACCTTGAATGAGAGCTTTTGCAACCGACCAGTACTTTTTTGAATGAATCAAGAGATATGATAGGAGGGGTGATTGGGGCTTTTATAACCCCTATCCAAACTTATCCGTTCGTGAAGTCGAGGGTCAAATTATCCGGCCCAAGTGATGGCCGGATTATCCGGACGGGGTAAAACTCCGCCCCCAGACTCTGATTATCTGGGGGATATTCCGCCCTAGACAGAAAGACACGTCGTGGTATCCTTAGCAAACTTCTCTAGGGGCGGATTATCCGACCCGGGAAAAAACTCCGGCCCTGGCCGGACAATCCAAAAGAAAGTCCGCCCCCTCTCTGAGAGACGCACATTGCCACACTTTGAAAACCTTCTCGGGGCGGATTATCTAGCCTTGTAGGGGCGGATTATCTGGCCTGGGCAAACACTCCGGCCCTGGCAGGACAATCCGAGAGATTATCTGCCCCCTCACAGAGAGACACGCCTCGTCCACCTTTGTCAAAGGGGTCAGGCCAGATTATCCGGCCCTTGACAGAGGCGGATTATCCCCCCAACAACATGATTTTCTAGCTTTTCATGTGAACACTTATCTGCATCACTTAGCACACATGAGATAAACCATGGTATTGTTATCTAACACACAAAACACTAGAGATCATGAAATGTTCTTTCAATCTCCCCCTTTTTGGTGTTAGATGACAATACTAGGATTTGCAATATAGCTCTACTATCAAAAACACAAAGATGAAGTAGACTCCCCCTAAGTGTGTGCATAGTTGAAAATTTGCATTTGAATACAAATGCACACAAGTAGGTACAAGTCTATTTCATAGGAAAGGAATTTTCAGACACATGAAAAGATAAAACAAAACCTCATACCATCGTGAGATAGAA
The DNA here is from genome assembly GCA_910589775.1 of Avena eriantha. Classification (NCBI taxonomy): domain Eukaryota; kingdom Viridiplantae; phylum Streptophyta; class Magnoliopsida; order Poales; family Poaceae; genus Avena; species Avena eriantha. The sequence continues at coordinate 293,640,529 of OU342743.1, read as the reverse complement.
GACCACAATATAATGCAAGGATAGCCAATATGATAACCATTATTGAGGCCTTCCACAGTGAGAGGGATAACCAATAGCCAATGAGATAGATGGATCCATAATCACCGATAGAGAAACCCATAGGACAATTCCAGTGCCACACACCACCATAGTCTCATAGAAAACAAATCACAAATAAAAGTTCAACGCTAAATGGGCACAAGCGAGAATAAGACCGAAACGATAAAGTGCAAATTCTTGCGCCCGACCCATGCAAATCCACGAACACCTAATAGAACTACTTCTCCCCCTTTGGCATCGAAACGCCAAAAAGGAAGAAGAGCGATGCTAGCACCCCAAGAGATCACTCGTAGTCCTCATCATCGCCCTCGTCCCTGTCCTCATCATCATACTCCTCCGTATCTTCTTCTTCCTCATCAGCTGGTGGAGTGGGCTCCCTCGCCGGAGCAGGGAACAGGTGGCGCTCTAGCTCTCCATAGTTGAGTCCAGAAGAGTTCCACTCAGCATATGGAGTGGGAGCGGTAGGAGCTGGAGGAGTGCCTGATGCCCCAGATACATGATGGGGAATGAGCTGTTGGGTATGGGCCATCTCGTGGTGCTGCTTGTACGCCGCATACTGCCCCTTGTGAGTATCCACCCCCATGCAGAATATGTTCCGCTGAAATCAATTCAGCTGCTTCATCTCACGAGCAACAGGAGGCACTGGAGCCTATGAGCACTGGCACGAGCATCCCTCATAAAACCCTCAGGAGCAGAGGATGGATGAGGGGTCTTCCTTGACTTGTTGTAGATCTTCTTCACCTTATGCTCAACATCATAGTGAAATTCTCTAGTGAGAAGCAAGTACTTGATGAGCATCATAATATAAGGAGCATACGGAATGGAGAGCCTATTGAACATGGCATTGGTCAACTCATGATAGATGAATTACATCACATCTAGCTTGTATTCCATAGATTCATCCTCATAGGAGGCCACCTCATAAGAAAAAGCGAGCAGCTGAACCAGGTGGCCACAAATACTGTCATTGTTGCCCCAACTAGGCGTGATGGAGTCACGGAAAACACCAACCAAATGAGCATAAAGAGTGGAGAGTCCTGCGAGCATACCCACAACCCCATTATCAGCTGTGCAAGGAGAAAGGGCATCATCTTTGTTGGGCTTAGTTGAGTGATGATACGATGGCCACAAGCACGATCCCTGCCAAGGAATGGATAGCCAAGCACCCCCACGAAGGTCCAAAAATTAGATTGCATCATAGTGTCACGGGTCTTCATGGTGCGGTTCTCATCGCCACAAATTACCAAAGTGGAGAAGAATTGTTTCACCACCTCGGAGTCATAGGAACACTGAAGGGCCCTAAGAGTGTGCAGCCCCGTCCGCTCAATCACAGCCATAGCATCAACAAGTTGAGGCTTCTCCATAGCCTCAGCAATATTCATGGGACGCATAGGGCAAATCTTCAGAGATGAATAGACATCCTCATAGATGGACTTTTGGTCAGCAAACCAAAAGCGGGAGTCACCAAGCTATGTATCTCGGTCATTGTCCACAAACACATCATGATCACGAATCGAAGAGTAAGTGATGGGATCCATTGCCTTATAGTTGACCTTGGGTGCCTTACCCTTTCTCTTGGACACACCCTTCTTCCCTTGTCTTTCCTTGCTTGTTCATCCATGTGGTCAGTCTCTATTTTCCTCCTCCTCAATTCAACCTTGTCCACGAGACCACCTTCACCGTCGTCCCTGAGGTAGAGACCATGTGGACGGCGCTTGTAGGTTTTGGGGACACTAGAACCACCTGTGAAACGAATAAGATGGATAGCACGGGGATAAGCACACACACAAGTCCAGGAGGAAAGTAGAAATAGTAGACAAACAATCCACAACCCAAAAATACATTATGCAAAAACCTAAGGAATTCTGAATCAGAGATGAGTCTGCCAAGACGGATAATCCGGCCATGCCAGGGGCGGATAATCCGGCCCTGGCGAAATTTTCAGAATTGGCCTAGACTGACTGCAACAACATATATCAGGCACATGAATTGCAAGACTACAATTTCTAAGCGAAACAAGAACCACAAGGAGAATCCTAGTCCACATTCCACCAACAAGTAACATATCTACACAAAATATGGGAGGGAGGGAGTTACCCTCACTCATTGAAGGAAGAACACGAAGGAGGAGGTACTCGGATGCATGGGGAAGAAGATTCGGGGGAGGCCCGGAGAATCCGGTGGCCGGAACAGCTTGGGGGAGGGCTGGGGCGCGAGAGGCACCTTGGGAGAGAGAGGGGTCAGGGGAGAAGAACTACTCTGTTTGAGCTCTTCCCCTTGACGCCTAGCCCTTAAAGGATAGAAGCCACCAGGGACGGATTATCCGACCCCCACTTGGGGCACATAATCCGGCCTGATTTCTGAAATTCTGTTGTACACACATTCAGGCCCGCACACCACCAAACAAAACTCCCACAAGATAAACAACAGACTTGTGTGCAAGAAAAGATGGCTCGGGGATTGAAAAAGGCTTGGGATTAGACAACCAAACTGAGATGGTACTACACACCCAAGATTGGAAGAGGAAAATCACATAAAGCCAAAATTGAGTGTGTTTTCCATAAGAACGCAAGATAGGCAAGAAAAACCAAGAAGATCCACATAGAACCATCTCTTCTACGAAAGAGGGCGGTGTCCGAGGCCACCTTGTTGGAGTGCATGGTATGACACCATGAAGATATATCTTGGGTTCATGACCAATACTCATCAATAAGCTCACATATCACAAAATGATATTAAGAGAAAGGATTTTACTTGCTTTCAGCATTATGGGGGGAGGGTTAGCCCAATCAATTAGGACCACACTCCCCCTATATTCATGCCCGCACCTAAACCAAATAAGGAGGAGATATAAGAGTGTGTGCATGGGTAATCAAGGCAAACTCCTTGAATCAATGATATTTAGCTCATTCCTCAAGTAACAAAATCTTGCTTCACCAAGTGGCTTCGTGAAAATATCAGCAAGTTGGTTCTTTGTGCTCACAAAAGATAGATCAATATCACCACGAGCAACATGGTCCTGAATAAAATTATTCTGAATGTCAATATGCTTTGTCCTTGTATGTTGCACCGGATTGTATGCAATTTTGATTGCACTTTCATTATCACATAAAAGAGGCACTTTGTCACAATTGATGCCATATTCCTTTAAAGTTTGCCTCATCCACAATAATTGAGTACATGCGCTTGTAGCAGCCACATATTCATCCTCGGCGGTGGAGAGAGATATACAATTCTGTTTCTTAGAAGACCAACATACCAAAGACCTTTCCAATAATTGACAAGCTCCATAAGTTGATTTCCTATCATCCTTGTCACCAGCCCAATTTGAATCAGTATAGCCACATAGAAAGAAATTGGAGCCCTTGGATACCATAGACCAAAATTAGGGGAATAAACAAAATATCGGAAGATTCTCTTGACCGCCACTAAGTGGATTTCTTTAGGATCCACTTGATACCTTGCACACACACTTACACTCAACACAATATCGGGTCTAGATGTGCAGAGGTAAAGAAGGGAGCCAATCATGGACCTGTATACCTTTTGGTCCACATCTTTACCATTGGGGTTGAGTTCAAGATGGCATTTAGTTTGCATCGGTGTGGCAACGCCATTAAGATCCGTCATCTTGAACCTCTTGAGCATGTCTTGGATGTATTTTGCTTAATTTATGAAGGTTCCTTCTCTAAGTTGTTTGATCTCAAATCCAAGAAAGAACCATAATTCCCCCATCAGAGACATCTCAAACCTGTCAGTCATAATATTTGAAAATTCATCATTAAAAGCTTTATTAGTAGATCCAAAGATATTGTCATCTACATATAGTTGGCATATGAAGAGATCCACCTTAACCTTCTTAGTAAAAGAGTGGGATCGATTTGCCCAACTTCGAAACCACGGTCTAGCAAAGCTCTTTAAGGTGCTCATACCACGCACGCAGGGCTTGTTTAAGGCCATATAGTGCCTTATCGAGTTTGTAGACATGGTTCGGGAAGTTGGGATCCTCAAAACCTGGGGGTTGCTTTACATGTACCAATTCATGTAGAGGACCATTAAGAAACGCACTCTTAACATCCATTTGCTGTAATTTAAAATCATTATGAGCTGCATAGGCAAGAAGGATATGGATGGACTCAAGATGGCCACCGGGGCATAAGTCTCACCGAAGTCGATGCTTTCAACTTGGGAATAGCCTTGTGCCATGAGTATTGCCTTGTTCCTTACGATAATGCCATTATCATCTTGCTTGTTCTTGAATATCCACTTAGTGCCGATAACATTGTGGCAATCCTTGGGCTTCTCTACTAATTTCCAAACTTTGTTGCACTCAAAATTATTTAACTCTTCATGCATAGCAGCAACCCAGTCCGGATCTTCAAGAGCTTCAAACACTTTCTTGGGTTCCACCATGGATATGTGAGTTTGATGCTCACCAAAGCATGCTAGATCCCTTCTTGTGGGCACCCTCAGTTTGAGATCACCTACAACCTTATCAAGAGTGTGACCTCTCAATTCAAGATTCCTTTCTGCACGAGCTTTGCGGTGAAGTTCAATCAACTTATTGTTTCTTGGAGGAATCTCTTCATCATTTGAGTCTCTGTTGGGACTACTAGCTTGATCTTGATCTTCAGCTTGATCAGTGAGAATGGGATATGAAGAACCTTGCCCTTTGATGTTGACCAGCAGCCATAACAGGTGTTGCTGTTCTGAAAATTCAGGGCCGGTTAATGTGGCCTGGGAGTGCTTGGTCCTTCTTGGCTGTCTTGGATGCTTCTACCGCGAGTTGGAGAGGGGCCGGATAATCCGATGTCGCCCAAAAAATCCGGCCTGGGAGTTGCATTAGTTTCTTGGTTGATATGTACTGTCCTTGCATTGGAGGTAGCATGACCGGATAATCCAGTGTCCACCGGATAATCCGAGCTTGAGCTTTTTGGAGCAGATAATGGTTAATCTTCAACAGGTGGATGTGCTGGTGTAGAAGTTTCTCCAGCTATTGGAGCATGTTGAGATTGTGTCGATGAGGGCTCTACTTGAATAGAGAATTGTGCTTCCCGGCCCACCACAAGGGGTTCCTCAATGGGGCAGAAAAATCACACGCCCATTCTTCTTATGGCATCTTGGGGTATTTCAACATCTGCATCACAAACATCAACTTGCCCTGCACGGGAGCCATCATTTTCCTCGAATACCGCACTACAAGATTCTACAACAGTTCCAGAGAGCTTATTGTAGACTCTATAAGTGTGGGATTCAGCACCATAACCAACAAAAATTCCTTCCATAGCCTTAGACTCAAATTTAGATAAACGAACTCCTTTGATGAGAAAGAAACACTTACAACCGAATGCCCGGAAATAGGAGATGTTGGGCTTGTTACCGGTAAGTATTTCATAAGGTGTCTTGTCCAAGATTTTGCAGAGATAGAGCCGGTTGGATGAGTGACATGTGGTGGAAATGGCTTCAGCCCAGAAGTTATATGGTGACTTGAATTCAGCCAACATAGATCTTGCCATATCCATTAAAGTCCGATTCTTCTTCTCAGCTACACCATTTTGTTGAGGGGTGTGTCTTATCCCCTCTTCACTTAGGAATTGATTCAGAGTGTAGTTCTTGAACTCGGAGCCGTTATCGCTTCTATTTGCCAATATAGGGACATTGTGTTGACGCTGGACCTCGTTGACAAAATCGATGACCGTCTATTGAGTCTCGCTCTTCAACTTAAAGAGATAAACCCATGTATATCTTTAGTAATAGTCAACGATTCTGAGGCAATATTTCTTCCCACCAAGGCTTGCAGAGACGGAGGACCAAAGAAGTCCACATGAAGGAGCTCCAAAATCCTCTTTGATGAAATAATAGTATCCTGTCGGTGGGGAGAGTCATGCATTTTCCCTTCAACGCAAGCCCTGTAAACACGATCTTTGGTAAAGGAAACATTTTCTTTTAGTCCAAGAATGTGGCCACCCTTGTGAAGACTTTGCAAAGTTCTCATATTGATGTGAGCTAGATGGCGATGCCATAGCCAGCCCGCGTCAGCCTTTCCGAAAAGACACATCGGGCATGTAGTGGTTTTCCTCGAAAAGTCCACCACATATAGGTCATTTTCGACATATCCAACGAAAGCGACCTTTAGAGACTTGCTCCACAAGAGTACCACCAAATAACCATCAATAAAAACTACAAATCCCATCTTACCAAGGGCACGAACATAAAGTAAATTGTAATCGAGGGTCTCAACAAGCATGACGTCCACGAGAGAGATATCATGGGCAACCACAACCTTGCCAAGACACAATACCTTAGATTTTGGCTTGTCACCATAGGAGATGGTTATGTGATCATGGTTTGGTCGCATCTCCGAGATGATCTCCTTGCTTCCGGTCATATGACTCGTGTAACCACTATCGAGTACCCATTTGGACCCACTAGAAGCATAGCCCTGTAAGAAAATTACTTCTTGGTTTTAGGTACCCATTTTTCAATGGGTCCTCTCATGTTAGTAACAAGGGTCTTGGGAACCCAAATAGACCAAGAAATGTACTTGTCAAATGTACCAAGATAGCTAGCATATCGATCATTATAATCACAAAATAATTCATAATTAGGATTATTAGACCCTGCAAAACCAATGTAGTTAGTCGTATTATTTGTGACGGTGCTTGTCTTTACTTGAGCAGTTTTGCTTTTCTTCTTCTTCTTGGTCTTCTTCTTATTAGTCTTGGGGACATAGCCAAGTCCCTCTTTTCCACTGCTTCTCCTTTGCTTACTAAGAATCTCATCTAGGACTTCCTTGCCTTTGGGTTGGGATCCCTTGACAAGTTCTTCTTTCAATCTAGCATTTTCTTCAATAACATCTTCAAGTCCACAAGATGGTGTGGAGGTGCTAGGCATATCATACTTGTCCAATTGAGTTTGGAGCTGACCACGAGACTCATTTAGAGTAGAGTATTCACTCTCCAATGCCTTGTAGCAATATCAAGTTTCTCTAATTCCTCTAAGAGTCTAGCATGAGCAAGTCAATCTTCTCCTTCTTTAATTTCTTTACCTTAGCAAGAGCATTGTCACGTTCCTTTATGAGTTGGGCAGCAACCTCTTCACGAGACTCCTCAATTGACTCAAGCTTCTCCTCTAGAGAGACTCGAGCCTCCTCTTCTTCTTCTGGAGCATTCTTCAAATAGGATATTTCCATGGCATCTTCTCTTTCAATTCTTCCCTTTTCTCCGAGGAGTTCTTCAGAGTGAGCAAGTTGGCTCATAAGAGCATCAAAATGAAGTTTGTGCTCAACTTGCAAGTTCGTGAAAAAATTGTCCAAAGCAATAACTTCTTCCTTTACCCTAAGACTTGTATGATCATCCAAATCAACATTCATAGTAGTCTTACGAAATGAAGAAATAGTAGATGATAGGGACACTCAGCCACAAAGTGTAATAAATCTCCACAATAGTAGCAAGTTCTTAATTTTGGACCGTTCTCCTTTCTCCCACTTGACCCACTCTTGCACTCAAGTTCAGTTTTGGCCTTAGCGGGATCCTTGCAACAGTTTCTTGCGTAGAAGGCCATGTACTCACCATGAGCATGCTTGACCTCCTCAGGACAACTCATGGAGATAACATCTAACCCTCTATCTTCTTCATCTTATTCAACAACATTTTCTTTTAGTGCAATGTTTACACCCTTTTGGATCCCAATAACCCGAGCACGAGCATCTTCGACATTCTTTTCCGCCACTTTGAAAGCTGGCATTTCTTTCATGACATTATTAGAAGTCATTTGGTGGTAATTGTGTCTACCTTGCAAACTCTTCAAATCTGTGGGCTCGAATGGCATGAGAGCACTAACATACTTTCTTTTGATCCAAGCATCATCAATATGAGTGGCTCCATGATTTCTAAATGTTGTTGTGATGCTCTTAAGTCTTCTATACATGTATTCGTGGTCTTCACCATCCAACATGTAAAATCCTTCGGCTTCATTGCTTAAGGCATCATACCTATTTCTTCCCATGCTTTCATTGCCAATGAACAAGTCGGTGAGAACATCCCAAGCTTCTTTGGCGGTGTTGAGGTGTTCAATATGTGGCATGTCCTTGGGACCCACACCAAGTTGTATCATGTGGAGTGTCATTGCATTTAGTTGACTATCCACAACTTATCTTCTTGTCAAGTTAGTGGAGTCTCCTATGTGAAGGCCATCTTCAATGATCCTCCAAAGCTCAATCGACGAACTGCACACATGAGATTTCATTAAGAATTGCCATTAATTAAATGAAGATGCACTAAGCTTGGGTGGATCACCCCTATTATTTATATGAGGGTGAGGGATAGGTGGGTCGGGAGAATATTGGTGAGAGACCTCACTATAGTCCTCCTTACCACTTCCCTTCTAGGATAAGGAGCCATTATTTTCTCACCCACCAACTCATCTTCCTTGGAGTTAGCATGAGCTTTCTCCTTAGATAGCAGAGTGGAGGCCTCAGCGGTAGATGGAGGTGGGGATGTAGATGAAGTGAGACGAACAATCATTTGCTGCAGCTCTTCCATTTTGGTCTCAAAGGATTTCAACAAGGTTGTTTCCAACGTCTTGAGGTCATCCATTGTGACCTTGTTCACAGCCTCACTCCCATCTTCCTTAGAACCCATACTTCTCTTAGAATGTTAAGCCCGAATAAAGAGCCGAGGCTCTGATACCAAATGAAATGGATCGTATGGGAACCTAGAGGGGGGGGGTGAATAGGTGCTACTCCAAATTTTAATGTTTTTTCAATTTTAGGCTTGACACAAAGGTAAATTCTCTAGATATGCAACTATGAAGAATTTCTCTATATGCAAACCTAACTACTAGCGAGTAAAGGCGAGTAAGAGTGAGGAGCGAGGAAACCATAGTGGAGCACGTGGAGACACATGATTTGTTTTACCACAGTTCCTTCCTTGTTAAGGGAAGTACATCTGTGTTGGAGGCTTAGGCGGTACTAAGACCACCATGCCATAATAGGCCTCACCCTGTTCTCCGATGGATCTCACCACCAAAGGCCTGATCCACCTTTCCACTATTGGTACCCTTCGAGGTGGGAACCGATATCTTTACAAAACTAGCGGGGCACAACTCTACAACCGAATTGGAGGCTCTTGTAATGACAACAAGATGCCATAAGAACAAATATTATCAAAAACGAAACACAAGATCTAGATATTAACAAGAATACTAGATCGATAAATCTCCAAGTGAATGGAGAGGAAGTGATGCCCTTGATTCGTGATGTCGATGAATGAAGTCTCCTCCTTCGATTCCCCAAAGATCAGAGCCTTCGGGTGGTTGAAGTGGGAGACCTTGAATGAGAGCTTTTGCAACAGACCAGTACTTTTTCGAATGAATCAAGAGATCTGACATGAGGGGTGATTTGGGATTTTATACCCCTTGTCCAAACTTGGCCGTTGGTGAAGTCGTGGACCGGATTATCCGGTCCAAGTGATGGTCGGATTATCCGGCTTGGGTAAAACTCCGCCCCCACACTCAGACTATCCGGGGGATATTCCGCCCCCGGACAGAAAGATGCGTCGTGGCATCCTTAGCAAACTTCTCTGGGGAGGCGAATTATCCTGCCCGGGAAAAAACTCTGGCCCTGGCTGGACAATATGAAAGAAAATCCACCCCCCTCTCTGAGAGACGCGCCTTGCCCCACTTTGAAAACCTTCTCGGGGCAGATTATTTGGGCCTTTAGGGGCGGATTATCCATCCTAGGCAAACATTCTGGCCTTGGCCGGACAATCTGAGAGATTATCCGCCCCCTCACAGAGAGACACGCCTCGTCCACCTTTGTCAAAGGGCTCAGGTCGGATTATCCGGCCCTTGACAGAGGTAGATTATCCCCCCCCCCCCCCCCAACAACATGATTTTCCAACTTTTCATGTGAACACTTCTCTACAACACTTAGCACACATGAGATAATCCATGGTATTGTTATCTAACACACAAAACACTAGAGATCATAAAATGTTATTTCACCTACAAGTCCATAGATCGAGACAAGACACGAAGAAACAAAAGATACAAATCACAATTCCAAACAAAATACAACTCTCCCATGATCTAGATGCACATAATCGTTGCGAGGTTTCTTCCCAACCCACAGCCCGTGAGGACTACCCACTCATAACAAATAGATCGGAGATAGAAAACATCATACAAATACTTAGATTGAAATCAAATATTCTTACAATGGCCGCCAAATCACAAGGAGATCTAAAGTACAAAGAAATGGCTATGGCTAGTGGATGGATGGATGGGGGAAGTGATGAACAATGGATGAACAATGGTATGTATCTTCTTTGGTGGTGTTGTCATGAAATCTGAGAATGGAGGCTCTCTAGCTAGCGGCTGGAGCCTCAAAATATATAGGCGTGTTCATGAAAGTTGTAGGGTTTGATGAGATGAAGCCTCCGCCACCTGGTACGGGCGGGCGATATGGGCGGACCGCACCCATACCAATGGTCGTTAAGCCTTCAGGTGCCCTGGAACGCCTCTCCAATTACTTGGCGGTGTGTACTTCCTCAAAATCCTTCATTATGACTCCTTATTTCGCTTTAAAAGTCATGATTTCCTACACACCATAAATCAAAGAAGAGATTTTCACATCTTTGCAATTATTAATCATTAGTGGCAAGAGTTGAGAGTTTCTTGGGCAATTGCTTGACCAAAAACAATGTTTAAACACATTGGAAGATGGAAAAAATCGGAGCCATCAATCATCATCGTGGTCGAGCGCAAGGAGCCAACGCACGAGCACGAAGTTCAGCGACCAGTTTACTATGTAAGCAAGGTCTTGACGGAATCCAAGCAGCATTACCTACACTACCAGATGCTAGCTTATGGAGTTTTCCTTGCTTCATGGAAGCTAAGGCATTTTTTCCAGGAGCACCCCATCATAGTGTTGAGCAAGGTTCTGCTGTCCAACATCATCAATAATAGTGACGCTACAGGAAGAGTGGCAAAGTGGGGCATTGAACTTGCCACCTTTGAAATCACTTACAAGAGGCGTGACACTATCAAATCTCAAGCATTGGTGGATTTTATCGCAGATTGGACAGAACTGCCAGAAGACACTCCTGTGCTAGAGCCAGAGTTTTGGGTCATACACTTTGACGGATCCAAGCTACTCAATGGCTCGGGCTGGTGTATTACTACAATCGCCAATAGGAGAAAAGTTGCAGCATGTCCTGCAGATCCACTTCAACGCTACCAACAACATGGTGGAATGTGATGCGTCATTCACGGACTTCGTGTAGCCCAAGATATTTACATCAAGCGCATAGTTTGCTATGGAGATTCCGACTTGGTTGCCTAGTAGGTTCCTGGAACCTAGAATGCGTGGAACCCTATGATGGCGGCATATCGAGACGAAGTAGACGAGATAGCCAAGTGCTTCGACGGCTACGAAGTCAAGTACGTCAAAAGGGAGGACAACGAGCTGGTAGATCTGATGTATAAGCTTTGATTAGCTCACCGACCAATTCCTCCTAGCGTTTTCTGGAGCATTTGCGGACCCCATCCATGAAAGGAGTGGACCCTGACAATCCGGATAGAGTGGACTCATTTGTTAATACAGTAACAGTGACCTCTCCGGCTTGGATGAAACCATTCATGGATTACCTTCAAGACGGAACATTGCCCGACAATGAAGTCGAAAATGGTTGATAGTACGCAGATCAAAGGGCTACGTCATAATTGACGACCACCTATACAAAAAAAGTACCACATGAGTTTTCCTACGACACGTCTCCTAGCAACAAGGTATGGATATCCTTAGAGAAATACATCTCGGAGATTGCGGGCATCACTCTGCTTCCCGATCGCTAGTAGCAAAACCTTTCTGCCAAGGATTCTACTGGTTGACCGCTAAGGTAGACACCGACAAGCTAGTGCAGACCTATATTGGGTGCCAGTTCTATGCACGATAACCACATGTACTAGTTGAAGAATTCTGAACAATACCAATTACTGCCCCGTTATCAGTCTGGGGGGTTGACATGGTTGGGCCATTGCAAATAGCACCTTGTGGATTTATCAAATCTTCTAGTAGCAGTTGATAAGTTCACAAATTGGATTGAAGCTAAACCCATTAGAATGTTCGATGGGTCAATAACTCTAAAATTTGTCAGGGATTTAGTGGTGAGATTTGGTCTCCCACATAGCATCATCACCGGCAATGGTAGAAATTGTCTCTTGGAGAGGTTGAGGAGTATTGTCATGACAAAGGCATCCGCCTTGACCTAGCTTTTGTGGCGCATCCACAGACAAAGGGGCAAGTTGAGTGGGCCAATGGAATAATTCTGAAAGGAACCAAGCCATGCTTAGAGGCACTGCTACATAGAGCAGCTGGAGCCTACGTGGAGGATTTGTCATATGTATTGTGGAGTTTACGAACAACGCCCAACAGATCTACCGCCTTGACCCTTTCTTCATGGTTTATGGTGCAGAAGCCGTCCTACCATCTGACATCCTTCACGATGCACCAAGGGTTGCCTCCTATGATGAAGATGACGCAGAAGAATCTAGACGCTTATCTATGGACCTGCTCGAAGAAGAACACGTGCTAGCATGCCAGAGATCCGCCATCTACCAACAGAAGCTACGTCGCTACCATAGTCACTACGTTAGGCATCACTCGTTAAAAAGGGGGATCTAGTGCTTCGACTCAAGTAGAAAAAGTCACACAAACTATCCCGGCCTTGGGAAAGACTGTTCGTCATAAGGAAATCATTGCTCAATGGTTCCTATTACCTCGTCGACATTCGCGAGTTGAAATATAGGCCAAAAAAGCACAAGCACAAGCAACGTGACTCTGATGATGATTTAGCGCAGACAGATCGGCCATGGAACATAGCACAACTATGTCCCTTTTACACTTAGCATATTTTATATTATGTAATAAGTACCTTATATGATCGATGAAATAAAGCATTTGGTTCACTCATAATTTCTGAGTCTTTTACCTCCTTTAGTGTTCATTTTTCGATCATATAAACCCCTTTATGCACAATTTTTCATTTGCACTTGTGAAAATTCCGCCTATGGGCGTTAGCTTAAGTTTTCTGGTTTATACGTTTTCTAATGGTTTTATGTGGATTCCGGAGTAGTGACTTTTCAGCACTCAAAGCCGGCGATTTTGCTATTAGGTTCTTGACGGTGCTATTAAGCATCGTCGCTTGAGAGGATGGTTTTGTGCTGCGAGTCTTCCATCTCATGAAAGGTCAAGCATACGAACCATAATAATGGATAAGCCAGCACTTGCTTAAAAAATATATACATGCTGGATCTAGACAAGTAGCAGGAGGCTTGTAGTCAAGTTTTCCACCTTACTTTTACAAAAGTTTTCCGCATAAACACTGCAGAGAAATATTTAATACAACAATGTTTTTTATGGGTCTGATGTAGGGAACTTCGCAACTACATCATCAGAAGGAGAGCCAGGCCTTGAAAGATCATCAAACTCGAAGGATCGCGGGCTAGACTCTAAAGACACTGGCTCGTCGTCCATCTCCTCGGCATGCACGTAGACGTCTACCTTGACCATCTTGGCAACCTTGTTGTCATAGCCGACAAGGGAGTTCCATATAGCATCGCTATCATTTTCATTCCCTTCCTCCTCAAACTTCGGCATGCTAGAGGTTATCAGGCTCATGTTGGTGTTGTCATAGTGTGCATTGACCAAGGACAAGGCCATCCTTGCACCATCCTGAACACAAGATGCTTTTTAGATCTTCACTTTCTCGGGGGCTCGGCGCAGGTTCTCCGAGTGCTTGGCCACATAATTTGCCGCCTTGATGGTGATGTCCAGGGGCTGGGTTATCGCCTTGGCTTGAGTTATGGCGGTGTTGATGAAGTTGCCAGCAAGAATCATGCACTCCTTTGGATCCGGAGCACCTTCACCCATATTGGTTAAACCAATGGGAGCTGTGTTTTTGTTAAAGACAAGGGTCATGAGTATAACAATACATGTGACCGACTTATAGAATTAACAAAATCTAGAGGAAAGTTACCAAAGATGCTCATCTCAGCTTGATTGCAGGTCTCCCCCAAGACATCATGCTCCTTTTGAAGCTTCTTGTACATCTCAAGGTTCCGAGTATTCTCCTCTTTGGCATCTTGGTTCTTCTCCTCGAGTTGTTCAATTTTGCTCCTCAGGCGCTGAATCTCGGTGTCGATAGATTATTGCATCACCCTCATTGCCTCTTCATGTCTCTTGACAACATCAGCTAGGTCTTTCTTCAAAATTTTGTTCTCATCATCGAGCTCCTGGATATGCTTGGATTGCTCGACGATGCTCTTAGCCTTGGCGATAGTCTCTGTAAGACGGAACAAAGGCAGCATTGTGAGAATTCAGATGCAATGGTTCCAAGTGAAAAATTAGGAGCCGTTGGTGGAAAACAAACGCTTGCTATTTGTGATATGTTCCTTCAGGAAGGCTGTTTTACCCTTTTAAATTTGCAGCGCATCCTGCAGCTTGGCATATTTCTCATTGGCAGCTTTCCTCCAGGTATTTTCATTCTGCAAAGAGATAAAGTGCTTAGTTTCTCTAGAGCATCTAGTCGGAACTTTTGGGTTTCAACTAAATGCTCGAGGTCTACAATACACGATTTTAATTCAGGTGTGTTCTCTCTTAGAGTATCTAGTTGGAATTATTTATTCTAACTAGAGGTTCAGGGGCTACACTATCAAGTTCTACACTTAGTTCTTTGGAGCACTTAGGCCAAAAGTTATTGGTTTTATGACTAAGAGCTCGGGGGCTACAGTGGATATATCATAAAGTACAAGAATAAAGTTCAAAGACTTACAATGGAAATAACCCTCAGATTGTTGGCCAAGTTGGCATATGCGTCATGGAAGGTCCTATCATTCTTATAAATAATGTTTGCATGTTGAGTGAGATCATTTAGGATCAAAGTCGGGGGAGTCAAAGTCAGAGGAGTTATGGAAGTCGAAGGCATGTATGAAGCCCTGGTTGGCTCCTGCGCAACAATAGTAGTTGAAGGCATAGAGGCTCCCGACTTATCCATTGCTATTGCTACATCTTCTTCTTCCCCTCCGCTAGCTGCTTCCCTTTCTTAGTGGCATCATTATCCACTTTGGAGGAAGTGCTCTCCTGCGTTGCTTGGCTGCCAGGAGCAAGGTCCATGCCGGCAGAGCCTGAGACATAGGGAGTTGGATTTATGACTATCTCCATGATGGAGGTCTCATGGATGGTAGGGGACAAGGCTCCGGCGGAGTCCATTGTAGGCTTGGCGGTGGGGGTCGGGGGAGCAGCAGTGGGGGATGCCTTGGAGAACATGTTGCGAATATTCTTGGAACCCCCAACATCGTTATAGGTTCGCCTCAAACCAACACCGGATTTCTTCCTGAAACATACACAATATAAGTATAGGAATTGAATAGGTGCAAAGAAAAATAAAGCCGGAGAATGAATATACTTACACTACGGCTGATGCCTTAGTTAAGGGGATGCCGGTGGATTTCTTCTTCTCCGCCTCTAAGGCGGTAGTGGATTTTTTGGAGACTCCACTCTCTGTTTTCTTCTTCTTGCCCTCGGCAACAGTGTTAGAGGTGGAGCTCTTCTGCTTCCGCGCTGCCGGAGCTAGATAATCCTTGGGAGCATCATCATCAGACACAAAATGGATATCCTTCAGCTTTGGATCATATACTTGGGAGGCCATCTTATCCGCTGCCAAGGTCTCCAGATAATGGATCAAACAACGACTCCAATGAGTAATGCATTCAAGACGGAAAGCCCTAGAGTATATATAACAAGAAACAAAGGAAACACAGTTACCTCTGGGCAGTTGCCCCATTCAAACATGTAAAAAATGATCTTGAAGCCATGCTTCATGTCCGTCACTTTGACAATGTCTTTTAGCCGGAGCTTGATGGAGTCGTTGGAGAAGTTGTCCTTGGATATCCGCATGGGATCTTTTCTATCCTTGGAGTACTTATGCATCATCTTGGTGCGGTGATGTAGGGGTTGGATCCGCCTCGTGAACCAGCACATGGCTAGGTCCAAGCCGGTCAGTCCTCCGTCCACTAACCACTCTATCTGCCTTACGGCGCGAGAGGCCTCGTTGTTGGACGAGAGGGGCCTTGGGGTCTCCAGGTGGGGGCCTCGGTGGTGGCTCCGTCAACGAAGTCGGGATATGAGTCTTGGCAGCCAGCCAGAGGGATATCTGGGCCGTAAAAATACGACCATTTCCAGTTCTTGCAAGAATCATGACCAACCATGTCAGGGAATCGTCTTTGAGGATGGATCTTAAAAGTAATGGTTCTGAAAATCTGCAATTCTTCCTTGGATTCTATGGACTCTCTCTTGACGGTGAAAAAGTAGATGAACAGATCTTACCTGGTCTTAATTCCTAGGTATCCTTCACACAAAGCTATGAAGGATGTTGTTGGGAGAGAGGTTGTGGGGAAGTACCCAGAAGTGTTGCAGGATCTCGAGGAAGAAGTCGGAGACTCGCAGGCTAACTCCACGCACCAGTTGGGACTTGAGATAGACCTTCTCTCTGGCTTGGGGAGAGGGGACCACCTCGCTAGTCGGTGCCGGCCGCCAGTCCAAGCCCTCCATCATAGGGAGATACCCTTCTTTGATGAATTCTTGAAGATGCTCGGCAAAGAGGTCAGAACCCCTCCACACTCCCTTGTGGGAGTCAGCCTCTTCCTCAGCAGCATCCGGCGCTGCCCGTTTCTGGTCATCGCCGGTGGATTCCACCACGGCAGAGATAGGGATCACCACTCCCTCCGGCGGGATGGAAACTCCCTGCGATGTATCGACCGTAGCCTCAGGAGTCGTCGCCGTTAAAGGAGCGCTGCTACTTCTGGCCATTGAGTAGATGGAGGAAGGTTGGGAGGAAAACAAGTGTCTGACTAGGGTTTTCCACTGGAGTGCTCGAACGGTCGCGTGGCAAAAGCAAGAAGAAGATGTAGGGGAGAATGCGGGTAAAAAGTAAATATCTGGCCACATTTAACATTTATAGACCCAGACATCAAGATTTGTGCATGAAAGATCTAACGGCTAAAGCATTGACAACATGTGGATGAACGTGCATGGTAATTATGCCACGTCCCCCGATTTTCCGCTTAATGTTTCAGATTTTGCGCGCGCAAAAATAACTAATGATTAACTCACTTCTATATGTGAGTTTCGAGGTAGCGTAGGCTATAGGCTATGTCATCCTTCCGACTGTTGCAGTGGAAGAGTCACGTCTAAATATTCCATGGAAGATGAAAACTATCCGACTCTAGGAGAAAGGACTTGAAGAATCTTCAGCTTACACGATAAAGACGGAGAGTATTGCAAGGTTCTCTGGGAGACCTTCGAGATATTGCTTGACAGATTGCTGGCATCACCTAGACAAAGCATTCATGATTAAAAGTCAAGACGACACAAGATCTCAAAGTCCTTTGGGGCTACTGTTGGGGATATGCTAAATAGGTATCACCATTGCATGTCTCTAATCTAGCTAACCCGGGTGGCCCACAGTTGGTAGCAAGGCCCATGCCTGTTGGGCGGCCCAGTTAGGTTGATCTAGAAGGGAGGACCGTGCCAGATAAAGGAAGGCTACATCACAGTCACCGATCTACGCGAAGCCTTGGAGTACAAGACACAAAGAATAGTTAGTATTAGTGTAGGACTCTGTAACCTGTCCCGCAAGGTATTTTCCCTATAACCTTAGGTTCTGGCGCCTTTATAAGCTGGACCTGTGGGAACCTTTAGGACACGATTCATAACACCTCGCATAGAGAACCAATCCTTGTAACTCGGCATAATGCAATTATATTGATTTATAGCAGGAGTAAGTTCCACCACCGTCACGGGACTTGAACCTGGGTAAGCTATGTTACCTCGTACCCTCAACTCACCGCCTTCCCCCACCTCTCTAAACACGCTCTATGAGGACCCCTCCATGGTGTACTCGTCGGCAACACAACAACACATGCACTCAGGATGCGACGGTCTTCCTGGCTAGTCACACTGAAGGCATCAAAATCTGGCTGGTACATTTGGGTCTCGAATAGCTGGAAATTCTCATCGGAAATATCTATCCAATCACCTACTGTAATGGATACAAGCCAATACATTTAAGAAGACAAGTATCAAATAGGGACACAGATAGAAAAGTTCAGGCACAACAAAATGATAAGTTGAGGGCACTTATTTGGGTGGTAGCCAAACAAGTTAACAAAATCAACTTTGAAAACACCGCACATTGCCCATCTAAAAAGCATAAACTTCTTCATGTTTGTGATGTCCTCGTAAGTGAAATCAGTATGTGCTTCTCTAGTCCATGAATCAGTGAACTGTAACGTGAACCACCCGCAATCACGCCTGTATGCGATTGAACAAAAATTAAAAAGTGGGTCTATTTATGGCTTCAGAAACATAAAGTCCCAGGCTTGACTCATGGAAAGTACAAAAGCTACAAAGTAGAAAGTTCAATAATTGTTACAACAGAAAGAAAATTCAAGGATAATACAAAAACATAATATAGTGAATACAAATATTTGACTTGCAATTTTTTTGTCGAGGGACATTCATATATTCAGTTGGGAAACCGTCAATGCTAATCGGTGTAAGAGGCCTATCCAAGTCGACGCTATCATCGGTCCAAAGTATACATATGCTTTTCACCATTCTATGATAAATTGACCAACCAACATGCTCCTGCGATGTGTACATATAATCCAAATACCAGAAACATTCGTCTGTCAAATTAAGGAAAATTGTGACCCAGTGGCCAACTGCGCCCTTCGTCGGGGGAGGATCCAATGTCGAGAACATCTCCTATTAGGGAAAATTTACAAATTGTATAGATATGAAAACAAAACCTGAAATATTCATCACGTATAGGAATGGACAACACACTTGTAGTAAAAACTAAATGAACTTACAAGATCATGCTTATCAATGTTACATTTAGCAAACCACCTCCTCACACTTTTATCTATATCACCATGGAATAGTTTAGTCTGCAGATGAATCATCACAAAAAAGGAAGCATCAAGATTGCATGAGTATGTTTTAAAAGAAAGAATATAAAAAACAGAACACAAAAAATAATATAAAAGAGCAAAAAGAGCTTACAGTGATATAATAAGGTGCAACAAGCTTCTCTGAGTCACGATACTTCTCACCTAGAAGGTAGATGTCACTCATCGCTGTTTCAGAACCAAGACAACGAACATTTTCTTGTTGATCATGATGCAAACCAGGCATACTAAATGAATTAAAAATATGACCAACTGTAGCACTAACAATATCATTCTCAAACATAGGCAGTGAACTGCAAATTTCGAAGAAAAAAACATGAAAAAAATCAAAAATAATAAGTAAAAATACAAGAAAATAAAGAATAGTAACATACCCTTTAGGGTGACTCATCCTAATGGTTGTGACCATATGGTAAAATATTTCAATGGCTTCTGGTAGATTAACTTCATCCACTAGAATCGACAGATTTGAAAGTTTACAAAAAGAAGTCAAATAAAACAAGAAAGTTTAGGAGAACAACACAAGAAATTACATGTAAGTTTACAAGCTAAGTTCAACCACATACTAGCAAACAGTACAGTTTGCTCGAGGCAGAGTGTTGGGAACAACTAAGTTCGAGAATATGATAGAGAAAAGTTCAGGCAATTGATACAGAAAGTATATAACACTTGCAAGTACCGTTACAGGAAGTTCATGATGCGTAAAAAAGATAGCATTCCACTCAGGATGTCCTCTTAGCGAGTAGGAAAACATAAGGCATTGAAACATCCACATAAAAGATGGATGCCTGGCTACACCAGAACACAACACATGAAATGCATATAGATAACATCACATGTTTCATCACAAACAATACATACAAACATATTTTTTTACATTCCCACACCCCCACAGAGTTCAGCAACACATAACAAACAGACAAATATAAAAAGGATAAAAACAAAGATGATCTATATGTGTTCTTTCCTATATGTGGAGTAGAAGAGCTTGGTGCAACAACCCCTTCACAAACCATCTCTTCAACAACATCAGTTCCACTAGAGGTTCCCATGGAAACTGCTTTTGCTTGCTCAACATGCTGCCTTTCCAAAGGAGGGAACAAGCTAGAAGATGGAACAAAACCATCCCGATAAAATTTAGATGCAGTAGCATCAGTAGCATCTTATATTGTCTCTTCGGAAGCAGCAGCAGGTGCTGCAACAACTTCATGAGTTTCTTCAGTAGTAGCACCAGAAGCAGGAGCAGTTGCAACAGCTGCTTCAGCAGTTGCAAGTCCTCGAAGAACATTCACAGCTATTTCAACTGTAGGACCTATAGCAGGAGCAACTTCAATAGTTTTTTCAACTTCTACTTCAACTTTTTTAGGGCCCAAAACACCTTTAGCCATATTTGCATCTCTGGTATGCATATAAAAAACAACAGGACAAGAAGATGTGTCATCAAGAGCAGCATCTTCGGCCGCCTCGTCATGGTCAGCAGATTCGTTTCTCTCGCTATCCTCAAGAGGACTGGCAGGATGAGACACAGGATTCTTCTAAAACCATTCCAGAATGGCAGCACCTCCAACATAAATATCCTACATTGAATAGGGAGGAAAATAAAAATGAGTGTACATGCGAGGTAAGTTCAAGGAACAAAATGCCGACAGTTCAGCAAGAAGAATGAAGAATGTTCAACTCACTTTATCCCTGGTTGGCACCTCATCAACGTGGCCTTGATAGCTAGTAGCATCAGCAGAACCTTCAACAACAACAGTACTAGCAGTAGCTGCGGTAGTAGCGTCGGCAACATCTTTCTCATTCAACTCATGAAGCAAATTTGCGCCTCGCTCTTCATAAGGTTTGCACCGAGCATTTTGCAATTGGCTGACCAAACAAAGAGTACCTTGGGCATGAGAGATAGAGTTCCGAAGCATGTCAGTACTAGCTCGCTCGACAGAGAGTTCATCCTTTGAAGCTGCCTCATCGAAAGCATGTTCAGGACCTAGAAGCCTAGAAATGTGGCGCAGTCGAAAACTAGTACTTGGCAGCAGAAGAGAAACCTCAAAAGCCTTGTTCAGAAGAGATTCAAGCTCCCAGAACTAGAAACACAAGGTTTGAAAGTGCCTCATTCAACAATCTCTTAGGAGAAGGAGGAACAACTGCCAGCAAAGATGCAGACTCTTCTTCAACAGAGGAGACAGAAACCAATAGGTTTTAGGATTTTTCAAAGTACACAATTTCGCTGGGGTTCTTCCACTACACATAACGCAAAGGGGAAATCCAAGTAAAAAAGTAAATTATCTCAACAATAGAAAATGAAGGCATAAAAATGGTAAAAGATCATACAAGAAAAATAATAAGAGAATGCTCACCGAAAGCTTGCCATAAATCTAGGTATGAGGGAACTTATTCCCAGCTTTCACAAGGTCTAAGTCAAAAAGCTTCGTCAGATTGCTCGCATTCAAATAAAGGATACGAGGCGTAAGCTTCTCAACAGGACTCAACTTGTTTGAAATGAGATCAGCATAGATAAGCAGAAAATAATCATGCAACTAGGAATAGCTTTCCAACCAGCTTTGGAATCCTGCCAAGCAAAGATAGCTTTCTTCAGCTCATCATAAAGAATCTAACAAAGGTCAACATGCTTTAACTTGGCTGCATCAAAATCTTTGACCATGGGGGCCTCCCTTGACACCCTAACAGAATAACCTGGGCAAATGAACTCGTTGTAAAGAATGAGCCCAAAAACCTTGATAACGAGCTTATCCTTCTTTTCATCCACAACCTCATCATCACCACACTCATCCAATAGTATTTTAAGGATATCACGAAGGTCTTTCATCCCAATCTTCTTGGTCCTTTCAAAACCAAGTTCGATCTTTAATTCCATCAAATCATTAAGATAATCAGTTTCATATGGCCTAGGTGCATTGCTATTCCCACGAGGGAGCCCCCAAAGCATCTCTATACTGTCAGGAGTTACTTGAAATTTCCTAAAACCATCACCAAGGTCAAGGGTCATTGTAACAGGGTCAACATTATATATCAAGAAACCAGTCAACTGACGATTGATGTTCTCCCTGATTTTAAAATCCTTAAGGTGGCCCATATCTCCAGCCTCAAGCTGAGCAAGGTGGCGGGGCTTCAGTAACTTCAAACACGAATGCAACTCCTTGAGAGAGCACCTTGTCGTCGTATTGAACTTGTTTCGATCTTCCTTATTGCCTTTGACCCCCTTGTCTCCTCTCTTCCTCTTCTTCGACCTCCCATCTTTCTTGGGCTGCAAACGATGAAACAAGTACGAACCATAAATTATAAGCAAGGATCTGGAGAACAAAATGGCTACAAAAATTATAGAGAGCATAGATGTCTGACCAACAAGTAAAAACAAAAAATGGAAGAAGAACTACATGAAGCAGGGACGCATTGTCAAGAGAACAGTGTAATACAACTAAAAAAGGAAGCAATGCACTTTACACTTGTTAATAAAAAAGGTAAGTTCAAGCATAGCACCCAGGAAAATGTAGACAAAGAATGAGTAGGGAAAGTCCAACAAAAAAACACTAGTGATAAGGAGGAAACTACAACTAAATGATGCGTATAATTATCCTGAGGAAAGCTATGCTATAGTAGCACATTGGGTTAGCTGGAGGAAAGTACAATTATTCGGCTACAAAAAGTTTAGGAATGATGTACATGTAAGTTCATACATAATCTATGGGAGTCCTTTATCATTAGAAAAATAGGTAAGTACAACTAGAGTAAGCATGGCATTTTAGCCACTATATCCAGAAAAGTGCAAGATAAAACAAAAATTAAAGTACTTAAAAACTCACCACATCCTCTTCTTCACAAATATCAGCATCACCCTCCTCATCAACATCATCATCACTGTCTTTCTCTCCAATAAAATCTTCATCCTTCTCAACATGTTTTTCCTTTTTTGCCTTGGGCGACGAGTTCTTGCCTTTTCTAGCAGCAGTTTTGTTGCATCAAAACTAGGATTCACCCTAGTTGTACCCTTCTTACCCTTAATAGGCTTCTTAACAACTGGAGCACAATTTGGTGATGCAGCAGCTGCCTTCTTTACATGGGCTGCTTTAGGTTCCAAAGGGCTGGGTTTCTGCTTAGCAACCAAACACGAGCTCTCCCGTCCACTACCTTCAGATATAGCTATAACACTAGAGACATGCGGGCTTCTGCATGGACTGCTTGAGACAGACAATGTCTTAAATTTCCGTACAACTACCCTTGAGTTCTTCAGGCTAGATGGGCTATCAAACATGGGACAAACATCATCTTGTCCGGCAGCAGCATCTGGTAGCATGGAAACATTTGTTAGGGAAACTGTAACAAAGGATTGATCATGTTTTTTGCCTTCGACCTACGCTCTCTGGCTGACACATTTGCATTGTCAGGAACAACATCAGAGCCTTGGTCATCTGCTGCATTCGATGTACAATTTCCATCACGACCCAAATCATCATCTTGTACATTTTTCTTACGTTCTCTTACACGTTGAATCTTCTCTAAATCCCTTTGCTTCTAAGCATCTAACTGAAAAGGGACATCCTCCAGCTGAGTAAAAGGCTCTAAACCATCAGCAGACTGCGACTGCATCTCACATATCTCTAAACAATCATCATAAACATCACCCTCAATATCACAATCATGGCTCAAACCACCTTCATCAGGTTTTGATGGAAACTCTGCTTGCACAGATGCAACAACTTCATCAATAGAAGTTATCGAACCATCTGCAGACACACAAAATGACATTAGTTTAGTACAGTATAACACAGGACCCAAAAACAAAAAAATCATAGACACAAACAAAAACAATAGAAAAAGTAGAATAAGAAAGAAATGCACATATAGTATCAGGAGCATTATTGAGATCCTCCACTAAGGCACCTTTCGTACTACCTTGCCAAACTATAATAGCTTTCTCCCCAACATTGGAATTACCACTAGAACTAGAAGGTGAATGTTGATCAAGAGGAACAACAACATCTTCACTTGCAACAACTCAAAAAATAAACATAAAACATCAATTAGTAAATCAAGATAATTCAATCAAGTACATATAACTAGTACAATTAAGTTGTGAAGAAAACATATAAGCACTAAGTTCAACCATACAAAAGCAAAAAGTACAAGGATAAAAAAAAGCACAACAAACATCTTAATTTACCAAAACAAAAGTAGAAAAAGGAACTATAAAGAAATATTCTGTTATGAGCAAATCTTAGTAACACAACCTCTATCAGAAAATAAGTACAAGTAGATATGTTCCTAAGTATATAATAGGTACTACCGAAATACACCAAAACACCATAAAAACAAATTTAAACGGAAACAATAAGAAAGTTACATGTGCCTAACTATATATAATAAGTCCATATTTTTCGTAAAACAACCAATTCAATCTAAACAACACACCAAAACATATAAATAAGTTCATGTATATAAAATAAGACAGTACAATGAGATAATAAAAAGGAACTCAAATTAATTCATATGTTTCATAGAACAGTCAGTTCAACATAAACATCACAAACATTAACAAAATCAAATAACACGACGAAATAGTAAAACACTAGAAGAACGAGCATGCATTACGGGAAATATAGAATTAAACTAAGCCTGATTTCAACAAAAATACCTGCAATGCCTTCAGGAAGAGGACGAAGAGACGACGAAGCAGAAGCCATCACGAAGATACACTAGAAATCAACGCATCAACCGGACGGTTAGATGACGAACCCTAGATCCGCTCAAAATAAACTGTAGAAAGAGCAAACACGAATCAGTTCAAAAAACAGAGTGAACGGACTAATGTGACGACGACAAAGCAACAATGGTGGATCATCAATTCTGTGGGGAGAACGGCCGGGAAACTACGAAGGCGACGGTGGTTACCAACGACGGCCGAGCATCACGATGCGCTGTGGAGAAAAAAGTGCGAGATATGTGGGAGAAACTACTAGATAAAATTGGTACGCACAGGGTCAACGGTTAGAAGCACGGTAGTTCCTCGAGGGAGCAATTTCAAGAATCGGTGAACAAGGCGAGTGACATGGAGGAAAGTGGAGGAGATCATGGGGATTTCTCGTGTTTCAGGCGGAGTAGAGAAGAGCCTCTACTGTTTCGAAGACGAGCTGGAGATGGAAACGAAAAAGGTGCCGTAAATGCTGGGCACACCCAGGTAATGATTAATTTTGAAAAAACATAAAAAGAAATAAAAAATTACCTTTAAAAAGAAATCACGGAAATACAAATATAAATATCTTAAAAAATACATAAAAATAAGTCCAACACGAACTTTACTTAAAACCAAAAATACTAAAATACGAATATAAAAATAGTAATAATTAAAAATAGAAATTATGCATTAATACCCTAGATACGCACGTAGAAATTGATGACACCTCGATACCCTAGCACATTAGGGTACCACATTCATATCAGAAAATTTCAACCACTAAACAAAGCTATAGTTCTAAGTACATGTGACCTACGTACAAGTTGACATGTCAAAAGACACGAAGCCTAGGTACAATAAAAATAAGTCTACTGGATCTAAATTTGCAAGTACAACCACCAAAAAATAGAAGTGCAGGATACAACATGAGGTAAGTAGAAATTGACTGATGTTACATGTGCAATCACGTTTCCTTAAAAAAGTGGGGAGTGCGGGAGCAACACCATCCACACACCCTCTAACATATTTAAACAATTTACATAAAATATAAAACGCACGACGAAAAAGAATCAGTACACTAACATGTAATGGTACAAAACTAAAATAGGTAAGTAGAAGAACGTTAAAGAGAAAGTACAGATAGGATCAACACATAAGTACAAATGTAATTGATGATTTTTCTGTGACGAATCGGCGTCGAAGGGTTAGCATATACGAGCAAGGAAGACTCGGTGCCATTGAACATAATCATGCAGCCTCCAAAAAAGGATAAGTACAACCACACAATAGAAGAAAGTATAAATTTGCCAACACAATAAGCACACGGTTCACTGATGTGTTTCAGATGACATAAGGTCCCACAACACATTAGACTACCGCATCAATAACGAAAAAATAAAGGCAATAAATATTTTTGGACTCACTCCCCCACACCCCTTCACCTATCCTCTCACATCATCAAACCATTTGCAAAAAACATAAAAAAAAGATGGCTACAGATTAGGACACAACCAAGAAAAACTGGGAAAGTACAAGTTCTCGCAAAAGGTAAGTACATGGTATCTAAAAACCTTAGGATACTGCTTCCAAATATGGAAAGTTCAACCTAATAGCAAATAAAAGTACAACCGGGCACGAAAGGTAAGTACATGTACCAAAAAACTATAGTCTACAAAATTCATATGAAGACAACATACACCAAAGATAAAAAGAGAAGTACAGCTTCCCTGACGGGACAATTCAACTTTTCAACGATGAAAGGTACAGACGTAAAACATACAACGATTTAGAGATTTCTATCAATCCAAACAAGCAGGTACATTATGATATAGAACTAAAAAGGGAAATGGCCTAAAATAAAAGCTCTTATTACCATACAAGTTCAACATTACGGTGAAGGAAAGTATAAGTATGTGCGATACATGAGAAATTTCGAAAAAAACATACGAATTACTAGTAACCAACTAAAATAAGTAAAATTCTGTAGAACAAATTTATTTGAAGCAAACACCCTATACAAATCATCCCAACTCCACACTCGCTTTTTCGAAGGAAGTTTGTAAAGAGAATATAACCCTCTCTCTAATACATTTAAACGCTTATACAACTCGTACGTAACGTATGCATCATCCCTAGCAGCATATTCCAAGTGAGCCTGGGGAGTGGCAGTGGATCAGCCCACATGCCATGCTCTTTATCTCCAAAACTATCATTCATATTCTCATAATACGGATCTATGATAGCAACAGCAATATCCTTCATTCCTTGAGTACACTTCTTGGATTTCAGGTCTGGATCTCTCCACATAACCTTAATATCTTTATACTGTGAAATAATCAAACAAGGAGTAGATCGAGCTAGCATTTTCTTGTCTTGGAAGATGTCAAAACCAACAAAAGTATAGCTCTGATTTTTGGTAAACGGGCAAATCTTCACACTAGGATCAGCAGTGTGCGCAGAGTGATACACCAAACACTCATCTCCCACAGAGAACTGGATGACAGCTACAATCTGTAGCTTAAAACCATTTGGAGTATACTCAACGTCAACTCCAACAACCTTCACATCAGCTTCAGCAAGCATAGACTCAGCATTGTCAATTCAAGTATCAACCGCTGCACCATTGCCAGTGTACGTGACTTTGATGGAGGTAGTCCCATGGAAAGGGACATTGAATTCACGACTGAAGGGAGGATTGTCCATTGATAGAAACATGGAGTATGGGATGTATGCTGTGTAGACAAAAAGGAAGAAGGGAAACAAAAGAATAAAATACACTAAGAAACAACGATGTATATGTTGCGCCGCATAACAAAAACAAAAAAGAGAAAAAATGGAATTATCCATCCAAATAACAATGGTGCTTATCGATCCAACTTGATAGCTAGCATGGAAAAGGGATAATAACTTGAGTACGCATACATTATAACAGTAACATAATCAACAGAAAACTCAGAACAATATAACTAACTTAACGCAATCATAGAATTTAAAAATTAAAATAATAAAGAAATAAAGTACAACGATGATTAACAAAAAGTTCAGTCTTAAAGAACAAAAAAGTTTAATTTTTACTCAAGAAAATCCCACTGCTAAATTATTTCTTTGAAAATCAAAACTGTTATAGCGTGAAATACAGCTAAGTATAGTATTTATCAACCTAAAAGTTTAGGTTAAACACATAAAAAATATAATTGTATATTGTTACTATAGAAAAATAACAACAGTTCAGGTGTATTATCAAGTTAAGTACAACCTGGTGTGCACGAATAGTTCAACCAGATAAAATGAAACCAATTCAACATTATCTGTTTGTGGTTGCAGATCTGTCTTTGGTACATACGCACTACATTTGCACTAAACATCCAACAACAAATCACAATCGAGATGTTTTAACAAGTAATGAACAAACATAACAAACACAAAATAACCAATTTCATGAAAATCAAGCTCCGCTTTGTGAACCAACGAACGCCGTTGACACGAACTGCATTACGCGGAAAATTCGCTGACTCCGCTGAACGATACGAATCTACTAGCTCAAATTTTCAAACACCATCAATAATCTTGTAGGTAGAACAATACCCGCTGACTCCGCCGAAGATAATCTTCCCATTGACGGATAGGAACATGGAGCGCCACCGATCTCAATTATGAGAATACAACAGCAAGTGTGAATTTAGACGAAGCAAGACTGCAATAATTGTTCACTTATAAGTAGCTAGGGACAATTCAATTTGATATAGGCTATTAAACAGATCTCGAATTTGACGAGCGATGGAACGCAATGAGCGAATGAACACAAGCATAACATCAGAAACAAATCCGTGTTTACATAATGATTCCATCAGCTACGCGATCCTAATACATGGTTCTGGTTCCCGCCTGACGAATACAAACAGTAAAAACACGAATAAAAAGGGATTCCTCGTCTAGAATAGTGTTCATGAGGGAAGCCACAAGCAGTTCAACCACTATGACCAGGGAAAGGAACAAAAAGTTCAGGAACGCTTTCCACATAAGTTCAGGACTGGTTGTAGATTATTAATCTACAACCGGTTGTAGAATACCCGGGCTGTATATATGTATTTCTCATGTATGTACTAGCGTTCTGGGGGTTGATGCGGGGCGGTTTAATTAACCTTAATAGTTTGCATCATTATGTATTAGAAGTTGATGGGGTTTGTTGCATAGAAAATAAAAAATTCCTACGGTTGCAACTACCAAGATCGAATCTAAGCGATACTTGTAACGGTTTCAGAAGTACTCACCCTTGAAGACCATAAGTGGGATAATATTTTCGCATACAAACGTCGCTAGTGTAGAATGTACATGACCATCCTCAAGGACGCGATAACTGTTAGCGCCACAAAGGGCAGCACCTCCGTAATCGGTCACACATTCAGTGTGCCGATGACCTCCATCCCTTGCTCCAGTTGGGCAGCGGAAGTAGTGGATGCTCGGAAACTCTAGCAGCACTACGGCATGATAACACCATACTCATGTAAATGGACAAGGATAGCCAGGGAAGGAAGATAACCAAAGGGTATATGAGAGGGAGAAGGAATGAGTGTGTTGAGAGGGAGTCTCTACCTCCTCCTTTTATAGGATAGGGGGCTGCGCCCAAGAGGCATGCACCAGCCCCTAGTGGTTCCCCCACCTCTCCCATCTTGATGGTGGTGGATTCTCCACTCACACAAATCAAAGGGTCACCATAATTCCATTAAATCTCCACTCAAAAACCAAAGATCTTTCATTAAACCACTTTTAATTCACTTGGTTTAATGCCACTCAATTTAATGAACACTTTATTTAATGAACACATTAGCATTTATCCCCTTGCAATATTTTGATACACCGAAATTATTTTGATGCCACTACGATGTCCATTATTTTCTCCTGCATTTCCTATCCACTCAAATACATCGACTATCCTTAAGTGTGTCTCCCTACGGGCTCGTAAACTAAGTGGACATGATCGAGACTCCCTTGGATCAATACTCATTAGCGGGACCTGGAGATCCATAATGACTCCAACTAATTCAATGATGAACTAGCGATCGTGTGAATATTTTTCACAGTAGCTAATTCATTTTGTCTCGCGATATTTTACTTGTCCAAGGTCCGATCATTCGGTATCATCCATACCTAGTTTGATCTCTTTATCGACAAGTACTCTTTTCTTGTTCCGGTGATATAACATTCTCAGTAATCTTATCACTTGCTTGCAAGCTAAGTTAATGTGATATCATCGAGAGGGCCCTGAGTATATCTCTCTGTCATCAAGAAGGAAAAATCCCAATCTTGATCCACGAGCCTCAACTAACACTTTCTATGTATCCCATGACATTTTTATAATCACCCTGTTATGGTGTGACGTTTGATGGAATCAAAATACTGTTTCAATGTTAGTGATTGACGTGATCTCATGGTCTAAGGATTATTTTTACTTCGAGTGAGTTTATAGTAATATCAACTTGAATACGCGATCATATTACTATACTTTGGGATAATGTTCATAACATTATTCCACCAATGTTGTGACCTCATTATTAACAACATCCAATATCATGATCAGGAAACCTTGATTATTTGTTAATCAACAAGCTAGTGTAATGAGAGGTATTACTAGGAACCTTTTCTTTGTTTATTAAACATATATGTATTAACATTTCTGGTTATCATAATTATAGCATGAGAAATAAACATTTATCATAAACATGAAATATAATATAATAATCACTTTATTATTGCCTCTCGGGCATATTCCCTTTTGTCTTCCATTTTCACTAGATTCAATAATCTAGTTGAAACTTGCGCATATAAACACCTATGGTTGGTGTTATACGTATGCATTGCTCGTGGTAAAATTAATCTCTAGATCTGACACTTTTAGATATGTGTGTATTTGTATATCTTTACGTCTCTACACATCACTCATTCTCAAATAAGATGGTATTGTATAAATTTGGTCATTTGGTGAGACCTTAGTTCCTTGGGTTTAAAATATGTTGATATTATTGTCGTATAATAAATCTTCATAGTATTATCTCGCTTGAAACTACATCTAGTTTGATTAACAAACTTCTTGACACAAATGCCTTCCTATGCTGCTACTAGAGTAGTCTTATATTTTGCATTTTGTTGTGTATCTGTCACAATACTTAACCTTTAAAAACACATCCAAATCTATCATGGAACTTTCTTCCATCAAATTGTGCCACCTTAACCCATAGCCTAAATTGAGATAAACTTAATTTTGTATCTTGTGATAAAACTAGTATCATTATAATACTTTACAATGAACTGTTTTCCACTTCTACGTACATAATATATTCTTAGTTCTTCCGAAGATCATAAGAATATCATTACTATCATCCAGTGATCATCTTATGAGTCACCTTAGTATATGTTTATAACATTTAGAGCATAGGACATATATGGTTATGTACATATCCGGTATGATTGATTGATATATTCATGTGATTTTACTCACTAAGACTCAAAACACTTGAATCTCCTTTATCAAGATATTCATGTGATTTTACTCAACAAATGTCAAAACACTTGAATCCTCACTCAACCTTTTCCATGTGGCAAGAACTTTTCTCGTCGTTTCCATATTAAACTCATTCAATATTTTATCTATGTACATTTGGCATAACCATATTAGCGTCTCAATCTATCCAAATAGACTTTGATGTCTAATATTCTGGTTTTGCGTAAATATTTCATTGAAATCTAATTTTAATGAATTTCTTAACTTGTGTCAATAAAAGATACTGAAGGAAATATGCCCTGAGAGGCAATAATAAAGTTGTTATTATATATTCCTTGTATATGATAGATGTTTATTTTGCATGCTATAATTGTATTGAGAGGAAACATCAATACATGTGTGTTTAATAAACAAAAAGGGTTCCTACTTATGCCTCTCTTATAAACTAGCTTATTGATTAACAAGATGATCAAGGTTTCCTGATCATGGACATTGGATGTTGTTGATAACAAGGTCACAGCATTTGTGAAATGATGTGATGAACATTCATCCGAAGTATAGCATTACGATCAAGTCATTATGTTTATATTGCTATAACATCATACAAAGTAGTCTTAGTCCTTAGACCATGAGATCATGTTAATTGCTAACACCGGAAGAGTATCTTGATAACATCAAACGTCACACCGTAAGAGGGTGACCATAAAGGTGGGTTCAGTGCTATGAAGGTGTTATGTTGAGGCTCATGGATCAAAAGTGGAATTTGTCAATCCCGATGACGGATAGATATACTCTAGGCCCTCTCGGTGATATCACATTAAGATAGCTTGCAAGCAAGTGATGTGATCACTAGAATGTTATATCACGGGAACGAGAAAAGAGTGCATGTCGGTAACGAGATCAAACTAGGTATTTGGATACCGATGATCAAATCTCGGACATGTATTATATCATGAGACAAAGGGATTAAATTGCTGACGTTAAAGGTTCTCATGATCACAGAAGTCATCGTTGAATATACATGAGTCAGTATGGATCTCCAGGTCCCGCTTCTGAGTATTGATCTGAGAGGAGTCTCAATCATGTCTGTATAATTCGCGAACCGTAGGGTGACACACTTAAGGGTTTCCGGACACCATTTAGGAGCACATATGTTCCAGACAAAAGGTTTGCAAAGCGCAGGAAATGTTTCGAATAGAAACAGGAATTGTTTCGATAGAAACCGGAATTGTTTCGGGTGAAATTGCAGAAAGTGGTTCTGCATGTGATATTGAAAAGTTGCAAGGGGTTTTATGTGAATGTTTTTTAATTAAAGTAATTAACCAAATTCTGAATAAAATAAATAAAAGAGTTTTATTAATTGAGAGTTGCATTTAATTTGGTGGAAATTAAATACATGTGAGTGGGATTTTGGGTGGAGGCCATGTTTATGTGAGTGGAGGTTCATCACATGAATGAAGGAGGGGAGGAGTCCCCCCCTCTCATGCACCGGCTATGGGAGGGGAGGGGTCTCCCTCCCTCCTATATAAAGCCCCCCTCTCCCCTCTCACAAATCACACCTCCTCGTGAAGGATCTCTCTCCCCCTCTAGATATTTCCCCATGGTCTCGGATTAGCGAGATACATATTCCCGGTGGCCTTGCGTCTGGAAGGAGTTGCTGCTTCCGCTGATTCGCTGGAGCAAGGAGGTGGAGGTTGTCCGGTGGCTTGAACGTGTGTGCGAGGACGGATGCGCTGCTGATTTGCGGCGCTCGGACTTCCACACGATCTTGAGATCGGCAAGCGTACGACTACATCAACCACGAGTTCCTACTCGTTAACAAAACTCGTTGTCTTCGAGGGTAAGTTCTCCATGGATGTATGTCCACCCGTTGCTCTGTATCTAGTAGATAGATCTTGGCGTATAGTTCTCATCGTAGGAAATTTTTTGTTTTCTATGTTGCGGACCCAACAGTGGTATCAGAGCCTGATCTATGCGTAGGTGCTTTGCACGGGTAGTACACATATGTTTATATGTGGGCGATGATGATCATCTTATTGCATCTTCTATGTACTTTGGATATTGGTGGCATAGTGGGATGAAGCGGCCCGGACCAACCTTACATGGCATCGTACATGAGACCGGTTCCACGACTGACATGCAACTAGTTTTGCATAAGTGGCTAGCGGGTGTCTGTCTGTCCTACTATAGTCAATATCTGATTTACAACGAGTTGCTAATAACTTGGTTATCCTCGTTGTGGTTCATGTTCGTAGGTAAGACCGGTTCTATCTCCGAAAGCCCTAAGCCACGTAAAACTTGCAATTGATAAATTAGAGGCGTCTAGTTTAGATCGTTGCTGGGCTAGTGTCTTGATATGGTATTGTTATAAGTAGATGTACGATAGATACTCTTACAACTCACTTAACGTGTAAGTTCCATAGACCTTGGCCTTACACATAAAGGAATGATAGAGATCATACCACGATGCAAATGATAGAGATCAAATGCATGGACCATATCACCTCACTTCAAACATTAGATGTTAGCATCTTATATTGCTAGTTTGGCGCTTTTGGTAGCATTATAAGATGATCCCTCATTTAGATATCAAGATAAAATGTGTTCTTCCTTAAGTATGCACCATTTTGTGGATCGTGTTTTGAGGCATCACGTGATGATCGGGTGTTCTCGACTCTACGCTTTCATACAACGGGTGTAAGACAGTTTTACACACGCGAATACTAAGGTTCTTACTTGACGAGCCTAGCATGTACAGACATGGCCTCGGAACACGGACCGAAAGGTTAAGTATGAGTCATATACTTGATATGATGCCCATATAGATGCTCGCCTTTGAAGCTACACCGACTCACGTGATGATCGGACTTGGTGTAGTGGATTTGGTTCATGTAATCACCAAAAGGACACGAGGGATGTCGTTTTTGAGTGGGAGTTTATTAGTAATTTGGATTAGTTGAACTCAATCTATCATAAACTTAGTCTTTTACAAATTTTGTTGTAGATGGCACCACCTTCTTTTAATTTCAATGTGTTCATGGAGAAAGAGAAGCTTGCTGCGAATGGTAGCAACTTCACCAACTGGGCTATGAATTTGAGGATTCTCCTCACTGCTGCACAAAAGCAATATGTGCTAGAGGCGCCGCTAGGCCCCCCACCAGCTCCTGATGCCCCTGACGAGGAAAAGAACGTCTATATAACTCGTCAGGAGGACCACAACTTAGTTCATTGCGGCATACTGTATGGGCTAGAGCCAAAACTTCGAAAACGTTTCGAAAATGGCAATGCCTTTGATACCATGGGAGAATTGAAAATGATTTTCGATACCCATGCTGCCGTAGAGAGTTATAATGCTTCTGAAAAGTTATTTAGCTACATGATGGAAGATAACAACTCCGTTAGTGAGCACGTACTCAAAATGTCTGGGTACGCTGATAAGCTTGTGTCCTTGGGAATAACGATTCCCAATGACTTAGGCATACATCGTGTTCTCCAATCTCTGCTACCTAGCTACAAGAGCTTCGTGATGAACTATAATATGCAGGGCATGAAGAAGTCTCTTCACGAGCTTCTGTCAATGCTTAAGACTGCAGAAGTGGAGATTAGGAAAGAACATCAAGTGTTGATGATCCATAAGACCACCGGTTTCAAGAAGGACAAGAGAGGAAAGCAGAAGGGAAAGAAGGGAGGCAAATCTGTTGCCGCGCCTGAAAAGAAACCCCGAGCTGACCCTAAGTCTGACACCGAGTGCTACTATTGCAAAGCGACTGGCCATTGGAAGCGCAACTGCCCCAAGTATTTGGCGGACAAGAAGGCTGGCAAGGCAAACAAAGGTATATGTGATATACATGTTATTGATGTGTACTTGACTAGTACTCGCAGTAGCACCTGTGTATTTGATACGGGATCGGTTGCTAATATATGTAACGCGGTTCAGGGGCTACGGAACAAGCGACAACTAGCAAGGGATGAGGTCACGATGCGGGTCGGCAATGGATCAAGAGTTGATGTGATCGCCGTCGGAAGGCTGCCTCTCCATATGCCATCGGGATTAGTTATAAACCTAAATAATTGTTATTTGGTGTCTGCACTGAGCATGAACATTGTATCCGGATCATGTTTGATGCAAAGTGGTTATTCGTTTAAGTCTGAAAATAATGGTTGTTCTATTTATATGAATAATATCTTTTATGGTCATGCACCTGTGTTGAATGGTTTATTTCTATTGGATCTCGATAGTACTATTACGCATATTCATAATGTTGATGCTAAAAGGATTAAACTTGATAATGATATATCTGCATATATGTGGCACTACCGTCTAGGTCATATTGGCGTTAAACGCATGAAGAAACTCCATTCTGATGGACTTTTTGAATCACTTGATTTTGAATCATTTGATACATGTGAGCCATGCCTTATGGGCAAGATGACTAGAACGCCGTTTTCCGGTTCAATGGAACGGGCGACAAATTTATTGGAAATCATACATACTGATGTGTGTGGACCAATGAGCGTGTCAGCGCGAGGTGGATATCGTTATTTTGTTACTTTCACGGATGATTTGAGTAGATACGGATATATCTATTTGATGAAACATAAGTCTGAAACCTTTGAAAAGTTCAAAGAATTTCAGAATGAAGTGGAAAATCATCGTAACAGAAAGATCAAATTTCTGCGGTCCGACCGTGGAGGAGAGTATCTTAGTAACGAGTTTAGCACACATATGAAAGACTGTGGAATAGTTTCACTACTCACGCCTGCCGGAACACCACAACGTAATGGTGTGTTAGAACGTCGTAATCGTACTTTATTAGATATGGTTCGATCTATGATGTCTCTGACTGACTTGCCACTGTCATTTTGGGGTTATGCACTGGAAACCACTGCATTCACTTTAAATAGGGCACCATCTAAATCCGTTGAAAAGATACCGTATGAATTATGGTTTGGAAACAAACCTAAGCTGTCATTTCTTAAAGTTTGGGGATGCGATGTTTATGTGAAGAAACTTCAACCGGATAAACTCGAACCCAAAGCGGAAAAATGCGTCTTCATAGGATACCCTAAGGAAACGATTGGGTATACGTTCTATCACAGATCCGAGGGCAAGATCTTTGTTGCCAAGAATGGATCCTTTCTTGAGAAGGAGTTTCTCGCGAAAGGTGTGAGTAGTCGGAAGGTAGAACTCGAAGAGGTTATTGAACCTTCTCTTCATGAAATGGCGAGTAGCGCAGCACCGAAAGTCATTTCGGAGTTGACTTCACCTAATGAAGAGAGAGCTAATGATATTGATCATGAAACTCCGAAAGAGGACACTACCGAACCTCGCAGGTCAAGGAGGACAAGTGCAGCTCCTGAACTATACGACAATCCTGTTATGAATTTCATGATTGATGAAATAGATGACCCTGCGACGTATGAAGAAGCGATGATGAGCCCTGATTCCAACAAGTGGATAGAAGCCATGAAATCCGAGATGGAATCCATGTACGAAAACCAGGTTTGGACCTTGGTGGACTTACCTCACGATCGAAAGGCCGTTGAGAATAAATGGATTTTCAAAAGAAAAACTGATGCTGATGGTAATGTAACCATCTATAAGGCTCGACTTGTCGCAAAGGGGTTTCGACAAATTCAAGGAGTTGACTACGATGAGACATTCTCTCCCGTAGCGATGCTTAAGTCGGTTAGGATTATGTTAGCAATTTCTGCATATTTCGATTATGAAATATGACAGATGGATGTCAAAATTGCGTTCCTCTATGGTAATATTGAAGAAGAGTTGTATATGATACAACCTAAGGGTTTTGTCGATCCTAAGGATGCTGATAAGGTGTGCAAACTTCAGCGATCCATCTATGGACTGAAGCAAGCATCCCGGAGTTGGAATCTCCGCTTTGATGAGGTGATCAAAGATTTTGGATTTGTCCAAACTTATGGAGAGGCTTGTATTTACAAGAAAGTGAGTGGGAGCAATGTGGCATTTC
Organism: Avena eriantha; assembly: GCA_910589775.1. Lineage (NCBI taxonomy): Eukaryota > Viridiplantae > Streptophyta > Magnoliopsida > Poales > Poaceae > Avena > Avena eriantha. Next base: position 293,603,259 of record OU342743.1, on the reverse strand, counting down.
TGATATTATATGTGGATGACATATTATTGATTGGAAATGATATAGATCTTTTAAACAGTGTTAAAAGTTATCTAAACAGCAAATTTTCGATGAAGGACCTTGGTGAAGCTTCATATATATTAGGCATTAAAATCTATAGAGATAGATAAAGACGCCTAATTGGGCTATCGCAGAGTACATACCTTGATAAGATATTAAAGAAGTTTAATATGGACGAAAGTAAGAAGGGGTTCTTACCTACGTTGCAAGGCAAGACATTGAGTAAGACTCAAAGTCCGGCTACGGTAGAAGAAAGAGAGATGATGGATAAGATCCCCTATGCCTCGGCCATAGGCTCTATTATGTATGCCATGCTATGTACAAGACCGGATATGGCACATGCTATTAGTTTGACTAGTAGGTACCAATCTGATCCAGGTTCGGAACACTAGATAGCGGTCAAGAATATCCTTAAGTATTTGAGAAGAACTAAGGATATGTTTCTTGTATACGGAGGTGAAGAAGAGCTAGTCGCTAAGTGTTATGTCGATGCTAGCTTTGACACTGATCCGGATGACTCTAAGTCTCAATCCGGATACGTATTTCTCTTGAACGGAGCAGTAGTTAGTTGGAGGAGCTCCAAACAACCTGTGGTGGCTGGATCAACAACGGAGGCAGAATATGTTGCTGCTTCAGAAGCGGCGCAGGAGGTAGTTTGGATGAAAGAGTTCATTACAGAACTGGGTGTGGTTCCCAGTGCGTTGGACCCGATGGTGATCTATTGTGACAACAATGGAGCCATAGCCAATGCAAAGGAACCAAGGTCTCACAAGAATTCCAAACATATTAAGCGCCGGTTTCACTCCATCCGCGAGCATGTCAAGGATGGAGATATAAAGATTTGTAAAGTGCACACGGACCTGAATGTAGCAGATCCGTTGACTAAAGTACTCCCTAGGGCAAAACATGATCAACACCAGAACTCCATGGGTGTTAGATTTATCACTATGTAAACTAGATTATTGTCTCTAGTGCAAGTGGGAGACTGAAGGAAATATGCCCTGAGAGGCAATAATAAAGTTGTTATTATATATTCCTTGTATATGATAGATGTTTATTTTGCATGCTATAATTGTATTGAGAGGAAACATCAATACATGTGTTATTAATAAACAAAAAGGGTTCCTAGTTATGCCTCTCTTATAAACTAGCTTGTTGATTAACAAGATGATCAAGGTTTCCTGATCATGGACATTGGATGTTGTTGATAACAAGGTCACAGCATTTCTGAAATGATGTGATGAACATTCATCCGAAGTATAGCATTACGATCAAGTCATTATGTTTATATTGCTATAACATCATACAAAGTAGTCTTAGTCCTTAGACCATGAGATCATGTTAATTGCTAACACCGGAAGAGTATCTTGATAACATCAAACGTCACACCGTAACAGGGTGACCATAAAGGTGGGTTCAGTGCTATGAAGGTGTTATGTTGAGGCTCATGGATCAAGAGTGGAATTTGTCAATCCCGATGACGGATAGATATACTCTGGGCCCTCTCGGTGATATCACATTAAGATAGCTTGTAAGCAAGTGATGTGATCACTATAATGTTATATCATGAGAATGAGAAAAGAGTGCATGTCGGTAACGAGATCAAACTAGGTATTTGGATACCGATGATCGAATCTCGGACATGTATTATATCATGAGACAAAGGGATTAAATTGCTGACGTTAAAGGTTCTCACGATCACAGAAGTCATCGTTGAATATACAGGAGTCAGTATGGATGTCCAGGTCCCGCTTCTGATTATTAATCTGAGAGGAGTCTCAATCATGTCTGTATTATTCGCGAACCGTAGGATCACACACTTAAGGGTTGCCGGACACCATTTAGGAGCACATATGTTACAGACAAAAGGTTTGCAAAGCGCAGGAAATGTTTCGATAGAAACCGGAATTGTTTCGGGTGAAATTGCAGAAAGTGGTTCTGCATGTGATATTGAAAAGTTGCAAGGGGTTTTATGTGAATGTTTGTTAATTAAAGTAATTAACAAAATTCTGAATAAAATAAATAAAAGAGTTTTATTAATTGAGAGTTGCATTTAATTTGGTGGAAATTAAATACATGTGAGTGGGATTTTGGGTGGAGGCCATGTTTATGTGAGTGGAGGTTCACCACATGAATGAAGGAGGGGAGGAGTCCCCCCCCTCATGCGCCGGCTATGGGAGGGGAGGGGTCTCCCTCCCTCCTATATAAAGCCCCCCTCTCCCCTCTCACAAATCACACCTCCTCGTGAAGGATCTCTCTCCCCCTCTAGATATTCCCCCATGGTCTCGGATTAGCGAGATACATGTTCCCGGTGGCCTTGCGTCTGGAAGGAGTTGCTGCTTCCACTGATTTGCTGGAGCGAGGAGGTGGAGGTTGTCCGGTGGCTTGAACGTGTGTGCGAGGACGGATGCGCTGCTGATTTGCGGCGCTCGGACTTCCACACGATCTTGAGATCAGCAAGCGTACGACTACATCAACCACGAGTTCCTACTCGTTAACAAAACTCATTGTCTTCGAGGGTAAGTTCTCCATGGATGTCCACCCATTGCTCTGTATCTAGTAGATAGATCTTGGCGTATAGTTCTCATCGTAGGAAATTTTTTGTTTTCTATGCTGCGGACCCAATAGATACATAATTTCCAATCAACAATATGTCTTATACACAATGTATTAGAAATATATCTCAGCACTCCCAGTTAATTTCTTGCAAATGCAAGCATATTTATCATCTCTAATGAAATTAAAAAATATAACATTTTCATCATGGCGAAGATTCCAAGACGTTATGCTTACTTCAACTATTGAGGTTTGCATTCCTTTTTAGCATCCTTTGATTTAACAAAACCCTTCGAATCAAGTCACGTATACGTTCTAGGTAACCATTTTATTAGAAGAACATTGTTTTGTTTATTCAACTAGCATATACAACAAATGACATATGTAGTGGTTGCTAAACTAATCCGTCCAGACTAAATATCGCTATGAAAGATCAAATCTTGTTATATTCAACTCATTGAACATTGTCGTAAACTCTCTACCGACATGTGGACTATTTCATAGATGTGAAACATCCATGTCTATTTCTTTATAGATCCAAATACGACCGATAGGCTTTATGCCTTTTTAGAGGGTCTTCCAAGTTTAGTAACTTGGTTTCTCGTGTATGAAAGTACCACGGATTTTATGACTTCAATCCATTTGACGGAGCAGGGACCATCATTGGTTCCTTGCATGTAGTCGGTTCTTGATTGTCAAGTAATAATGATATAATCTCAAATCTTAGTATTTGAATGTTTACCCAACCTAGATCTCCGTGACCACAACCTTTGAGGCACGGGAGCCATGAGCATTATGTCTATCTTCGGGACACTTTTCGGCGCTGGCCCAACTCTGCACATATAGCTAAGGTTCAATAACCTTATGAAAGTTCTATTGCCCTCCTATTTAACTTTTCACGAAAAATTCCTTCTCAAGAAATTTGACGTTCTAAGTGACAAACACTTTTGCATTTGGTGTTATGGAGGAATACCCAACTATTGCTTTGGGATAACCTACAAAGACGTGTTTATCCGACTTTGGTTATAAACATTTTACTTATGCCTAGCATGCCAAATTTTACAAAAAAGACAACTTGGGTTTTATCCCAATCCATAACTCATATGGTGTCATTTCAACGGATCACGATGATGCTCTTTTCAGTGTAAAAGCGGTAGTCACTAAAGCTTAATCTTCAAAATGTAATGGCAATTTATAAATAACACCATTGATCCTACCATGTCAAACAAGGTTTGATTACATTTCTCGAATACTCCGTACTCCTATGGTTTATTGGGAAACATATACCCATGGAATGATTTCTTGAATCTTAGGTGTTTTTGCTAAACTTGTAACTCAAATATTTTACTTTATGATCCAATCATAAATTCCTTATTTTCTTACTACAATAATTTTCCACTTCATCTTGAAATCATTTGCACATTTTCAAATGTTTTATACTTCTCCCTGATTAAGTAAATATGCATATATTCCTTCAAATCTTTGGTTAAAGTATATGAAGTTTGAATGATTCACCACACACAGCTACACATAATGGACTATATACATCAATATTTACAATGTCTAATAAGTTAGTCGTTTGTTCGTTTTTGGCGTATGAACAAAATTTAAATCATTTCTAGGAAATTCCCACAAGTGTCAATTGATTCAAAAATCAAAAAGACTCCAAAATTCTATCAACATGGATTTTCTTCATGTTTTCTTTCCAATATGATTTAAACTGCAGGGTTACTCATAAGTGATCTTCTAATCATTTGTATTACAATACTTTAGCATTATTGTTTATGGACGTGATTTATCCAACTAGATTCATAGGACTTCATCCATCTTCAATAGAATACGGTAATTAATTGAACAACCATCCTTCTCATAATACCAAAACAAAATAATAATTATTAAAAAAAATCTTGAAGGCAAGATTTGATGTCAACGAAAAATACAATAACACTTTATTTGTTTTTGATGAACATCATCACATATTGTTTTGCTAGTTACTTAGGCCAGTGCAGTTCATGAATTGTGTTGCTTTGTGTGAAATTTCACACCAACCAATTCAGTATCTAATACCCAAGAACCACATTGTTTAACAAGCAAATAATACGGCCATAACGTGTATATCATTTATATACCTAAGATGGACATTTCCAGTCTTTTCTTTTCTACCAAATATTTCCAAAATTCTCTTTCAACATTTCCTTTTCCTTTTTAAAAGAATCTATCAACATCAATAGGGGTGTCATACATATGCCACATAGTTCAAAGGGTGTATAGTCAAATACTCTTGCACTTCGAAGTGGATCACCATCATCAAATGTTTGGCATTCCTTCAAATTTCATTCCTTTTAGTAATTCTTTTAATGTAGTAAACATTTTATCTACATATTCTATCCATCCTTATCATGACAACTTTCATGATCAAGCTACTATAACTCATAAGGACGAATCGCGAATATAATGTTAATTCCCAAAACCTTTTGGGTGATCAGGATGCCTAGCGTCTCCAACCTTTGCAAATTATCATACAATACGAGAAGTTGTATTTTATTAAATTATACTCTATCATATTGTAACCAAACATTGTTTTAGATATCACAATGTCTTCTATAGATGATGGTTTTTGAAACAATTTTCATTTCCTAGATAACTTTGATATTAAAAAAATTCAATATCAAGAATCATGGAGGCAAGCATGGTATTTAGATACTAACGCTGAAATTTGTTATTCTTGATTCAATACAATTTATTGAATTTCATGGAGTAAGTGAGGTTTGGCTGAAAGTTGCAATAGTACTTTAAACTTCAGATTGACACTCTAAAAATAATATGATGCTAGTTCGTAAAGTAAAATTCCAGAATTCTATAGTTATATGATCTCCATTATAGCTAAAAACAAGATAGTAAACGAATGCCAGTGACTACAACGAATTATGCAAATTCACTTCTATTTAGTTTATGATAAATTGAGTTTAAATTAATCCAAATTACTAAATGAACTCCCACTGAAAACAACATCTCTCGAGTCATTTAGGTGATTACACGAACCAAATTCACTACACCACGTCCGATCATCACGTGAGGTGGTGCAGTTCCAATGACGAGCATCATATGGACATCATATCATTCATATGACTCATGCTTTACCTTTTAGTTCATGTTCCGAGGCCATGTATGTAGATGCTAGGCTCGCCAATTAGAATCTTAGTACTCGCGTGTGTAAAACTATCTTACACCCGTTGTATGCGAATGTTGAGTCTATCACACCCAATCATCACGTGGTGCTTCGAAACGACGAATTTTCTTAATAGTGCATACTAAGGAAGAATAGATTATTATCTTCATATTTAGTGAGAGGAATCATCTTATAATGCTACCACCAAGATCTAAACAAGACATAAGCACAAAATAAGATGCAAACAAACATCATATGTAAAAGTGATATGATATGGTTATTGCACTTGATCACTATCTTGTGCATCATGGTATGATCTCTATCATTCTATTTCTGTAACGCTAAGATCTATGGCGCTCCCACTTACTTTGTTATAATTCCTGAGAGTATCCTACCATACTAAAATTATAACACTTACCATAACACATTCCCAGCAAAAATAAAACTAGACGCTTCTAATTTATCTTTTGCATATTTTACGTGGCTTAGGGCTTTCGAAGATAGAACCGTTCTTACCAACGAATGTGGAACCACAATGATGATAATAAAATTATTGACTGTTAGTGTATGAATAACTTTAAATATAGTGTACGAATAAATTTAAATATTGACCATTGGATAAAGACTCGCGAATCCCAACATTTCCAGCCGTTGGATAATTTTTTTTCCATTTTAGCATCTAGAAGATTCTATTGATAGTCTTCATCACAATGAATGCTATGCACAACCCTCAAAACACACTTCTCCATCATTCTAGAATATTCTCGCTTATTCCTATAGACCATGTTACCAAAAAATTCAACTTTTAGATAGCTAATAATCGTTTATTTCTACATGATATACAAAGTACAAGAACCAAATATACACCCATAATTTATAGATGTTGATCAAATTTATAACTTTTTTGGTTTACCTATTATAATTTTATATAGTGATAATATGTCAGACGTCTATTATTTGAGTCTCACGTACAGGTCACGTGCAACTTACTAGTTAACTATAGTGGGAGAGACAGACACCCGCTAGCCACTTATGCAAAACTAGTTGCATATCAAGCATGGAACATGTCTAATGTGCGATTACATTAAAAGTTAGTCCGGGTCACTTCTATGCCGCTAATATCCAAAATACCCGAAGGATGCAATAACATGATCATAAGTGCCCACATATTCATATGTATTCTAATTGTACAAAGCATCTATGCATAGACATATCTCTAATACCACTGATGGGATTCATTCCATAGAAAACAAAAAATTACTACGGTTGCAACTACCAAGATCGAATCTAGGCGATACTTGTAACGGTTTAAAAAGGACTCGCCCTCGAAGACCGTAAGCGGGACAAGGTTCCTGGAAAAAATGTGGCTGGTGTAGAATGTACACAACCATGTTCAAGGACACGATAACTGTCAGCGCCACAAAGGACAGCGCCTCCGTAATAGGTCACACGTTCAGTGTCCCGACGACCTCCGACTATTGCTCCAGTTGACCAGAGGAAGAAGTGGATCCTCAAGAGCTCCAGCAGCACTACGACATGATAATGATGGTGGTCGAGAAGATCTTGAGCAGGACTTCACCTAAGCACCGTGCTCGTGGAAATGGACAAGGCTAGCAAGGGGAGGAAGATGCCAACCAAAGGGAATATGAGAGGGAGAAGGAATAAGTGTGTTGTTATCCACCTCTCCTTTTATAGGAGAGTGGGGCTACACCAAATAGGCATGCACCAGCCCCTAGTGGTGCCCCCATCTCTTCCTTCTTGATGGTGGTGGAGTCTCCACTCATACAAATCAAAGGATCACCATAATTCCAATAAATCGCCACTCAAAAACCAAAGGTCTTCCATTAAAACACTTTTAATTCACTTGGTTTAATGCCACTCAATTTAATGAACACATTAACATTTTATCCCATTGCAATATTTCGATACACCAAAACTATTTCGGCAATTTTTATCAGAATAGTTTCTGCGTTGTCCATTATTTTCTCCTGCATTCCCTATCCACTCAAATACGTTGACTACCCTTAAGTGTGTGTCCCACAGGCTCGTGAACTAAGTGGACATGATCGAGACTCTCTCTGATCAATAGTCATTAACATGACCTAGAAATCCATAATGACTCTCACTAATTTAACGATGAACTAGTGATCGCATGAACCTTTTTAGTAGTAATCAATTTATTTTGTATCATGATATTTTACTTGTCCGAGATCCAATCATTCGGTATCATCCATACCTAATTCAATCTCATTACCGACAAGTACTATTTTCTTGTTCACGTGATATAACATTTTTAGTGATCTTATCACTTGCTTGCAAGCTATGTTACTATGATATCACCGAGAGGGCCCTGAGTAGATCTCTTTGTCACCAGGATGGAAAAATCCCAATCTTGATCCACAAGCCTCAACTAACACTTTCCATGTACCCCACGACATTTTTATAATCACCTAGTTACTGTGACGTTTGATGGAATCAAAATACTCTTTTAGTGTTAGTGATTGATGTGATCTCATGGTCTAAGGATTAGTGTTACTTCGAGTGAGTTTATAGTAATATAAACTTGTAGACATGATCGTATTACTATGCTTTGGGAGAATGTTCATCAAATCATTCCACCAATGTTGTGACCTCGTTATTAACAACATCCAATATTATGATCAAGAAACCTTGATCATCTATTAATCAACAAGCTAGTGTAATGAGAGGCATTACTAGAAACATTTTCTTTGATTATTAAACACAGATGTATTAAAGTTTCCGGTTAACACAATTATATCATGAGAAATAAACATTTATCATAAACATGGAATATAATATAATAACCACTTTATTATTGCCTCTCGAGCATATTTCCTTCAAATGTTTAGATCATACTTTCTTTTAGGTGGATAAGTTTTTAGTCTGTAGTTGGATAACAGTAGTATGAAACCTTGGTAACATGTACATAATTGTGTGAGTAAATCTTTTTATAATGGTATGGATAACTTTTCATGTTTATTATGGGTAATTTTTGTACTTTTTAGGATAACTTTTGCTTATCTCTATGGATCAATGTATTTTTTAGTTCTATTAGTATTTATAATGATTGCAAATTTGTGTTTATTTTTTGTAGGTATAATTTTTGTTTTCTTACTCTTTGTAACTTTACTATCTCATAGTTTTGATATGTTTTTATGTACTCATTCACTACAAGAAAACTATCCTTCCGTAACGGCTTGGCCCGACGGTCGTTGTATAAGGCACGTCTTCCGCGACAAATTTCTCGGCTCGTCCGTGGCCGATGGAATTTTTTTTGCTGGTTCTGCGGCCCTCTACTATGACGAAACCACTAAAAACATGGAGGAAGCTCGGCTGGCGCGTGACAGAAGCAAGATTTTTGTTTTCTCGCGCGATATTGACTCGCTGAAGTCTTTTGAGGTGTGTGGGTCCTAGACGTTAGTGTCTCTAGTGGACCATATTTTTCGGTCATGCCTCCCTGGTTTGAACTCAATAACTTTGCTCGAGGAATTTGCTGTTTAGTTAGGCTGCTGGGTCCCACATGTCAACCTCTCATTAGAAAAATCATTTGTATGATGAATTTTTTTTCATTTGCTCGTGCTACCCTTTTCCAAAGTTGATAGCGTTACTCGATGTATCTACTATTTAATCATGCTGCTAGGACCTACATGTAATCCTCTCATTACAGGAAACATGTGTATGCTGGAATTTTTTCCTTCGCTCGCGCTACGTATTATGTTCCGAAGTTGATAGCGCTGCTCGATGCATCTACCGTTTAATCAACCTCCTGGGCCCCACATGTCATCCACTCATTAGAATAAACATGTGTATGATGGATTTGTTGCCCTCTGTCGTGCCTTCTCGTTTTGAATTTGATAGTGTTGCTCGCTGCTTCAACCATTTATACAGGCTGGTGGTCTCGACATGTCAGCCTCCTCTGTACAGGAAACATTTGCATGCTAGACTTTTTTTCTTCACTCACGCCTCCTCGTTTGGAAATTGGCAATGTTGCTCGATACAACACCTGTATAATGTCTCCTTGCTGGGTCCACATGTCAACCGCCTATGTAGAGGAAACGTGTGTATGTTGGATATTTTTTGGTCATGTCCACCGGTTAGACCTTGGTAACGCTATTCGATGCGGTAGGCGTGTATGGTCTTGCTGCTGGGGTCCATGTGTCAGCCTCTCTGGACAAGAAACGTGTCGATCTTGGTCTTCTTTTTTCCGGTCGTGACTGTTGTACAAGTACTTTTCAAACGTACTTGTTAAACTTGAAATCTTGTGTGGTAAGATTGATGGGCGCTAGCTATAGGAAGGAGGGTTGGCCATGTCAGCCTTTCAGTATAAAAAATATTGCTTCAGATAAACTGCATGCCTTGCCACTACACAAGAATAATTTTATGCTTTTATAAAACGGAAAAAATGTATACTAACATCGTATATAACTTATTTATTTTCTTCTTGAAAAATTTCTTGTCCATCTGCTACGCGTGATTGCTAACAGCTCAACTAAAAAATGTTAAGTATAAATAATGTAGTAGGTAGTACTTAAAAACATGGATATGCGGAGTTTTTTTAGGGGTGGGTGGACAGTGCCAAAAAAATGCCGAATTGAAGAAAAATGGGACAAGCAGGGATTGATGGGATATTTATCATGGGCTATTTATACGGCCGAATGACCCAAAACATGGCCGATTTAGAAGGTCTTGGGCTATAATGAGGCCGGATGGGCTAATTTCTTGGACTCGATAGTTAAAATCCCAAGGTACGTGCTGGAGCTCGGCCGAATTCAAAACAAAGATGTCAATAAGGAAAAAAAGGTATAAAATATGAGCGCCTAGATCCCAGGTGCCTGAGAACTTGTTATGTTAAGGCGCTGACATCGCCCTACTAATTGTGCTAAATCTCAGTTGTAACCTAGTAGTTGCAACTCAATAAATTCCCAGGTACAAGCTAGTTGCAACAAATATATAACCCTCACGTTGCACGAATCGCAAGGTAAATCCAATGGCGAGAGAGGTGACTCTTGAGAACCGGCAAATACGATAAAATATTCATAGATATTTCTGTGAAAATTGTGGACAAACACCCCGCGCTCACCAAAACTTTCGGTCGAGACCCCAAACTTTCCTAAGCCTGCCCTTAATCGAGCGACCAACCCCCGTCTCTTCAAATTTTGCGCCGTTCTTATGGGAGATGCACCGGATTAGAACCAGGCCGACAATTTCTCCATGCCTTAAAAAAACTTTTTGATGCCTTTCTATCAATAGTGCCGACCTACCACCATTGGCCGTGCCGTACTTCACAAGACGCATCTGCCGACGCTCAGCTGGGCGATCCCCATGCTTCACCTGCTAGATTCAGGCACTGGACATTCTTCTTGGCTTTGGTTTGTTCTCCACCTCTCCTAGAAATAGTTAAAGCTTGTGACCATCTAGATTTACAAGGTGCTTGCAGATTTGGCTAGGTACGTTCTTTTGGTAAATCTATAGTAAAGCTCTGGACAGAAGAGTTTGAAAACATCTTAAAAAGGACTGGGTAGAGATCTTGTGCAAGCTTTTGCCCTGATATATTCCCCATCCTTCTTTGATATGATGGAGCATTTGGCTGTTGATGTACCTGATGAGGAAGTACTTAGAGGTACAGTACAGTATAGATGGATGTACCCTATAGAACGTCAACTTCGCATTTCCAAGGAGCAGGAAGATATTTGTAGATAGTTTGATAAGTGAGTGTTATGCAAAGATATCTTCACATATAAGACTATAGAAAAGTTAGGTATATTCAGATGTCTGACTTGGCTATGTTTTGTAGGTTCTTCGCAGAAATAAAAGTACCAGCAAATTTCGTTCCACCAATAAAAAGACCAGATGGACTACGATCTAAGGATCATGTAAGACACTCAAATTGCACTGTGAGTTGTCTATGAATTGTCCAGATGGGGTAACCTCTTGTCTATTTTGTAACGCTAGATTTTGGAGCTTGAATTTCTGGCCTTTATCTATGGTACTGATAGGAGTATAACAACAACTTCAGCTTGCATTTCCAACGGTGTCTGCCATAGCACTGATATACCTTCTATGGAGACTAACGCAGCTAGAGGTTGTCCTGATGAACCTGCACTAGATTGTGTTTAGATTCAAAATCCTGCACTTGACATTGTCATCCCAAGGAAAAGAAGTTGTGGATCTGGTAATAACTCCTTCTGTAGAATAAGATGCTAGAGGTGATGATTTCCTATGGAAATCCCTACCATTCTATGACTTGTACAAGTAGTTATCGTAATATAATTGAATTGCATGTCCCTCTCTATCAATGAAAATGGCATATCTTTTGCCTTGTTTCAAAAATAAATAAATATGTACATGTCTCCTTGTGTTAGTCGATGCAAAGAAGATACTATTTTCTGTTCAAGTCATGTGAACAAATATGTTTGTATGTAGAAACATAAATGCGGATTGGGTGACAAAATTAGCATAAAATTGCTAGATCAATAATACAAGCATAATGGCATTACAGGAAAAGGAACAAAACCATCTTTTCACCATGCTTGTGAAAAGGATATGAGCCAAGAACCATGCCTACAAGTGGCAGATGCCAATTCTCGTGCAGCTCAGCTGGCATTGGTTTATCATCGATAATACCTAAGCATCGGAATATGATTACATACTAGGAGTAGTTCCAGTTCCACACTACAGTTCAATAGGCAAAAGTGTAAGAAATGCGTAAGGTAGCTCCATAATACAGGTTCTAGAGAAAAGCATACAAATCATAAGAAAGAAAGCTCCGCATCATAGTTCACCACCTTCAGGTGCAACAGTCTGTATAGATTGTAAACCCAAATCACCACCTCCTTCAGGTGGCACGATAATTTCGGGAGCAGGATCAGCAACACCAACAGTAGCGCCAGCACCGGTAGCATGAGTCTCCACAATAGGTGAACTATCGAGCACCACGATATCCTCTGAAGGATCTTACTGCCAGCTCCAGTCGCACAAGTCTCCGCCGATGGTAAAACCAATCCACCACCTCCATCATCTGGCATGATGATGGCAGGTGCAGGCTCATCAGTACCAGCTGCAGCTACAACTGCATCAGTCTCCAGTGAAGGTAAACAAGGTGGCATCTTAGGTGTAGCAATCTGACATCCATTTTCTACTCCGTCATCAGGAAACTGAGAGTCTTCTTCAATTTTGTGCTTCTATGGTTACAAGATAAACATAGATTAGAGCGAAAGCATCTGCGCGGGACGACTAGAACATACGTCATTCTATTGATTTACCTTGTCATCTAGGATAGCAGAAGTCACATGATTGGAACCTATTTCATCGAGAATCCTCTTTTTCGCTCCTTCCCCTATCTCCTTCTGCAACAAGTTGTAATATTGATTACATGATGTTGATTGTCAAATATATGCAAATGTTTAAAAGTTTGTCCTGTCGAACTACCAACTTCGAATGGATCCCCACTATTCTTAGTTATGGGATCTAGCCCCCAAAATAAGCTTATATGCAATCCTAGTCTAAAAAAAGGATGCATACCCGAGATAAGAACTACCCTACACATGACAATGTTGCGAAACCAACAATAAAAATTTAACCGCATCATCAACTCTATCATGTAAGTTCAGAGTGAATCGAGATACACTTGTTTCACATAAGCTAAAACATCTTATATTATGAAATGGAGGGAATAGGTATGAGTGTTCTAGTATTTCACAAACTGCCATTGCTGCTGTGGGATAGTGATGACGGATGCTCCTCCGCCCTACAGAAGGTTGCCATGCCGGTCTCGCCGCCACCTATAGAGGACGGAGCCGAGGAGCTTGTCAGTAACAATATGGAGCGACAAGCCAGGGGCAATAGTGGATGGGAAGAAGGGACTGAGTAAAAGATGTTGTATGTGCGTGGGGGGAGGCCGGGGAGGGAGTTAAATCCGGCTTGTCTCAGTAGGAACGCGCTGCCATATGCACTAGCGTGTGCATAACTCCCTCCCTCTCTTTTCTGTGGCAGCTACTGACAGTAGTACTCCAGCTAGCTTCATCGAGTTCTCTGGTACTCCTACTAGTATACCTTTACTACTACTAGGTCAAATCTAGTACACCATCGTACAATATTGCCTTGTCAAATCACTGGCGATGCCATGATGAGCGACATATTTTTACTGGTAAACCTGGAAACATCGTGTTCCTTCCACCGCATGCAGTTTTTGAGCGAAGTACTTACCAACACGTCCAACTTATGCTTACAGGACCCAAACTAGAGTGATAAAGAAACAAAACTACGGACCTGCAAGGAGTAATACTAACAATACTACTATTATACAACATTCTGGAAGAACTTATGTACGGAATAGTAGTAAAGTACAACTGTACTCCTAATAAGGTTCTTTTACAAGCTTGCTGAAATATACATACTGGAGAAACTACCAAGTGTACAAAAGGGGTTTGGTCATACTGAGTATTTTACAAGCCGGACCGGGTGTGAAACTAAATGTTGAGTACTCTTACATCAGCTAAAAACCAGCCAAAAGAAAGAGTTCAACAGAAGGCCGAGACCGAATGAGCTATCCTTGAATAGGCTCGTTCCACTCCAAGGCATTTGAGAAGCTTGGGATGAACCAAAATGGAGTCTCTAACCATATCCAGCGAGTGTTGGTGTAGAAACCAACAGCTGTGTCACCATTCAGACTGAAGCGGCAAATTTCAGGATGCGGCCTATACTCATATCCAATTTCTTGGTGTGATGTGTAAACACAATTCCTTCTTGTCAGATGCCCTATCGGATCATTTGGATTGCCTACTACAATGATAATCGGATAGTTCACGCCAAGGAAAAGAGAATATGATCCAAGGTCAGTAACCCTTTTCCATTGGTTAGCTGTAGTTAACTGGCTTGTGTCCATCGAGAACACCATGCACTCAAACCCAGAAGGATAGGTGCGAACGGTGCAACCAGAGTGAACAACACTAGTATCATTAGCAATTGCATTGCCTGAGACACCATATGTATAGACCAAAAGAAGTCTTGAACCACCGGTAGATCTTGCTAACCACCACCTACCAGGATCATTCTCCTCATCGTCCTCAACAAACCCATGTGTCGGGTAAAGCACATCGCGTGGCGATAGGATAAGTATAGGACCTTCAAAGGGAAAGGAAATGTAACATGGAAATAATATTGATATTGATCTGACATTGTAGAAGTTGATATATAGTAATATTTTCAAAAAACTTGATTATACTTAAGATGTTTGATTGCGTAAAAAAATCCAACCTAGGGAGATGCTATGGAAATTCTAATTCTTTTCGAAATGGGGATATGCTATGGAAATTCTCCTAGAGACACGGTTTGATTCATAAGATCAAATGAAATAGGAAATAATCCTATAGGATCTTGAATGTAAAGTTCATAGGGGAAAAAGCAAGGTTGGATCCTACAAGATTTTGGTGTCTTATATATACCAAACGAAAACCAACAAGGATTATTTCTAGGAGGTTTAATATCTTATCTTATCTTATCTTACCACTATATAGTGTATGAATAACTTTGAATATTGATTGTTGGATCAGGACTTGCGAATCCCAACATTGCCAGCCGTTGGATCTTCTTTTCCATTCTAGCATCTACTTGAAGATTCTATTGACAGTCTTTAGCACAATGAACGCTATGCACAATCCTCAAAGCACACTTCTCCATCATTCTAGAATCTTCTCCTTCATTTCTCAAGACCATGTTAACAAAATTTACAAGTACTAGTACCTAATAAACGTTGACTTCTACATGATAGAAAATACAAGAACTAAATATGCACTGATACTTTATAGATGTCTATCGAATTTCTAGTTTTTGAGCTTTACCTAGTATTATAATTCCATATAGTTATGATATGTCATATGTCTAGTATCTGAGTCTCACGTAAATACTACTAGTAGATACCATATTTTCCATGGATGTACTAGTACTAGGAGACAAAGCAATACTATCAGCATAACTCAATCCTATGAATCAAATTACTTATATGTAAGAAAACTTAGTAAGCATTGCATTCCTTTGAAATTCCTAGGGAATTCATACAAATCAAAGAGGCTAAAATTCCTATGAAATTCCTACTAACCAACGAAATTTCAGAAAAAAATAGCTTACATCAATTCAGGAATAATATCCGAGTCTCACATAAGTACTTACTACTAGTAGATACCATATTTTCCATGGGATGTACTAGGAGACGAAGCAATACTATCAGCAGAACTCAATCATATGAAATAAACTACTTATATGTAAGAAAACTTCCTAAAGATTGCATTTCTCTGAAATTCCTAGGGAATTCCTTCGAATCAAAGAAACTAAATTTTTTATGGAATTCCTGCTAACCAATGAAAGTTCAGAAAAATTAGCTTGCATTGATTCAGAAATAAAGCTAATAAAATACGTAGGGAGGAGAATTTACCAAGTTCTAGAGACTTCCATGCATAAACACAACCGTTCTCGATCACGACGAACACACGATCAGGTTGGATAATAGCATCGCAGTATCTGAAGTAGCCCTAGAACTGGTTCACACAAACTGACCATCCATGACTATCATTCCCGTTAATGATAGCAATCTTGAATTCGAAAATGGCGACAAGAGAGAAATCTTTGTATCCCCCAGCAGCTGTCAGAACTTGGCAAATGACTATCTTCTACAGTTTATTATGTCAACCTTCATCAGCATCATCTTGAAATGTAAGTACAAAACCTTCGGTCAGTTTAAACCCCGACACTTACGGAATAACAATCTTGCGATTTGTGTACACGTTGACAAGGTCCCACGTGAAATCGGGCCCAACTGTGACGATCCAATATCCATTGCCGACTACTCGCTGCTCATCAAAACCATTTGGCATCACAACATCGGAGGAGAACATGTCTAGCGGCGTCAGCTTGCACGGACTGCCCGCCACCTTGAAGCAGTCTTTGGATTCCCACGGTCTCACCATCGGGTGAGAATAAAGAACACATGGGAGGCCAAACGGATGAGAACAAGGAGTAGTTCCGCTCTCTTTTGCTTATTGAAGAATATGTTTGGACGAACCGACGAGGCTCGTGGCGGTGGTGGCATCACAATGGTTGATGAGTACTTGAAGAGGTCCTTCGGTGAACACCTTCTGAAACTTCTCAGCATCTTTATATACCTTGCTTGATCTCACCATGGAAGGAGGTTGTGGATAGTATTTTGGGGGCTTTCTTTGGGGTAGGGTGGGGTGGGGTAGGGAGGGAAGATCGCTGCTGGGAGCTGGCGACCGGGGTGAGATGGAGAAGACAAAGGCTGATGGTGCGTAGTAGTACTACTAGTACTGCAGAAGGTGGGCGAGTGGGGGTGGGGCTCCAATTGAGGCTAGTTGCACAAAACTCCAACAATTCGAGCCGTAGTTGCAAAGAGCTCGAACTGTTGAGCCCCGGGTATGAAAGAAATAATGTTAAGAGGGCTAATCGAAAATTTTATGTTGTGTGCAGCATTTGTACCCAAAAGTAATTGTAGTAGTTTCTTGCAACTATACTATCCTGATTACCTGGAGTTCCCTGCAATTTTGAATCCAGTTGTTGGAGGTTTGTGCAATTTCCTCCCTCATGTTTTGAGGAAGCTCTATGACCCTATGTTCAAACAAAAAAATGATCAAAGACAAACAAAAAAAGAGGACCATCTCTCAGGGCTCGTTTGATTTTGGAGGATTATCAAAATATAGAAAGAGGAAACTACAAGAATTTGGATCAAGTATGTGTTTGAATCACAGGGAAAGCAAAGCAATTATACCATGAGGTTGGAGTGGATGGAAATTTTCCTAAAAATAGAGGGCAAAGGAATACTTTGAAGGAATCTCAATTCCCGTGTTTTTCCTATTCCTATATTTTTCCTATCCTGCGTTCCAAACGGGACATAATTCCTATATTTTGGAATCCTATGAATCAAAAAAACTAGCCTAGAATTATTTCCTAAGGGATAAAATCCTTCACAAATCCTTTGAATTTTCTTTGAATCAAAGAAGGAATAAAAAAGGTTCCCTCTCTCAGGAAAAAAAGGAACTCCACCTCTTGGAGAAAAAAAAGAACTCCACCTCTTGGAGAAAAAAGGAAGTCCACCTCTTGGACAATTCAGTGTGACAAGAGAGTCTATGTCTAGTACTAGCTTTAGGGTCCAATCGTAGCACGTTATTACTAGTACTAGTATGTATCAGTCTTTGCAGGTGCCTCGAAGGAAACAAAATAAAGCTTTGCAGGTAATAAATGGCCATGGCAATTTCCAAGATACACAATCTTTTGCCTATTCATTTTGATCTGGGCGACCGCCGGAGGATAGAGGAGTACTAGCTTCTTCGTGTCTTGAGCCATCGAGCTAGAGTAGAAATTTGGATATCTAAAAACCTGAATTGTCCTGTCAAACCAATGCTCGTTGCATGCAGCTTGACCAAACAGACTTACTGCACTACTTTACTGCGCGTCCGAAAAACTACGGAGTATACATAGTAGTACTACTACCACGTACTATAAGAAGTACTAGTACAATAATATTACACAAAGAGTTCCATATTCATCTTGTTGCGCCAAAAGCAGAAGTTGTGCCAATATATTACTATAATAGTCACGTCCAGGTGCCTTACACGGAAAAGAAATAGTACGATGAGCAACAAGATCTATCTATTTTTGTACTCCTATTTGCGTATACTAGTAGTACTATTTAGGAAAGGCATGAGAGTGTGCTCCACTAGTGCACCTCCGCACGTAGGGTAATCCAGTACTACTAGTACGGAGTAGATCGCCACCGCATTGGTCAATGCTCTAGTCATGGGCACGTGTTGCAGTAGTAAAAAATTGTGAAAAATCGATTACTCATAAATAATTACTCCCTCCATCCTAAAATAGTAGTTACTGACTTGGATTTTCCTAGATACGCATGTATTTCGACGCATTTTAGTACTTAGATGCTCCCTTATTTCCAAATTAAAAAGTATACTAGGTTTTGTCAAAGTCAATATTTATAAAGTTTGACCAACTATATATACAAACATACTAACTTACATAATGTAAAACACATATAATATGAAAACATAGTTCATGATGATTCTGATAATATTGAGTTAATGTCGTAGATGTCCATATAATTTTATAGATATTTAGGCAAAATTCCAGGGCAGTCTATCCTGCATGCTAGACCCACATCGATGTGTCGTCCACACCAGCGCAATTTTGATGGCAATCCTGGTTCAAGATTTAAATCAAATCAAATTGACAAGTTTGGGCATAAAATTTTGTAATCACTGAGTTAGATGACTAAAATCGAAGCACCATAAGAACGGTTAGTGTGTTTATCTCTGACCCATGTCGTAGAAGTGAACAATTACATAAAATTCGTAATAAACCCCTAAATCCTCCGTAATAACATTAGCACCAAACTTAGTTTACATCCAAAATGCATCCTTGCTAGTACCAAAAGAGAACCTACATGCGACTACTACTAGTAAACTGGAGTAGTAAAATAGTACTACTAGTAGTACTATTTATCTGCTAAGACACCATTATAGTCTTGATCATCAACCGTAGTTTAAGATCATTGTTTCCTCTCGATGCAAATCCAGAAAGATACATGGGTGGACTGTCCAACCTTCATCAAGAACCACGGCGGCACTCCGAGGTACGTTCTGAGCTTGTCGGACGGGAAGTTGGCCGGTGACGAGCTGCTCGTCAGCTCGATTACTGCATTAAGGCTCTCGACCATCGAGAAGTCCACCGATCCTAGCAGGCCAGGCGCACACAGTTTCACCGTGTACCGCGGCCACAAGCACCTATCCTACCTGATGCACACCAGGGACACGATGGCGGCCGGGCCGAGCACGCTGATGGTCAGGCCGAACATGGCACCGTCATCCCCGTAGAGGAAGCGCGTGAATCCTCTTGTGCTTGTTGGTGGCGGAGTCGGTATGAGGAAAAAGAAGGCGCTGCCGTAGATGGCCCTGGTTACTATGACCCCGTGGGACTCCTTCATGTGGGGAAGGAGCCCTACCGGCAAGACAATGAAATCACAGGCGGGATCCATGCAGGAGCACGGGCCATGCGAGCACGCGAGCACGCGATCTTGTGCTCGTCGAGCTTGTCGAAGGCGACCAAGCTAAAGCAGTCATAGTAGGGGCACTCAATCATCGCCTCAGACTGGACGACATTCATAGAAGCCGGCTCACGGTCGAATCTGCCGACGCGGTACACAAACTTGTGGGAGTGGTTACAGAGGGAAGATCAGCTTGCCGACGTAGTGCCCGCCGGCCAGAAACCCGGGTTGGGTGGGTTTACTGAAGAGTATACTGATTGAGTTTCGTACTGTACTGGTACGATTGTACAAACATACGCTAGGCATCGGTGCACCGGTGGCGGCTGAGGCTCTGCAGTTGGCCACTTTTTTCTTAGACAGTTTCACATGCTATACATGCTTCGTCAAAATAAAAAGGCTACAGAAAGTTGACAGGTGAGTGAAGCAGGTGTCACGATGTACTATAACAGACAATATAGTACAAATAGAGGGAGAGACCGAGGCAAGAAGATCCACGTGAGTGAGCGGCAAGAAGATTACTCCTGGAGAGAGATAAAAAGCCTACAGCCTGGTGTAGGGTGTACAATGCTATAGGGGAGAGACCGAGGACTGCATGCATGTCTTCGACACCAACCTGTAATTAATTTTTTTGGTCTTATTAAATTTAAATGGCCTTAATAATCCCAGACAGAGAGAGTACTAGTACTAGTAGTAGTACATCTTAGAACAAATCAGACAAACTAGTACTGCATTTATTAGTGGTACTTTTTTTTGAGAAATTATAATTAGTAGTAGTACTTAGATATGTGAACAATCAATCCAAGTTACTACTCCAATAGAGAGTACAATCACACTGTTTTATGGATTCTTGTTTACTATACGTACTAGTAGTAAAATATAGAATGTAGATTATTTTAGAACAAATTTTGGCTCTACAATATCTAGAATACGCGCAAACCTGAAAAGACACTTCATTGCTTTGTTTCAGGGATCTTGTGCTAAATGTATGGACTTGGATGTAATTTTCATTTTTATGTACTACTACGGCCACTCCACTAGTAGTAAATTTCAGGACCTGTGCACGCAAAACAAATTGTGTGTTTTCTCTCTCCTTCGCTGCCTCTAACCATCCATCCTCCCTCTCTCCTTCCCTTTCCCCTCACACACCGGCCCGGTTGATCTCTCCCTCGTCCACAGCGTGGTGCTACGCACATGTGCCTTGGTACGGCGGCTCTGTGTCTCTGGCGTGTTCGGAAGCCATGTTGGTATGGAGTAGGGATGAGGAGTACATAGGAAGGAAACCACTTTGGTCCTTGGCGACAAAAAAATTCAAACTTTTTCGGTTATCGAAATTTTCACTTGCTTTCCAAACATCAGGAGGAAAGATTACTCAAAAGATCGGCCATTTGTAGTACTTCTTATCTTATCTTTATCTTGTCTTATCTCTTACAATACCATACAATACCACTGTATAGTGTACGGATAACTTCGAACATTGACCGTTGGATCAAGACTGACAAATCCAAATATTGCTAACCGTTGGATCTTCTTTTCCATTCTTAGCATCTATAAAGATTCTGATAGTCTTTAGCACGATGAACGCTAGTATGCGCAAACCTCAAAACACACACTTCATTGCTCAGTTTCAGGGTCCTTGTGCTAAATGCATGGACTTGGGTGCAATTTTCATTTTATTAGGTCCTTGATGTAACTTGTACTTCCACCGACATTGTTAACTCTCAAGCACCACGCTCCTATGAGACCTACCACAGTTAAAAGAAAATTCAGCCGCCCCAATTATCACACAAGTTGGACCACGGTTTCTTATACGTAATACCCAAGTTTTTAGTACTATGATTTTTCAATCTTCCTAGCTAACTTCACACACTTCAGTGACTTCTTGTCGATTAACAAAATTAGGTCAAACTTGAGATACAAGTAAGCGCGATAGATTGCTCTTGAATTAAATGTATTTTCATTGGTAGATGGGTGCATATTCTTGTAGTAAACAATGTCGTTAGTGTGAGTTTTCAACTATCAGGAAATAAAATTCTCAGTTTTCTGAGTGATGATAAGATGGTTCTTTTCTGTAAAGAAATCCCGAAGAATATGGATCTCAATGCCATAAGCCAAGCGTCTAGACATATTAAGTGGACCAATGTGTTTTAATTACAATTCCGAAATGTTTTTTCAGTTTTCAAACTCCCTAGCTAATTAACTCTGCCCACTTGAATGACTACATGTCGATTTATTGAAATTAGGTCAAACTTGAACTATAACTAAATTGTAGGTTGCTCTGAAAGTTTTATGAAAAATCTTTTGGAGGTACCATACCGATCGGGGGCTCATAATCAATATATGAGAAACAACCGAGAGTTTTGACAACAAGTTTGACTTCTTGCTAAGATTTTGCATCGCATGACACTATTTAACGAAATTGGGTCAAACTTGAGCTACAAGTAAGTGCAGTAGATTGCTATTGAAATATATGACTTTTGAGAAAGGTAGATGGGTGCATTTTCTTATAGTAAACACTGTCGTCGGTTTGATTTTCCAACTATATCAGGAAAGAACATTCAATTATTCTCAATTTTCCAAGTGATGACGAGCGAGGTTAACTTATTCTTTTCCGTAAAGAAATGTCCGAAGAATATTGGATCTGAATAATAGATGCCAAGTTTACCAACATATATATTGGACCAGCATGTTGTACCAATGATTCTCATGTTTTATTTATGAGTTTTCAAACTTCCTAGTTAACTCTACCCATTTAACCAAATGACTTTATGTCGATTTATTGAAATTAGGTCAAATTTGAAACTACAAGTAAATTGTAGGTTGCTTTGAAAGTTTTACGAAAAATCTTTTGGAGGTACCCATCGAGGGGTCACAATTAATATATCATAAAACACTGAGAGTTTTGACGATAGGTTTAACTTCTTTCTATTTTGCATCTTGACAATTTAACGAAATTAGGTCAAACTTGAGCTACAAGTAAGCACAATATATTGCTCTCGAATTAATTGTATATTCAGAGGTAGATCGGTGCATCTTGTTGTAGTAAACAATGCCGTTATTGTGAGTTTCCAACTATCAAGAAATAAAATTCAATTCTACATTTTCCGAGTGAAGACAAGCGAGGTTGTTCTTTTTCGTAAGAAGTCCGAAGAATATTGGATGTGAATGCCACGCCAAGTTTACACACATATATAGTGGACCAACACGTTGTACCAACGTTTCCCATGTTTTATGATCTTTCAAACTTCCTAGCTAACTCTACCCATTTTAATGACTTTAAGTCGATTTATCGAAATTAGATCAAATTTGAAACTACAAGTAAATTGTAGGTTTTGCTTTGAAAGTTTTACGAATAAGCTTTTAATTTGGAGGTACCCATCGAGGGGTCACAATTAATATATCGGAAAACAATGAGAGTTTTGACGATACGTTCAACTTCTTGCTAAGATTTTGCATCTTGACAATATAATGAAATTAGGTCAAACTTGAGCTACAAGTAAGCGCGGTAGATTTCTCTTGAATTAAATGTCATTTCAGAGGCAGATGTGTGCATTTTCTGGTAGTAAGTAGTGTCGTGGGTGTGAGTGTCCAACTCCCAGGAATGAACATTCAATTCTACATATTCCAAGTGAAGACGAGCAAGGTTAGTTGTTCTTTTCTATAAATAGAAGTCTAAAGAATATTGGATGTGGATTCCACAAGCCAAGTTGACAAACATATATAGTGGATCGACAACATGGTGTACTTGCGATTCCCATGTTTTATGAGTTTCCAAGCTTCCTAGCT
The DNA here is from genome assembly GCA_910589775.1 of Avena eriantha. Lineage (NCBI taxonomy): Eukaryota > Viridiplantae > Streptophyta > Magnoliopsida > Poales > Poaceae > Avena > Avena eriantha. The sequence continues at coordinate 293,579,629 of OU342743.1, read as the reverse complement.
AACCCTGCACATTTGAATGACTTTATGTCGATATCTCAGAATTAGGTCAAATTTGAAACTACAAGTAAATTATAGGTTTTGCTTTGATAATTTTATGAAAAAACTTTTGGAGGTACCCATCGAGGGGTCAAAATCAATATATCAGAAACCAGCGAGAGTTTCGACGATAGGTTCAACTTCTTGCTAAGACTTTGTATCTTGACAATTTAACGAAATTAGGTCAAACTTGAGCTAGCTACAAGTAAACGCCATATATTGCTCTTGAATTAAATGTCTTTTCAGAGGTATATCATCGGTGCATCTTCTTGTAGTAAACAGTATCGTTGGTGTGAGTTTCCAACTATCAAGAAAGAACATTCAGTTTTACATATTCTGAGTGAATACGAGCGAGGTTGTTCTTTTTCCCAAATAAAAGTCCGAACAATATTGGATATGAATGCCACAAGCCAAGTTTAAATACATATATATTGGACCAACATATTGTACCAAACGATTACCATGTTTTATTAGTTTTCAAACCTCCCAGCTAACTCTGCCCATTAGAATTACTTTATGTCAATTTATCGAAATTAGGTCAAATTTGAAACTACAAGTACTAGCATATTGTACGTGCCCTGCACGTGAGACTCAGATAGTAGACATCTGACATATCATCACTATATAAAATTATAATAGGTAAAGCAGAAAAAACATAATAGGTAAAATTTGAACTACTACAAGTAAACTGTGTAGGTTCCTTTGAAAGTTTTACGAAAAATCTCTTAGAAGTACCCATCGGAGGGGACGGGGGGGGGGTTCAATTAAAATATCAGAAACGACAGAGAGTTCTGACGATAGGTTCATCTTCTTGCTAAGATTTTGCATCTTGACAGTTTAATGAAATTAGGTCAAACTTGAGCTACAAGTAAGCGTGATAGATTGCTCTTGAATTTAATGAAATTAGGTCAAACTTGAACTACAAGTAATAAATTATAGGCTGCTTTGAAAGGTTTAGGAAAAAAGCTTCTGGAGGTACACATCAAGAGGTTAATTAGTATATCAGAAACCACAGAGAGTTGACGAGTGGTTCGACTTCTAGCTAAAATTTTGCATCATGAAAATTTTGAACACATTTTGAAAACGATCACATGAAATAGGGAGAGAGGGGAAATGATTTTTCTATTCTCTATGGGCAACCCACAAGCTTGAGGTGCACCTTAGGCTTAAATATACAAACTTCATTTTATCCAGAATGTATATGGTGAACCTTAGCAGATGCCACATACTAGGCCTTAAGGTGTGCTTTTGTACACATTGCTGATGCCCTTATTAGGGAAAAAGCAAATAGTATATTAGTAGTACACTAGTTGTAGTACTCATTTCTTTTCTTAGACATATGTTCACCTCTGTTCACACCCTGTACATGCTGAGAGAATAAAACGTAGGCAGGGTAAGAGGGTAACAGCGAAGAGGAGTTAAAGGCGGTTCGAAGTCAGCGGAAAGTTACGACGGGTTCCTGACACGAGGTTCTCCTACGACCACTCTACTAGTAGTAAATTTCAAGACCTATGCACGCAAAACAAATTATGTGTTTTCTCTCTCCTTCGCTTACTCTCACCATCCATCCTCCCTCTCTCCTCCCCTTTCCCCTCGCGCACCGGCCCGACTGATCTCTCCCTTGTCCACAGCGTGGTGATGCGCACGTGTGCCTTGGTACGGCGGCTCTGTGTCTCTGGCGTGTTCGGCAGGCGTGTTGGTGTGGAGTAGGGATGAGGAGTACATAGGAAGGAAACCACTTTGGTCCTTGGCGGAAAAAAATTCAAACATTTCCGGTTTTCGAAATTTTCACTTGTTTCCCAAACATCGGGAGGGAAGGTTACTCACAAGATCGGCCATTCATAGTACTTCTTATCTTATCTTTATCTTGTCTTATCTCTTACAATACCATACCACTGTATAGTGTACGGATAACTTAAAACATTGACCATTGGATCAAGACCGACAAATCCAAACATTGCTAACTGATGACTCACAAGTATAGGGGGTGTATCGCAGTATTTTCGATAAGTAAGAGTGTCGAACCCAACGAGGAGAATAAGGTGCTGGCTAGTGGTATGGATCAGGAATTCTCTGCAAATACTTAGCAAACGGATTTTTAGGGGTTTTCGATAAAGCAAGTAAACAAAGTACCAGTAAATAAAAGACACTAGGAATAAATGCAGCAAGTAGCCCAATCCTTTATGCAGCAAAGGACAAGCCGGTTGTATTTCTTAAGATGACCAAACGTTCTCGAGGACACATGGGAAGACTGTCAAGTGGTTTCGCTTCATATAGTCGATTAATCTTCTTTAGCTTGCTAAGTGTTGTGTGGGTAAACATGTGTTAATGTACCGCCCCATCCAAGACTAATACATACTTGTGATTATACCCCTTGCAAACATCCGTAAGTACAAGAAAGTAATTAAGGTAGAAACCTAACCACAACTTTAAACTCTAAGACCCTTACGTCCCTTGTGCAATGGTTTCCTAACGGGGGTTCAGGTTTCTGTCACTCCGGCAACCCCTACGATTAGTAGCCAAATAAACAATGCATTCCCCTAGGACCATATAGGTGAAGTCTCATGTAGTCAACGTTCACATGACACCACTAGAAGAAGTACACCACAACTTAAATAACAATCTATTGAATCTTTCTCAACGCAACTCCACTACTAACAACAAGACTTCTCCCATGTCCTCAAGAACAAAACGAACTACTCACAAGACATCATATGGATCATGATCAGAGATGGAATAATGATGTATAACAATCTGAACATAAACAATAATTCAATGGTTCACTCAATAGCATCAACTACAAAGAGTAATCAACACCAGGAAAGTTTCTCCTATGAACTATGCAAGATTCAACGCAATTGTTACAGCAATATGGAGATGGTGATGAGGGTGCTGATGGTGATGATGATGGTGATGATGATGATGATCCCGATGAAGTCCAACTTGATGGTGGTGTTGATGGTGACGATCTTCCCTCTCCAGGAAGGAATTCCCCCGGCAGAAATCTATCTGCCGGAGAGATCTTTCTCTCTCGGTGTTTTCCACCCCACAGAGGCGGCAGAATCTTTCTGTGGTCGCTCCCCAAGTCTTAGGGTTTTGGGAGGATGATATACGCCAGAGGGGAGAGGCTGGAGTGGGCCAGGGCGGCCACACCACCTCCAGGCGCGGCCTAGGCCTGCCCGCGCGATGGGGTGGTGTGGGCCCCTTGTGGCCCACCTCCACTCCATCTTCTGGCATCCTTAGTCTTCTGGAAAAATAGAATTTTCCATATATTTTCCCGGATTTTCTGATCTTCGCGAATTTTGCCTTCAAACAGCACCTTTTCCATCAGAATCCTGACTGCAGCGGTCCATGCTCCAAAAGTCATCAACCATGCAAAAATAGATGAAATAACATAAGTATAACCTCTCAATACGAAATATATCAATGAATAATAGTGAATTAAGACATACAATAGTGATGCAAAATGGACGTATCAACTCCCCCAAGCTTAGACTTCACTTGTCCCCAAGCGAACATAAATGCATAGGACACCTTCAAAGTTCACAAGAGTGACTAGATACAAATAGTTTAAAACAAGCAATATCAAGGTATGCATCAATCAACCAGTCTTGGGACAATGCACATAGAACTAAGAATGGCCACTATGCTCTCAAGAAAGTGCTCATAGAATGTATGGAGACTCAACAAGGAAATGAAAAGGTTTTGAATAGTTTGAAGGGCTTCCAAATGCTGAAAGTATGGTACTCATTAGCTTTGAGCTCTCATTGCCCCTATCATAAGCATCTTTAATGTGGTTAAGGTTAAAGTGACACAACTAAGAGGATATGCTTGACAAGTTATAAATCAAAGTCTCATGCCCCTTACTTACGAAGACCGATCCTCATGCTACTTAACTTCAGTCACGAGTAAGCTCTTGTCATTGTAAGTATATACGTATCATAGAGAACCGCCAACGGGGTACCCCTTGCACATGACACAGGAGCTATCCCATGATCAAAATGACAAGGCAAGCAGACAATGAGCATCTCGACGATCTTTTTATTTACTATGTGCATAGATTTTTATTGAGGATGCTTCACGGAATGCTCATTATGGTTGTGCTGCAAGTTTCCACCATGATTAGGCATGGCTTAGGCTAGCGGCCCAGGCGTTTCTCTAACATACATACAAACTCCATGATCTTACAAGTTCCACTTTTATTTCACACCGCCGGGATCCATAAGCAAAAGAACATGATATCAACTAAGCACAAAGTACCTATGAAGCGTTGAAAGCGGTCCCCATGATACATGGTTCTGCTAACTTCAACTCATAAAGCGCAAGCATATGCACAACAAAAAATGACGCAATGGTTCAGGTTTATTAAGTGCAAGAAAATAAAGTGTGTCATCAAGTTCGTGAGATCTTTACTAACTAACTTTGTCAAAACAAGCAAATATTTTATTCGGAAGAAAACAAGGAATAATGAATATGCATGGAAATAGCACATGATGCTAATAGGTAGGTATGTTGGACACTTTGGCAATATTTGGTTTAAGGGAGTTGGAGACATGAGTAAAATACTCAGTGGAAGTGAAGGCTAGCAATAGTAAGGGAGCGACAAACGAGAGAGCAATAATGGCCATAATCATGCAGAGCGACAAAACATCATTGATCAAAACATAAAGTGATACTACAAGTTGAAAACTAAAGGATCATAAAGGCTTATGGTGACTTGAGATAGTCATAACATGGTGTGAGCATGTGCCAAGTCAACCCAAATAAAGCATCAAAGGAGAATACCACTATACTATGCTTTAATATGCTAAAACAACGCATGATTCATCCAAGGAACATTAAGAAATCTCAATTGTTTATAACAAGTCATGCTACAACAAAGAATACTAAGCATAAAGCCAAAACAATATCAAGCATTGCATGACAAAGCATAGGCCACAGTCAAAAACAATCTCTCTTTACCACTTAAGCATGAGCTTTCCTACTCTTTTCCAAACCAAACCAAACCATTTGAACACCAATGTATGAAAGAGGGGGTCCAACCAATTTATTCAGCAAACTAAGAAAACCACACAAACTAAAAACCAAAATGAAAACGAAAAATAAGACGCTCCAAGAATAAGACAACTGTGCATGAAACAATAAAAATGAAGCGTTTGGAAGAAACCTGTGATTTTTATTGATGAAGAAGGGGATGCCTTGGGCATCCCCAAGCTTTGACGCTTGTACTTCTTGGATATTTCTTGGGGTGACACGCGTGGAATCCCCAAGCTTGAGCTTTAGTCCATCCTTCATCTCATTACTCATTCCTTCCATACACCTGAAATTTTTCCTTCATACAAAACTTCACACAATCTCATTAGCAACATTAGTGCACTTAAGATAAATAAGTCTCAAGGTTCAGTTCTAACACCAAATAATCTTTCATTAGAACACTAGCTACTGTAGCACTTCCCTCAAAAATCTCAGTTCCCCAAAGGAACTCAAGAAGGAACTAACAAGAAGCAAATGCAGCAAATGGCAGAAATCTGTCAAAACAGACCAGCAGGTAAAGACGAATTTTTTTGAAGACCTTCTGTTGCTCCAATCAAAAAGTGTTGAACTAACTAAAGTTAGATAACAACCTGGGGCAGAAGCACAAAACATTACAGCTCAATCCGACGTACAGATATCTCTCTGGAATTTTTACGCTGAAGCACATAAATCTGTTTCGGGACAGCAACTTTCCCAATTATTACTTCTCTCTCATTAGAGGTTACTCTTGGCACAAAAAGCAAATAAAAAGGATAAGGAGAGGTTATTAAAGAGGTAATAACTTCCAAGACTCAACTAAAACTCTTGGGTTATCTCCCAACAAGTACTTTTCTTTAATGCCTTTAAGTTAGGCATAAGCAAAAACTAGAATGGATAGAATAGAAGTAAACAGAAATAATCATAGTGAAAACATTGTTTTGTTCAATGAAATCCTTTTGTTAACAAGGTTGATCAGGTCTTGTTACCAAAACAATTCCATATGAGACAAAACTTTGTATCCCCCTAATGATTATGTTACCTCAACCTTGATAGCAATGGTCCCAATCATAATAGTTTCAAAATTTTCTCTTCTTATGGGACAATATATTTCTCCAACTTGAATGCCCTCAACATGTTCAATGGAATTGAAACCATAAGTTCTTTCAATCTTCTTGAGGAAATAGACAATGTGTTCATTGAAGGTCACCTTCCCTTGATTACAATTAATAACAGCTCCTGCAGTATTTAAGAAAAGGTCTCCCAAGAATAATAGACATATTATCATCTTCAGGCATAAAAGTTTGAGATGATGCTCTCATAAGAAATATGAGTTGAAGTAAAAGAGAGCATCAAGAAGCAAATTCAAAACACATTTTTTTAAGTATAACCCACTTCCTATGCATAGGAATAATGTATGCAAATAAATTCACAAAAAACAAAGTGACATGCATAGGAAGATAAAACAAGAGGAACTTCAAAACTTTCAGCACATAGAGAGGTGTTTCAATACCATGAAAACTTCCACAACCATATTTTCCTCTCTCATAATAATTTTCAGTAGCCTCATGCAGAAACTCAACAATATAACTATCACATAAAGCATGCTCTTCATGATCTACACACACTAGAGCTTTATTATAAACAGATTTAAGAGAAACCTCAGGAACATAACAATCATTCTCCCTTAGTAAGCAAGGGGGACAATCAAATAATGTAAGGGATAAAGAGTTACTCTCATTAGAAGGTAGGCATGGGTAGCTAATCCATTCTTCCCCCTTTTGTTCATCACTCACCTCCTCTTTTTCATCTAATGAGATTTCAGGTTCATCAATTTCTTCTTCCACAGGATCCTGCAAGGCATTAGTCTCTTCCATTTGTGGAAAGCATCTACTAAAATATTCAAGAATATAGCAATTTTCATCCTTGTAATTATCAAAGCAAAATTTAAGTATACCATACACCTCATATTTGTAAGGTGAATCATCAATATTTTCAAGCAAACTAGCAAGTTCAAAAGCACCCTTCCAAGCAATAAATTCTTCAATTTGTTCCGCATCATAAAAGTCATAAATTCCTTTAGCATAGGAAGATATGGTATCATTATCACTATACTCACATTGAAAAGGGAGGTGTTTATACCTCTTTCTGCAACAAGACTCATCACAACAATAAGTAACATTATAAGTAGAGCACACGTTCCTGGCAATGGTATACAATCTATCAATTTGTTCCCATAAGTGTTTCCCTTTTTGTGACAAACGGTGTTCCTTATAATAATATTTTTGATCTTCCGTGAACCCACCTTGCCAATAAGCTTCAGTTTCAAAGAAACCAACCATTGACAACAAGCATGATAAAGCAAGACAATAACAGACCAACGAAAACAACAACTAGAGTAGGAACTAATTTTTTTATTTTTGATAAAGAAACAAGCAAACAAGGAGAAAGATAAACTTAGCTTAAACAATAGAGAATCCAAGTGAACTTGATAAATAAAGCTATGCTCCCCGGCAACGGCGCCAGAAAATAGTCTTGATGACCCACAAGTATAGGGGGTGTATCGCAGTATTTTCGAGGGAAGTGACAATAGTAGTAGGAATAGTAAAGTAACAATAGTAGCAAACCAAAGACAGTAGTAACTAAAGCAGTAAAAAGTGGGATTCGAGTGCGGTAGGCATAGGGATGGATGGACGGGCGTTGCATGGACAAGACAATTCACATAGCAATCAGAACATAGGGCAATTGCAGATAAATAAGATAAAACACCCAAGTACTAGACAATCCTAGGCATGCGTTCCATATATAGTCATACGTGCTCGCAATGAGAACTCGCACAACATCTTTTGTCCTGCCAGCCCGTTCGCAGTGAGGCCTCTAGGGAACTACTGGCAATTAAGGTGCTCCTTTTAATAGAGCACCGAAGCAAAGCATTAACACTCCGTGAACACATGTGATCCTCACATCAAAGCCTTTCCTTTCCGGATACCCCGATTTCTGTCACTTCGGGACCATAGGTTCCGGACAACGACGTGTGTACACAACTTGTAGATAAGACCAGAAAGAACACTATCATAATAAATCAATAATAAATTCAGATCTGAAATCATGGCACTCAGGCCCTAGTGACAAGCATTAAGCACAACAAAGTTGCAACAAAGTCATAAAGCACTAATAAGAGATACTAGGCACTATGCCCTAACAATCTGATGCCATTACATGAACGATCTCATCCAATCCCTACCATCCCCATAGCCTACAGCGGGGGATTACTCACTCATAGATGAGGGAAACATGGATGGTCGATGAAGATGATGGTGGAGGTTGATGGAGATGGCTCCGGGGGCACTTCCCCATCCCGGCAGGGTGTCGGAACAGAGACTTTCTGTCCCCCGAATCTCCCCTTCGGTGGCGGCGGCGCAGCGGAACTTTTCATGGAAAAACATCGAACCCCCCGAAGTTTTTAGGTCAGAAGGCTTCTTATAGGCGAAGAGGGATACCGAGGGGGTGCCTAGGGGGCCACACCACCCCCTAGCACGGCCTGGCCTAGCCCACGCCACCAGGTGGTGTGGCCACCCCCTGGCTCTTCTCCCTCTCGTATTCTGGCTCCTAGAGTCTTCTGGAAAAATAGGCACTTTGGCTTTTGTCTCGTCCAATTCTGAGAATATTCATTTTCTGACTTTCCTGGAACCAAAAACAGCAGAAAACAGGCAGCTGGCATTGTGGCTCTTGTTAATAGGTTAGTCCAAGAAATCATATGAAAAGTACTCCAAAGTGTGGACAAAACACAAGAAAGTGTATAAAACCAAGCATGGAGCATCAAAAATTATAGATACATTTGCAATGTATCAACAACTCACTATTATACAACTCAACTTGCAATAAGTAAAGGAAACACAATAAAGATACATAAAGTGAATCAGAATTGGTAATGGCAAACTTAGCTCTTGGTCGAAGAATAGTTGATAATTTGCTGGAGTTCACAAATAGCTGGTTTTCAATGAAAGCTTTCAAAGTAGTAAACATCAAGATAAGAGCAATGTGCAAAACAAGGAACATAAGAGACATGATTGAATAAATCATCATATGAAATGAATGAAACACATCAACTCAAAATACTTGCTGAGATAGAAGGAAATAGGTTTACTGACTCAACTACAAAGCAAAACAAAGGCCCTTCAAAGAGGGAAGCAGGGATTGCAAGTCTCATAAAGAGCTCCCAAAAATTATGATACTTACTAGCTTTCAGCTCTCATTGCCCCTATCATAGGCATCTTTAGGTGATTAAGGTTAAAGTGATCAAAAATGAGGATATGCATTGACAAGTTGTAAGTTGAGAATCTCATGTCACTTGAATACGAGGGCTGCTCCTCATGCTACTCAAGTTTAGTCACCGGTAAGTTCTTATCATCGTAAAAATATGTGTATCATTGAGAACCGCCAACGGGGTACCCCTTGCCCGATGATAAGGAAGAATCCCCATATCAAAATGACAAGGCAAGCAGACAACAAGTATCTCAGCAATCTTCTTATTTACCATGGGAATATGGTGCTTTTTTCTCTCTTTCCTCTTTTCATAATCTCTTTTTTTTCTTTTCTTTTTTCTCAATCTCTATCTCCTTTTTATAAGAAGAATGCTTCATAGATACTCGTTATGGTTACGCTGCAGGTTTCCACCATGTCAGCATGGATTAGACCAGCGGCCCAGGCGTTTCTCTAACACATATGCATAACTCCATGGACTTACAAGCTCCCCTTTCATTTCACACCGACGACATCCATAGACAAAAGAACATGATATCAACTTGGTACAAAGTACCAGTGGAATGTTGAAAGCGTTCCCCATGATAGCATGGTTCTGCTAATTCACAACTTACAAAGCGCAATCATATACGCAACATATGTGAGCACAATGGTTCAAGTTTATTAAATGCAAGAAAGTAAAGTGTGCCATCAAGTTCGTGAGAGATTTAATCACTAATTTTCACATAACAAGTTTAATTTGGGAGGTAGACAAAACAAGAATTTACTTGGAATAGCAATAATGCTACTAGGTAGGTATGGTGGACGCAGCAAAGGTTTTGGTTTAAAGGAGTGGATGCACGAGAAGAATTCCCTCTCAGTACAGGTTTTTGGCTAGCAAGGCTAGGTAGCAAGTATAAGAGTTGACGGAAACAAACAAACATACAAGTGATAAAAACAAACATGCAATCTTCCTTGGAAGCACACAAGATCTTAACTAGAGAATACTAGACTTATGAGCAAATCAAGAAAGAAATATGATGGAATTATTTTTCTTTAGAGTACTTCTATCTTTTTCTTTTCAACTCTCAAAAAGGTTTTGCTACTGACCGAGCCAGGTTTGCCAAAACCAACTAAATTAACTCAATGATACCAAAGTGATACCAATACTAACAACAAGATCAATCTTATAACCACGAATTGAAAACTAACATAAGCTATGCAAAAGAGTAAATGATAGAACTTCTCATTAATATTCCATAATGGAAACTCACACCAAGGGATACATATCTAACGAGAGAGGGGACACTTCCATAATGCAAACCATACTACATAATAACTCCTTTATTCATGATATGACTCTACTAAAAAGGTAAAAGGATAGAAGATAGTGATATGATACCGCGACACTCCCCCAAGCTTGGTACAAACCAAGGGGATGCCAAACCTGATGACGAATTACTCCTTAGGTGGTGGTGGTATCCTCTTGATGAGCTCTCTGATCAATTTCCCAAAGTCCTCAATCTCAAAGATGAGAGTACGAATCAATTCCGAGTTGTGCTCAATACGGCTCGTGATCATTTCAGTTTGTGGATCCCAGCTCCCGTGATTCTTTTTCCGTTCTTCCTCCTTGAAGTCTTCTTTTCCTGCATGGTTATGGATGAAGGTATGGAAGGGATTCTTGGTGTGTGGAGGAAGTGACCTTGGAGCCAATCTGTGATGGGGAACTTCCCCCAGTTTGCATCCGTGCCGTTCTTCTAATCCTGGCAGGTTTCACCACTCCAATGCTTGCAATGGTAGTGCCGGTGCACGGGTGTTGGCTTTCTGCTCTTCACCTTCACTCTTGATCTCCTTCTCCTTCCCGGGGTCTTGGAGGTCTTCCTCCATGGGCTCCTTCTCTTTATCCTTGGCAGACACCATTGTGCTTCTAAGCTTTCAAAGAGTATGTCCTGACAGAAACAAATCGACACAAAAACATGACGAAAACACAATATACGGACCTCGAGGGATCTGGGGGGTTATATATTACAAAGTTTCATATCAAAAGGAAGGTACTGGGTGAAAACATGTCGGAGGCGGAGTCCTGTGTGGACTCACCACTTGGTGGCGCGACCAGGGGTGGGCCCGCGCCACAGGGTGGTGTGAGCGACCCTGGCTCCGTTTCCGTCCCTTTTTCGCTTCGTAGTTTCCCTTATTGACTGAAAACTGCAAAAATATAATTGGATTGTATTTTCGCGGATCTTTTCTTACCAGAACTGTTACCTATTTGAAGACGGACTCTGCAGGTCTCTGAATTTGGTATCTAGTAGATTCTTCCGGAGTCATCACTTGAATAACATCAATATCTTCATCTTCATACACTTATTACTTGAGTCATAAAACCTTTCTCTTCCTTATTACACCATTATCTCCATTTTCTAGAAATTGCTTTCACACAAAACTTCACATAGTTCTCATTAGCAACATTAGTATAAGTGAAGTGATAAAACCTTTTGAGTCCAACTTCAACTGAAAACCAACAAAACATAGGCTACTATAGTAACTCCTTTTGAAGACCCAAAAATAATTAAAAAAGGAAATCGAATAAAGAAGCAAATGCAAGAGTGGCAAAATCTGTCAAAACAGACCAGAAGGTAAAGATCAATTTTTTCGAAACTCTTATGTTTCTCAAATCAAAAAGTGCAAAACTAACGAAAGTTAAATAACAACCTGGGGCAGAAGCACAAAACATTACAGCTCAATCCGACAGACAGAGGTCTCTCACGAATTTTTACGGTGAAGCATAAAAATCTGTTTCGGGACAGCAACTTCCCCAAATCTTACTTCTCTCTCATTAGAGGTTGATATTGACACAAAAACCAAAAAAATGGATAAGGAGCGGTTATTACCAAAGTAATAACTTCCAAGACTCAAATAAACAAAAACAAACTAAAAGCAAAAACAAATTGGGTTGTCTCCCATAAAGCTCTTTCTTTATAGCCATTAAGATGGGCATGATAATTTTGAAGAAGCTCTCATAGGGATATGAATTGAAGTGAAAGAGAGCATTAAGAAGCAACAACACACACATTTAAGTCTAACCCACTTCCTATGCAAGGGGATTTTGTAAACAAACAAGTTGTTGAAACCAGAGGCAACTTGCATAAGAAGGCAAAAGAAGCGCAACATAAAAACTTTCAGCATAAAACGAGGAAACTTGATATTATTGAGATCCATAAGAACACTTTTCCCTCTTTCATAGTAACTTTCAGTATCATGCATAAACTTAACAATATAGCTATCACAAGGACCATCATAGCGATGATCACTTATTCTAACAGAAAACACAGGAATACTAGCTCTCATAACACTACTATGTGAAACAATATTAGAGCTATCCTTACAAAGGATAGTGTGTCCCTCTTCTTCATACTTGGTGACAAAGTCTTTCACATTTGCTATTATAGGTTCATCAACCATTTGTTTATCAGGTTCAAAAGCTTTATTCATACTTTCATCTACCATACTAGCCATCATAGAATGTTCCTTTACCTTAACTGGAAAAGGCATTTTCTCAATATAAGGTTCAGGTAAAACATGATTAGCAGTATAAACTTCAGTACATCCTGCAGGAACACTCTTAGCAATATCTTTATAAGGTTCATGATACTTATTCCACTTCTTTTTAGGCACTTCAATATAAGAAGCAAAAGCCTTAAAATAAGAAGCAATAGCTTGAGAGTCTAGACCATAAGCATTACTAATATTTTGAAAGTCATCAGTTCTCATAAAAGATTCAATGCATTCATAATCATAATTTATACTTGACTTTCTACCTTTGTCATTCTCCCAAGCTTCAGCACTGTCTTGAATACGGTCCAGAAGATCCCATTTAGCTTCTTCTTCCATGCGAGTGAATGATCCAGCACAAGAAGCATCCAATAAATCTTTATCATGTAGAGGGAGCCTTGCATAAAAGTTGTTGATAATAATATTGTTGGGGAGCTCATGAATGGGACATTTGAGCATTAGTAACTTCAATCTCCCCCAAGCTTGAGCTGTACTCTTTCCATCAAGAGGCCAAAAGTTGTATATTTGATTCCGATCTTTATGAATCTCACTAGGAGGATAAAACTTTGAATAAAAGAGAGGCACTATTTCCTCCCATTCCAGAGCTTGACCATTCTTCAGCAGCTTATACCATTCCTCAGCTCTTCCTTTCAGTGAATATGAGAATAACTTCTTCTTAACTTGATCTGTAGTAATACCTGCACACTTGAACAACCCACATAATTCATGTATAAAGAGTAAATGATCAGCAGGATGGACAGTTCCATCCCCAACATAGTAGTTATCCATAACACGATCAATAATTCTTGTAGGTATTTTGAAAACATCATTCTCAGCAAGTGGTGGCTTATCTACTACCTTAGTAGTGGTAGTAGCATTACCAAATAAGAAACTCGGCGAATTATCCATAACGAAAATAAAGCAACTAGCAGCAATAAACATTACTCACAGTAGAAGTTTCCTTTACCAGTTCCACTCTCCAATAGCGCTTCACTCCCTGGCAATGGCGCCAGAAAATAGTCTTGATGACCCACAAGTATAGGGGGTGTATCGCAGTATTTTCGATAAGTAAGAGTGTCGAACCCAACGAGGAGCAGAAGGTGCTGGCTAGTGGTATGAATCAGGAATTCTCTGCAAATACTTAGCAAACGGATTTTTAGGGGTTTTCGATAAAGCAAGTAAACAAAGTATGAGTAAATAAAAGACAGTAGGAATAAATGCAGCAAGTGGCCCAATCCTTTATGCAGCAAAGGACAAGCCGGTTGTATTTCTTAAGATGACCAAACGTTCTCGAGGACACATGGGAAGACTGTCAAGTGCTTTCGCTTCATATAGTCGATTAATCTTCTTTAGCTTGCTAAGTGTTGTGTGGGTAAACATGTGTTAATGTACCGCCCCATCCAAGACTAATACATACTTGTGATTATACCCCTTGCAAACATCCGTAAGTACAAGAAAGTAATTAAGGTAGAAACCTAACCACAGCTTTAAACTCTAAGACCCTTACGTCCCTTGTGCAATGGTTTCCTAACGGGGGTTCAGGTTTCTGTCACTCCAGCAACCCCTATGATTAGTAGCCAAATAAACAATGCATTCCCCTAGGACCATATAGGTGAAGTCTCATGTAGTCGACGTTCACATGACACCACTAGAAGAAGTACACCACAACTTAAATAACAATCTATTGAATCTTTCTCAACGCAACTCCACTACTAACAACAAGACTTCTCCCATGTCCTCAAGAACAAAACGAACTACTCACAAGACATCATATGGATCATGATCAGAGATGGAATAATGATGTATAACAATCTGAACATAAACAATAATTCAATGGTTCACTCAATAGCATCAACTACAAAGAGTAATCAACACCGGGAAAGTTTCCCCTATGAACTATGCAAGATTCAACGCAATTGTTACAGCAATATGGAGATGGTGATGAGGGTGCTGATGGTGATGAGGATGATGATGATCCCGATGAAGTCCAGCTTGATGGTGGTGTTGATGGCGACGATCTTCCCTCTCTGGGAAGGAATTTCCCCGGCAGAAATCTATCTGCCGGAGAGATCTTTCTCTCTCAGTGTTTTTCGCCCCGCAGAGGCGGCAGAATCTTTCTGTAGTCGCTCCCCGAGTCTTAGGGTTTCGGGAGGATGATATACGCCAGAGGGGAGAGGCTGGAGTGGGCCAGGCCGGCCACACCACCTCCAGGCGCGGCCTAGGCCTTCTTGCGCCATGGGGTGGTGTGGGCCCCCTGTGGCCCACCTCCACTCCATCTTCTGGCATCCTTAGTCTTCTGGAAAAATAGGATTTTCCGTATATTTTCCCGGATTTTCTGATCTTCGCGAATTTTGCCTCCAAACAGCACCTTTTCCATCAGAATCCTGACTGCAGCGGTCCATGCTCCAAAAGTCATCAACCATGCAAAAATAGATGAAATAACATAAGTATCACCTCTCAATATGAAATATATCTATGAATAATAGTGAATTAAGACATAGAATAGTGATGCAAAATGGACGTATCACTAACTATTGGATCTTCTTTTCCATTCTTAGCATCTACAAAGATTCTACTGATAGTCTTTAGCACGATGAACGCTAGTATATGCGCAAACCTCAAAACACACACTTCATTGCTCAGTTTCAAGGTCCTTGTGCTAAATGTATGGACTTGGGTGCAATTTTTATTTTATTAGGTGCTTGATGTAACTTGTACTTCCACCGACCATGTTAACTCTCAAGCACCTCACTCCTACGAGACCTACTATAGTCCCCCAATTATCACACAACTGGACCACAGTTTCTTATACATGATACCCAAGTTTTTAGTAATAGGATTTTTCAAGCTTCCTAGCTAACTTCAGTGACTTCTTTTCGATTAACAAAATTAGGTCAAACTTGAGATACAAGTAAGCGTGTTAGATTCCTCTTGAATTAAATGTATTTTTGGAGGTAGATGGGTGCATCTTCTTGTAGTAAACAATGTCGTCAGTGCGAGTTTCCAACTATCAGCCAAGCTTCTAGACATATTGAGTGGAGCAACGTGTTTTACTTATGATTCCCATAAGTTTTTTGAGTTTTCAAACTCCCTAGCTAATTAACTATGCCCACTTGAATGACTACATGCCGATTTATCGAAATTAGGTTAACTTGAACTATAACTAAATTGTAGGTTTCTCTAAAAGTTTTACAAAAACGTTTTTGGAGGTACCATACCGATCGGGGGTCACAATTAATATATGAGAAACAACCGAAAGTTTTCACCACAGATTTCAATTCTTGCTAATATTTTGCATTGCATGACACTATTTAACAAACTTGGGGCAAACTTGAGCTACAAGTAAGCGCGATAGATTGCTATTGAAATATATGACTTCTCAGAGAGGTAAATGGGTGCATTTTCTTGTAGTAAACAGTGTCGTCGGTGTGATTTTCCAACTATATCAGGAAAGAACATTCAATTATTCTCAATTTTCTGACTGATGACGAGTGAGGTTGTTCTTTTCTGTAAAAAATGTCTAGAGAAGATTGGATCTAAATGCTAGAAGCCAAGTTTACCAACATATATAGTGGACCAACATGTTGTACCAATGATTCCCATATTTTATTTTTGAGTTTTCAAACTTCCTAGCTAACTCTGCCCATTTAACAGTGTCGTCGGTGTGATTTTCCAACTATATCAGGAAAGAACATTCAATTATTCTCAATTTTCGGAGTGATGACAAGTGAGGTTGTTCTTTTCTATAACGAAATGTCCGAAGAATATTGGATCTGAATGCCAGAAGCCAAGTTTACCAACATATATAGTGGACCAACATGTTGTACCAATGATTCCCATGTTTTATTTATGAGTTTTCAAACTTCCTAGCTAACTCTGTCCATTTAACAGTGTCGTCGGTGTGATTTTCCAACTATATCAGGAAAGAACATTCAATTATTCTCAATTTTCTGAGTGATGATGAGTGAGGTTGTTCTTTGCTGTAAAGAAATGTCTGAAGAATATTGGATCTGAATGCCATAAGCCAAGTTTACCGGCATATATAGTGGACCAACATGTTGTACCAACGATTCCCATGTTTTATTTATGAGTTTTCAAACTTCCTAGTTAACTCTGCCCATTTAACCGAATGAGTTTATGTCGATTTATTTAAATTAGGTCAAATTTGAAACTACATGTAAATTGTAGGTTGCTTTGAAATTTTTACGAAAAATCTTATGGAGGTACCCATCGAGGGGTCCCAATTAATATATCATAAAACACTGAGAGCTTTGACGATAGGTTCAACTTATTTCTAAGATTTTGCATCTTGACAATTTAATGAAATTAGGTCAAACTTGAGCTACAAGTAAGCACAATATATTGCTCTCGAATTAATTGTATATTCAGAGGTAGATCGGTGCATCTTGTGTGAGTTTCCAACTATCAGGAAAGAACATTCAATTCTACATTTTCCGAGTGGAGACGAGCGAGGTTGTTCTTTTTTGTAAGAAGTCCAGAGAATATTGGATGTGAATGACACGCCAAGTTTACACACATATATAGTGGACCAACATCTTGTACCAACGATTCCCATGTTTTATGAGCTTTCAAACTTCCTAGCTAACTCTTCCCATTTTAATGATTTTAAGTCGATTTATCGAAATTAGGTCAAATTTGAAACTACAAGTAAATTGTAGGTTTTGATTTGAAAGTTTTACGAAGAAGCTTTTAATTTGGAGGTACCCATCGAGGGGTCACAATTAATATATTGGAAAACAACGAGAGTTTTGATGATAGGTTCAACTTCTTGCTGAGATTTTGCATCTTGACAATTTAACGAAATTAGGTCAAACTTGAGCGACAAGTAAGTGCGATAGATTGCTCTTGAATTAAATGTAATTTCAGAGGTAGATGGGTGCATTTTATGGTAGTAAGTAGTGCCGTGGGTGTGAGTGTCCAACTACCAGGAAAGAAGATTCAATTCTACATTTTCCGAGTGAAGAGGAGTGAGGTTAGTTGTTCTATTCCCTAAAGAGAAGTCCAAAGAATATTGTATGTGGATGCCACAAGCCAAGTTGACAGACATAGATAGTGGATGGACAACATGTTGTACTTGCGATTCCCATGTTTTATGAGTTTTCAAGCTTCCTATCTAACCCCGCACATTTGAATGACTTTATGTCTATATCTCGAAATTAGGTCAAATTTGAAACTACAAGTAAATTGTAGATTTTGCTTTGATAGTTTTATGAAAAAGCTTTTGGAGGTACCCATCGAGGGGTCAAAATTAATATATCAGAAACCAACAAGAGTTTCGATGATAGGTTCAACTTCTTGCTAAGATTTAGAATATTGAAAATTTTGAACCCCTTTTGAAAACGATCACATGAGAAATAAGGAGAGAGGGGAAATGATTTATCTATTTTATATGGGAAACGCATAAGATTTTGAGGTGCACCTTAGGCTTAAAGATAACTTTATTTTCTCCACACTGTTTAAGGTCAACCTTAATTAGTGGATGCCACATAGGCCTTAAGGTGTGCTTTTTTACACATTGCGGATGACCTTAGGGAATCACCTATGTATGTAAAAAAACTTGTTGATAAGATGGCTCCTAACATGACCATGAAATGAATATGAGTTGGAACTTGCAAATTTGCATGATTGTATAACATCATCCTCCCAACATGATGTAATTTATCTCATAATTTTTTCAAACTCCTAAGTATAATATCCATTCTTCTTCGAGATCCTGAGCATTGGGAGTACGGCCATGGATGATCAGTTGAGGTGTTGGATTGAGGGAGTACAACCTTGGATTCCTGAACATAGAGGGGGTACGGCCTACCAAATTTATATTATTACATGGACCATGGCCAAATTCAAAACAAAAATAAAGCGCTAAAATATCCCGCATATCCGGACATAGTTTGTGCCCCAAAATTTCAGATACTTCGAAATTCCCATTCGACCCCTATTATATTTGGTGGGTGGGGGCTTCACTCGTATTTTTCCTAGTATAGTACTAGCAGTACCTAAACCCTACCTCCTCTCTCCTCTAGGAATACGTCACCGGCCGGAACATCCCCGCTGCACATTTGCCGGCATACCCGCCACACCTGATCTGCTCAATGAACCCTCTTGTCCGGCACGCTGAGCACATCATTGACCGCCTAGGATTTTCTTCCCCATCATCGATACCCACTATGAACGTAGCACCCTTGATGACCTCGACGCGTGACCCGTGAGGATGCGGAGGAGGCCTAGACGCCGCCCCGACCAAGATAAATCTAGATCTCCTTGCGTGATTTGTTTGTTGGCAATGTACTATATTCATGCTAAATTTCCTAACTAACATATTCTTTACTTGATATACACCTGTTATGTACTAAATTAACCATTGTGGTTACGCTTAAAGTCCATGCATTGAACTATTTTTATGTACTGTACTATTTCTTTGTGAATTACTAGTCAGTTAACATATTTTCTTACATTCTCTGCTCTACCTGTCCACGTGAGATATGATTATATAATATATCTCCCATTCTCTTATTTACAAAATATAGTATTTCCATCATGATATTGTCCTGCTATCCTATACTACACGTTTACACACATCATACTATTTAACCATTATGTACTTTAGATTTGATCCTCTTAACCTGTGTCTCAAACTATTTGCTATTATTATGCAAGGAGCAGCCTTAGTTTGCACACAATATCATAGAGTGAATGGATCCTATAATCTTGTAAGACCCCATCACTTTTGCTTCACTTCATGCCAACGTATATCATGTTGGAACCTGTTTGTATTTACAGTTGGCCTTACCTTTATGCAGAGGAGTAACAATGGAGTACATACTCTGCCTGTCCACACGAGCTGCCGTAGATCTCATGTAACAGCCACCGTAAGGTCCCCCACCCGAAGTTTGATCCTTGCCACATTTTTTGTTTGCTTAAATTTACCATTTGGCTTTCTTTTCTTCATATTTTTTGCCAAAAATTAGCATCAAACATTTTAGCCCCACTATGGTATGCTTTTGTTCCATGTGGTTAGTCCAATTTCCTAGATATGGAGAGGCCGGGTGTATTGCATCTGAGTTGTCTGATAATAAGAACAAGGCGACACTAGCGATAAAATCCAGACATGTATCATAAGGAACTCTATGCACTTCATCTCACTCTTGTATCTACTGTGTATCATAGTTACATGAACTGACTATTTTAATACGAGGCACTTGATGGTTCAGTTTGTTTTTCTTCAGGCCGCTGAATCATTGAAGTTATCTAGCTATTCATGAATATTTCAATGTATGATTGCTTGATTCATTGTTTGTTTGAAATTATCTGGCTAGCATATTCGAGGCTCACAATTGATGTGTTTTTGTTGGCTGAGTTACTCTTTTTTTGTCTATGATTAAATCAGTGGCATATTTCGTTGTGTAGTGCCTGGCTAGTTTATATATGAGAAACATAATGGCTTAGTTTTCATATTCATTTTATTCATGTTCTGCACATGCTAGTTTCAGCAGTCTGCATCAGGTACTTTGGTTGATTGCTTGCATTGTTATTCAAAATGAAGTTGTAGTTTGATTCCCAAGTCTGTTGTTTAAGTAACTTGTTTTGTCTTGGTCTCAGCCATGTTCAGGTAGAGCAGTCATTTCACAGAGTAGCACATTCTCACATAGCTCCATGGCGCCAGCTGGTCCACTTATTCAAGAAGAAATAGATGTATGAGCCACCACTGTTAATTTCCTCCTTCCTTATATATTACCGCATTGACACATTTAAAATTCATGGTGGTGTGATTCCATGGTAATGCTATTATAACTTGTTTTCTGTTTGTTTTAGGCTGCAAATGACCCTTTGCATGCCGAACAAAGACCCGCTTCTCGAAGTTTAGATTTTGTTTCACACAACAGTAGTGACAATACCTATTTCTCATGGCACACGGCTTCCAGTGATCCTCTTTTTCCAGCCGAAATATTATTTGAGGATGCCCTCCAAGATGTCTGTGATATTGTTGACCAAGAAGCCAACAAAACAAATTCAGTAATCACCATAGCACTCAAAGACTTATATGAATTGAAAAACAGGCAAGCTTTGACGTAGAACATACTTAATAATCTCATCTACAGCTCTCATGGGAAGTCAGTTGTTACACGTCTCGCGATGCAAGCTCCATATAGACCTTTTCTATAACACAAGTTATGGTGTTTTCTTAGTTGTCTGGACTCTGATGCAACTTTTATGCTTCATTTTATTACTATCAAGTTTAATGAGGATTGTAATAATCTATTGTAATTCGCAGCTGTAAGTTGTTTAAGGATTGTTACAAACTGATCATCTATCAGAATTACTACACACACATGAAAAAATAGTGAAATTGTAAGAGGTACAACACACGATCTATTGGAACAGGGAGAACATCTATTGTATTTCACGGGCACCATAGAAGTTGCAAAATTCATAGACATTCACTCAACAAAGTGAACACATAAAGAGCTGACATGAAGAGAATACATCAGGAGAAGACCCACACAATCCATCAATCTGACAGATAGCCGTCGTAGTAATCGTAGTGGGTGGTACCATCCTCGCCATAAGGCGGCACCATCTGTAGCTCAGAATGCTTGACGATTCTGTAATACTCTGCAAGCAATCGATCGAGTTCGAAAGGACGGTCATTGATCCATAATCCACCTACTCCATACCCATATACAACCCTTGGCTCCTCTTTCCACGCAAAATCCTCAAAGTTGTAAGATCTAATCTCAAATGGGTCCGCATAGTATATGCTGCCGGCCTACACCGTGGGTACCCTAGTGCTATCGACGCAGACGCACCGATTGTCAGCAACAAAGAGAGCATGACTTCCGATGCCTCTGATCGGTTGAAGGAAACGGTTAGGTATCAACCCGGTAAACAATGGGCCTACCGTCGTAGACCGGTCCACTCACAATGAATAGCAACTCCCCGTCGGACTCGACGAGGTAAAAACGATTCTCTAGGAACTGGTAGCCCGGAATAGGGCCTGCAACGGTGGGATGCATCTCTAGGGTTTGTGCGGAGCGCTGCAGCTAGACATCTCCATGAGAAGCATCACACATAGTCGAGAGGACAGACCCGTATCTGTCTGCGACAAAAACATCACCGACGTAAGAAGTCATGCTCCGGAGTTCCGTGAAGTCATATGGTGAGTACCACCCTTCACCAAAGATCGGGCGACTCCCTTCCTTCGTGCTCTCATCCGTCCACCAAATGGTGGTGTTCTGATGGTTTGATGTAAACACCATCAACAACGGGAACATCGTCACATCGACAGAAGCCACCTGCTCGGTTGGTATCTCCGCCCTCAGGTGCTTGATAGCGCCCGAGAAGGGGTTATACAACCGGGTCTTGTATGGCTGCACCCTCTGTCCAAGCACAAGGAGGCCGCCAGTTGTGCTACCGACATAAATGTACCTTCCAGAGAGAGAGGAGAAACATAGATTCAATCAAGGCAAACAGACTAAAATTCAATCAAGGTAAACCATGGAGAAAAACCCTTGGCAACAAGTGGACGAAGAAATAGAACTTGAAAAATAGATAGTATAGGATGTGAATGCAAAAATAGGATCGCATATATAGAGATAAATATAAAGAAAGCACATGCGAATAATCTGGCTAATCTTCTTCTCAAGGTGGCGGCTAGTTCTCAAGTTCAGCAACGTGATGGCGGCTTCGTCTACCCGATACTCCTTTGACAAGTGGTGCTCTAGAACAATCTAGTTGGTTAGCATAAAGTGCTCCTCCGCGAAGCCGTGCCAGGCGCTGCAGACTGCCCGAAAGGCGGCGTAGTAGTCGAAGTCGTCCATCAAAAGGAAGATGTCACATATCTTTTGGACGAGTCCCTCAGGGAGACCAGCCCATGGCGAGTCCTCCTGCTTCTTGCCGGCCATGGATGATGGCATTCGTGTGGTCTCGGTCCAGTCGTTTGGCACAGGAAGAGGTTTCAGAGACACACATTTAAACAATGTCCTGGGAAAGCCAAGCGAATCTAGTGGAAACGAGACGACGACATGTACACAGCAACCGCAAGCACGTTTCATCAAAATAGCACGGGCACGTGCATGCGCACACACACAAATTACGGGACAACGGTCGTGCACACCAGCGTATGACTCCTAGAAGCACGTGAATGTGTAGGTGCAGGATGATACTAGTAGTAGTATCATAACCTCATTGTATTTAATTATCCCAAAATCTAAGGAGAAAACATGCACTCCCTGGTCCCTTACGGCACACGCAAACGCAGGGCATTTTCTATTTTTTGCATGGCATTTTCCATTTTTCAATTTTTTGTTTTTGGCTATGCCCTTGGATGCTCACCGTGTGGCCGGATGGGGTATATGCTCTGTGGAGCTAAAAACCTCATGTTCTCTCAATAGCACGGTCGTTAATTATTAAGGTATATACGTTTTTAGTCGCACAACTTGCACCGCGGGGGTGTTTTAGTCCCACATCTTGCAAAGTGAGCAACACTAGTCCCACAACTTGTAACCGGAAACATTTTAGTCCAATTCAATCGAATTTCTGTGATTTTGTCCGAATTTGTCGTAACTAATTC
This sequence comes from Avena eriantha, assembly GCA_910589775.1. Taxonomy (NCBI): domain Eukaryota; kingdom Viridiplantae; phylum Streptophyta; class Magnoliopsida; order Poales; family Poaceae; genus Avena; species Avena eriantha. The sequence goes on along the minus strand of OU342743.1, from coordinate 293,556,201 downwards.
TAGAAGTGACATGTGGCATCATATTTTTTGCAAAATGACCCCTATGTATTTTCTCCCTACCAGTTGTGACCTTGGTACGACCTAACAGGCAGATCTAAATAAGAAAACAAATAAGAAAAACTACCAGTGCATTATAGGATATCGAACAGATTACCTGCGCTACTGAAAAAAACAGCCTTGCCACTACAACATGCACATATAAGTGATTAACTAAAGAGTACTCCGGCTGATGTGTTCTTTATTGTGGATATTCAAAATATGTGTTTGGAAGATATAAAAAAATCTAAAAAAAGATACAAATTGTCAATTCAAAATAATTTGTGTTCTGGCTACAATTACAACTCAAGTCTATTCCTTTTCATTTTTGCGAATAAGAAAAAACTCAAGTTTATTCTAGACACTACAGCTAGCTACTAGGTTAACGACTAAGCTATACAATTGATATTTTGGACCATCCTAACATGCACATGACAAAATGTTTCGGTACAGATGCACAAGATTATACTAGCAGTAGACGTGAGCATTTTTGCATTCATATGTGCTTTTCTATTGTATAAATAATTACGTCCTCCCAAGTACTCTTCGTTTGGCATAATTACGTCCTCTCAAGTAATCCTCGTCTCAGAGGAGTAACAACTAGCATCTACCGACAGAGTGGCTTGTGGGTGTGTGTGTCATTGTACAAAAGTTTTAAGTTCGTCCATTCTCCTCTTAGAGATTTAACTATTTTATTTGTATGTCTACTAAGAGGTGGCCCACTTATCAGTCCGCATAGGGACACGAATGACATTGAAAAATATAGAGGGGTCAATTAAAAAAATCAACGTCATTTGTGGATAAATTAAGTCAAATTCACTGAAATTCTATAATTGGACAAAATTCTCTCGAGATATAAGTTATGGGACTAGTATTGCTCATTTTTCAATATGTTGGACTAAAACGCTCTCACGGTGCAAGATGTGGGACTAAAGGTGTATATACCTCTTAATTATTTTACAGCCTCGGTTGTTAGGCCAGAGGACCAATTAATGCTCCTAGTTTTGCTCAATTACTCCTCTAGTTAACCAAAAAATATGAACCACCACGTCCTATAATGCTCCTGGCCGATCATGTTGTTAAAATGGGAGTGCATCCATTGGCTTGCATGTTTTCAATTAGATGCGATGGCCACATGCATTGGCTAAATTTTAGGATTACTACTACATGCAATCACTAGCTATAAAGCGAATAGGTGAAGTTAATTCTACGAACTAGTACTACTCCGTCCTAGTAATACCGAACACAGGGAGTACCTCAAGTATGGTTATATGGATGATCAATTGATGTGACTCTCGGCCATGAATTCCTAATCATATAGCCGTACGTTGTACCACCTTTTTTTTCTAATACTAGTAGTAGTAAATGGATGCTAGCAAAATTCAAAATCTCAATCGAGTGGCAAAATAAAACACGCTGACTTTGAAGCATTCCCCACCTGACCGTTTCAAAAACTTTGAGCCAAAATCTCCCAATGAGGGAGTATCATTTTTATATTATTATTATTAGATGGACGCTAGCAAAATTCAAAATGTCAATCGAGCGGCAAAAACACACACCCAATTTGAAACATTTCCCGCCCCTCTGTTTCAAAAACTTTGAGGCAAAATCTCCCACCGGGGGAGTACCATTTTTGTATTACTATCAGAAGATGGGCACTAGTCAAATTCAAAATCTCAATCAAGCGGCAAAACCGCACACCGACTTTGAAGCATTTCCCGTCCCTCCGTTTCAAAAACTTTGAGGTAAAATCTCCCATCGGGGGAGTACCATTTTTGTATTATTATCAAATGGGCGCTTGTCAAATTCAAAATCTCAATCGAGCGGCTAAACCATACACTGACTTTGAAGCATTTCCCGCCCCCTAGTTTCAAAAACTTTGAGGCAAAATACCCCACCGGGGTAGTACCATTTTTATATTATTATTAGATGGATGGTCGTCAAATTCAAAATCTCAATAAAGTGGCAAAACCATACACCGAACTTGAAGCATTTCGCGCCCCTCCGTTTCAAAAACTTTTGACTTCAAAATTCCCATTCTACGCATTGTTCTGATGTCCTATGGGCAAGCTAAAGTTGGTAGCTTGGGGGAACGATCGTAATTATGTTTCTGTTCACCTCCTTAGTCCCGATTCGCCCAAATTTTCCCGCTGGTCTTTCCAAAAATCCCAGCCCCTCTCTCCCATGCCCTCAGCTCCACGACCACCATGCACACCGGCCGGCGGCAATTCCATGGTGGCCGGAGCCGCTTCAGCTACGGGGTCGTGGACCACAGCGGAGCCGCTTCACCGATGCTCACCCACCGGATTTGGTTCACCGGGTCTCTCTGCCACTACACTAGAGCTGCGGTGTTGTTCACCACGCCGATGGCGTCATCGACCGCCCAATCTCTGCTTCCCGGCCACCCAAAACTACCCAACCGTACCGGATCTGCTTCAATGGTGTACACCGGACATGATCTAGTTCAAGGAGTTCCATGTCCACCACTCTAGACTAGATGCTCGTCAGTCGCCGTTCACTGCACTAGATCTGCCTCAGCGATGCTCTTGTCCACCGCACTCAAGCTGGCATTGACCGCCCACGATCTGCTTCCCCGACACTAACAGCCATGGCAACCGCAACACCCTCGGTGACCTGGACGTCACCCGCACGGTACTGACGATGCTTAGACACCTCTCCGTCCAAGGTTAACCAAATCTGCAACCTATTTTTGTTTTCTCAGTAGTATATCACGTTCAAGCCTATCGTAGTGAACTACATTTTTGTAATCATGCTCGTACATACAAGTCGATGGGCATGCATGTTCTTCGTGCTAGTACATACAAGGTCATTAGACATGTTGGTTTGCATTAACTACTCTACAAATTTCAAGTCATGGACATGTCTGTTATTTTGTCATGTATATGTTCTTAGCTACTCCATACAACAGTAATTGCCTGCTAACATATAATTCTTGCAAAATCTGATGTCAGCGGAAAATATTAGTATGGATTCCCTGCTCTACAGTTGCTGAATCTATTTGGTTTGTCCTGAGATCAGTTCCTGCTATTATTTCCTCCTTGGCATCGTTCTGCTATCCTGTAGTAGCCGTTTAAACTCTTCGTACTAATTTGATTATAAGTTTGTTTTTGCCATCTGGTCTTCAAAAGCTGCATCACTAACTATTTCCTTTTTTGCATATAGCTCAAAATGGAACAATGACATGTTGGTTTGCATGGCCTATTCTACAGGTTCACAAGGGATACCATTATTTCCTTATCTAGTGCTGGTTCGTCCTGAGCAACGGCATAAGTGTCCTCTACTATGTAGTTCACTCGTGGTTTACATTCCTGCTCTAGAATTTGTCTTATGGTGCCATTATAATTTCTACCTGGTTGATTCTTAGCTCTGATAGTAACTATGTGCCATTGTGTACCTCACTGCAAATTCTGAGTCACCCAACGACTCTATGCATTCCAGCAGATGCCACTGCTTCCATATATATTTGCTGAAATGACCTCGCTAGATTATATTTGCTGAAATTCTAAGAAACACTTTGTTTTATTGCTCATTTCATTCTAGGCACACTTGTCTAATGCCTGTTTGTCCTGTTCTATAGGTTCATGAGCGATGCCATTATATCTCGCATCTGGTTCTAGGTCTGTTTCATCCTAAGTCACGACATAACTATCCTCTCCAATATATAGTTCATTCGTGGTTTGCATTCCTGCTCTACAAGTTCTCGTATGATGTCGTTATAGTTTCTATCTGGTTCATTATTCGCTATAACAGTAACTGCATGCCATTTTGTGGTTCAGTGCAAATTCCGAGTCATCCCACATCTCTTGCATTTTAGGGTATAGAACTGCTTCCATATATATTTGTTGAAATGACCTGGCTAGTTTATTTTTGCTGAAATTCAAAGCCACACACAAACACATTTTTTTGATTGCTCGTTTCACGGTAGGCACACTTGTTTAATGCGTGCTTGCTTGTCATGTTTGTTTGAAGTGTTGGTCAATAATTGAGCCATCGACCAGTTGTAAACTCCAGTTCATAGCTTCTGTCATATCAGTCAAATGAGTAGTTTGTCTTGTCTAATGTATTAACTTGTTATTACTTAGTTTTATACCACAATTATTGCTATCGCCACCAAAGAGGGGGCTGCAAGATCATGTCTCCTCCAATGTAGTTGTCACACTCAAAGGAAGATGAAGGTGATCGATTCAGAAAGCAACTTGAGGACTCTGCTATCAACTTATTGTCAACTGAAATGCCGATTTTTCTTTCCCTTGAGTTGATTATATGTAATAATTTTAAGAAGTTTATAGTTGATGTAATATCTAGATAACTCGTGTAGGCCATGTAGGCATTTAGTTGACACCATCCACACATGGAGGTAGTCGTTATGGTAACTACGCTAGGCAGGTTGATTAGGGAACAATACCGTGCTTTGTTATTGGCCCGTCGTGTATTCGGCCGATGATGAACAGTAAAAAATGTTGGATTATTATACACGTTTTATGATATTAGCATGGGCTTCAGAAAGGCTGAAATGGTAAAATCCCGTAAATGTAACATGTCGTAATAGTAACAGGCCATAACAGTAACAAGCTATAATAGGCCATAACTGTAGCAGGCCAGAGAAGTAGCAGGCCAGAACAGAAACAACCCATTACAGTAACAGGCAAGAAACTGTAAAATCGTAAAACAGTAACAGGCCAAAATAGTAGCAGGCCTCAAGAGTGAAGGGTCACAACAGTAAAAGGCCAGAATAGTGATGAGCCTAAATAGTAACGGCCCGAGAAATTTCCAGACAAGGGTAATAATAGGCCGACAATTTACCAGGTTAGAACAGTAAAGGGCCTCTTGTGGGCCTGAACAGCTAAAGGCCGGAACAGTAAAAGGCTACAACAGTAACAGGCCGAAACAGTAACAGACCATCTCAGAGAAGGGCCGTCACTAGGCGACCCACGATGGGTTGTGATAACAGTGATGGGATGACTACATGCCTTAAGGGTATAGGAGTGACTTGGTGTAGGCTGCTAATGGGCCACATAGTGTTGGACCAACATGGGCCTTCTGTAGGCCAAAACAGAATTAGGCTGAAAGTTCGTGGGCCACAGCTGGCTTCATTTTTTGTGCCCATTTCAAATAGTGCAGGACAAAACAGTAACGGACAATCTTCTTATTGGGCTCTCCTGATGGGCCGGCCCAATTAGTATTTAACAGGCCTTGGCTGGCCTGGCTTCTACCACGGTTCCATGACTGTTAACAGCTGTAACCGGCCGCTAACGGCAGCTGCCATGTGGCAGTTTCCATGACATTAGTAGTCAAAGCGGCTGGCGAACAGATCTACGACGGAACAAGTTTTCGTGGCTGAAGGGTGCGATCCGCCACAGTCGAAAAAAACCGTGGTTAATTCATTTGTGACGGGGCTTTTACCACGAAGGCCATCCGTCATGGAAGACTTTTTGGTCATGAAAAACGGACCTTCAACCACAGAAATCGTCCATTGTAAAAGCCAACTTTTCTTGTAGTGATTGTTGTTAATTTTGTATTTCAGTAAAGTAAACCCAAAGATTGCTAAAAATCCCCAAGTTTTACATGCTGGTGATGCATGTTGATGTCTACGCACTTCTATTCTTGTAGACAGTTGTTGGGCCTCCAAGTGCAGAGGTTTGTAGAACAGCAACAAGTTTTTCCTTAAGTGGATCACCCAAGGTTTATCGAACTCAGGGAGGAAGTGGTCAAAGGTATCCCCTCTCAAGCAACCCTCCAATCAAGATACAAGAAGTCTCTTGTGTCCCCAGCACACCCAATACACTTGTTAGGTGTATAGGTGCACTAGTTTGGCGAAGAGATAGTGAAATACAAGTGGTATAGATAACTATAAGTGGTAACGGTGATAGAGAATAGCTTGGTGGCGTGGAAAAGACTAAAGTAAAACTGAAATAAAGATGGAAGCAAGCAAACATGTAACAGATCTAATTGCAAATGGTGTTTCAATGCTTCGAAACAAGGCCTAGGGATCATACTTTCACTAGTGAAAACTCTCATATAAATATCTTCTCTTTATGATACTACTCTTAACTACTCTTCGGTTGAACACTCTAATCGTTGGTAGGGCTATAACAACACACCTCAAAGTTCATCTTTCCCATCTAGAAAACCCCACACTGTCATCTTGAGTACTAGATGAGTCCAACAAACGCCACAATTTCATAAAGACATCCAACTCCAAATATAACTCATAACAAGTATTTGTCATTTCTAGCCTAAGTGCCACCATGGTGTGCACGCTGTCACTTTCACACACATGGGGAGAGTAGAGATCTATTAAAGCACTTGAGTAGCAGGGCAGATCTATAGCTTACAAGCTCATGATCTCAATAAGATCATGCATAGAGAGAGAGATGAACACATAACTACCGGTAGAACCCTTAGCCTCGAGGAAGAAGTACTCCCTCCTCATCATGGGAATCAGCAACGGTGATGGAGATGGTGGTGGAGATCGATGGAGATGGCTCCGGGGGCACTTCCCCGCCCCGACATGGTGCCGGAACAGAGACTTTCTGTCCCCCGAATCTCCCTTTCGGTGGCGGCAGCGCTGCGGAACTTTTCGTGGCTAGAGGCTTGACGATCTAGGGTTTATGCATCGGGAGGCTTCTTATAGGCGAAGAGGCAAGGTCGGTGGAGTGCCAGGGGGCCCACACCACCTGGTGGCACGGCCAGGGGTCACCCGCGCCACCATATGGTGTGGCTAGGCCATGGCCTTCCTCTGTCTCGTATTCTGGCTCCGTGTCCCCCTCGGTGAAATATTGACTTTAGCTTTTGTCCCGTCCAATTCCGAGAATATTCATTTTCTGACTTTCTGGAACCAAAAACAGCAGAAAACGGGCAACTGGCACTGTGGCATCTTGTTAATAGGTTAGTCCAAGAAAGTGTATGAAAAGTACTCCAAAGTTGGAACGAAACATAAGAAAGTAGATAAAACCAAGCATGGAACATCAAAAATTATAGATACATTTGCAATGTATCAACATCCCCAAGCTTAACTTCTGCTCGTCCTCGAGTAGGTAAGTGATAAAAAGAAAAGAATAATTTTTGAGGTGACATGCACCATCATAAACTTGATCAAGCTATTTGTAAAACATGGATAGCTGGGATCATAGTACTTCAACATAGCATGAAAGATAAAGTTCTAACAATAAGACAAAGCAACTATGTTGCAACATGAAAAGGCACAAACAAAAGATTCATGAATAACAATGCTTTGCAAGACGTTTGTTTGTTTCACATAAAGAAAACATAGTATAATAGCATTCAACTTGTCCCTCATAGAGTAGCAAATATAAATGCATGGGACACCTTCAAATTTCATAAGAGTGACTAGATACAAATAGTTTAAAACAAGCAATATCAAGTTATGCATCAATCAACTAGTCTTGGGACAATGCACATATAACTAAGAATGGCCACTATGCTCTCAAAGTAAGTGCATAAAGGTAGAAGGTGGAGACTCAATATAATGGTGGAAGAAAGGCCTTCATAGAAGGAAGCAGAGATTCAAGTTTCATAAAGAGCTTCCAAAAATTATGGTACTTATAGCTTTCAGCTCTCATTGCCCCTATCATAAGCATCTTGAAGTGATTAAGGTTAAAGTGAACAAACTATGGTGTACATGCTTGACGAAGTATAAGTTAGAAATCTCATGTCCCTTGAATACGAGGGCCGCTCCTCATGCTACTCAAGTTTAGTCACCGGTAAGTTCTTGTCATTGTAAGTACATGTGTATCATAGAGAACCGCCAACGGGGTACCCCTTGCCCGATGATACGGAAGAATCCCCATATCAAAATGACAAGGCAAACAGACAACGAGCATCTCAGCATTCTTCTTATTTACCATGGGAATATGGTGCCTTTTTCTCTCTTTCCTCTTTTCATAGTATCTTTTTTTTTCTTTTGTCTTTTTTCTCAATATAGGACTCTTTTTTATAAGAAGAATGCTTCATAGACAGCTCATTATGGTTACGCTGCAGGTTTCCACCATGTCAGCATGGATTAGACCAGTGGCCCAGGCGTTTCTCTAACACATACGTAACTCCATGGACTTACAAGCTCCCCTTTCATTTCACACCGACGACATCCATATACAAAAGAGCATGATATCAACTAGGTACAACTACCAAGTGCAATGTTGAAAGCGTTCCCCATGAAAGCATGCTTCTGCTAATTCCCAACAAATAAGTGCAAGCATATACAACATAGAAGACACAATGGTTCAAGTTTATTAAGGGCAAGAAAAGTAAAGTGTGCCATCAAGTTCGTGAGAGCTTTAATCACTAGTTTTCTCATAACAAGTTTAATTTGGAAGGTAAACAAAAGCATGAATATACTTGGAATAGCATAAGCTAGTAGGCAGGTATAGTGGACTCTTTGGAATAACTTGGTTTAGGGAGTTGGATGCATGAGTGGAACTCATACTTTGTTGTGGAGGCTAGCAAAAGACTGGGAGCGACAAACTAAGAGAGCAATAATGGCCATACTCATGCAGAGTGACAAAATATCATTGATCAAAGCATAAAATGATACTACAAGTTGAAAACTAAAGGATTATAAAGGCTATGGTGACTTGGGATAGTCATAACATGGTGTGAGCATGCGCCAAGTCAACCCAAATAAAGCATCAAAGGATAATACCATAATACTATGCTTTAATATGCAAAAACAACGCATGATCCTTCCAAGGCACATTAAGCAATCTCAATTGTTTATAACAAGTCATGCTACAACAAAGAATACTAAGCATAAAGCCAAAAAAATATCGAGCATGGCATGACAAAGCATAGGCCACCGTCAAAAACAAGCTCTTTTTACCACATAAGCATGAACTTTCCTACTCTTTTCCAAACCAAACCAAACTATTTGCAAACCAATGTATGAAAGAGGGGGTCCAACCAATTTATTAAGAAAACTAAGCAAACCAAATGCAAACAAAAAACCAAAACAAAAACAAAAAAGAAGACGCTCCAAGAACAACACAAATGTGCATGAAACAATAAAAATGAAGCGTTTGGAAGAAACCTGGGATTTTTATTGATGAAGAAGGGGATGCCTTGGGCATACCCAAGCTTTGACGCTTGTACTTCTTGGATATTTCTTGGGGTGACACACGTGGCATCACCAAGCTTGAGCTTTAGTCCATCCTTCATCTCATTACTCATTCCTTCCATACACCTGAAATTTTTCTTCATACAAAACTTCACACAATCTTTATTAGTAACATTAGTGCACTTAATATAAATAAGTCTTAAGGTTCAATTCTAACATCAAATAAACTTCCATTAGAACACTAGATACTGTAGCACTTCCCTCAAAAATCTCAGTTCCCCAAAAGAACTCAAGAAGGAACCAACAAGAAGCAAATGCAGAAAATGGCAGAAATCTGTCAAAACAGACCAGCAGGTAAAGACGAATTTTTTCGAAGACCTTCTGTTGGTCAAATCAAAAAGTGTTGAACTAACTAAAGTTAGATAACAACCTGGGGCAGAAGCATAGAAACTCACGCCTCAAAAAGACGTTCAGAGATGTTACACGAATTTTTACGGTGAACCACAGAAATCTGTTTCGGGACAACAACTCTCCCAATCATTACTTCTCTCTCATTAGAGGTTACTCTTGGCACAAAAAGAAAATAAAAAGGATAAGGAGCGGTTATTACAGAGGTAATAACTTCCAAGAATCATCTAAAACTTTTGGGTTATCTCCTAATAAGTACTTTTCTTTAACGCCTTTAAGTTAGGCATAAGAAGGAAGAAAAAGAATCAAGTGTTCTCAAATGAAGAAGCATTAAGATCAATACCAGAAATATTTTCAACAAGGCAAGGTATATCATCCAAATAAGTTCTAGAGGATCCTTTCTCAATGCTCTTAGTGTCACTATTCTCATCAAAAGGGTTTGTAGGAACAATCCAATCAAGATTCTTTTCTATGGCATCATGTATTGCTACTAGTTTAAAGGGTGTTGGTATCTTAGGTTCCTCCCCATTAGGTTCGGTTTTGTTCATCTTTTCTCATGTACCAACAACATCTACATATGAGCCTAGCATATTGAAACGTTCAAATACTTTCCTAGCTTCCTTGGCAACATCATAGAACTCCTTAAACAAAGTTTCTAGAATAAAATCCCTCTTTTGAGGGTCTTCAATTTCTTTAAGCTTAAGAAACATTACTTGCATTAAGGGGTTGAGGTTAACAAACCTAGCTTCTAACAAGTGAATTAAAGAAGATGCAGCAATCTCATAGTTTGGAGCATGTTCTGCAAGGGATCTATCCTCAGTATCCTCATGTTTGCTAACATGATTAAAGAATTTTTCAGTATTATCTTTCCCAATTATAGAACCACTACCAATTGAAAGGTCTTTCAGGGTGAAAGTAGGGATCAACATGGTGAGCTAAGGAAGAGGTGACAACTAAAGGAGACTTAATTTTTTGTGTTTTTGATAAAGAAAGCAAACTAGTAAAACTAATTTTTTTGTGTTTTTGATAAAGAAACAAGCAAACTAAGCAAAAAGAAACTAAGCAAAACAAAAATAACAAAGTAAAGAGATTGGTTATGAGGGACTCCCCTTGTGAAGATGTCCTTGACTCCCCGGCAACAGCGCCAGAAAATAGCTTGATGTCTACGCACTTCTATTCTTGTAGACAGTTGTTGGGCCTCCAAGTGTAGAGGTTTGTAGAACAGCAGCAAGTTTTCCCTTAAGTGGATCACCCAAGGTTTATCGAACTCAGGGAGGAAGTGGTCAAAGGTATACCCTCTCAAGCAACCCTGCAATCAAGATACAAGAAGTCTCTTGTGTCCCCAACATACCCAATACACTTGTCAGGTGTATAAGTGCACTAGTTCGGCGAAGAGATAGTGAAATACAAGTGGTATAGATAATTATAAGTAGTAACGGGTGATAGAGAATAGCTTGGTGGCGTGGAAAAGTCTAAAGTAAAACTGAAATAAAGATGGAAGCAAGCAAACATGTAACAGAAATAATTGCAAACGGTGTTTCAATACTTAGAAACCAGGCCTAGGGATCATACTTTCACTAGTGAACACTCTCATATAAATATCTTCTCTTTATGATACTACTCTTAACTACTCTTCGGCTGAACACTCTAATCATTGGTAGGGCTATAACAGCACACCTCAAAGTTCATCTTTCCCATCTAGAAAACCCCACACTGTCACCTTGAGTACTAGACGAGTCCAACAAACACCACAATTTCATAAAGACATCCAACTCCAAATATAACTCATAACAAGTATTTGTAATCTCTAGCCTAAGTGCCACCATGGTGTGCACCCTGTCACTTTCGCGCACATGGGGAGAGCAAAGATCTATTAAAGCACTTGAGTAGCAAGGCATATCTATAGATTACAAGCTCATGATCTCAATAAGATCATGCATAGAGAGAGATGAACATATAGCTACCAGTAGAACCCTTAGCCTCGAGGAAGAACTACTCCCTCCTCATCATGGGAATCAGCAACGGTGATGGAGATGGTGGTGGAGATCGATGGAGATGGCTCTGGGGGCACTTCCCCGCCCCGGCATGGTGCCGGAACAGAGACTTTCTGTCCCCCGAATCTCCCTTTCGGTGGCGGCAGCGCTGCGGAACTTTTCGTGGCTAGAGGCTTGACGATCTAGGGTTTATGCATCGGGAGGCTTCTTATAGGCGAAGAGGCAAGGTCGGTGGAGTGCCAGGGGGCCCACACCACCTGGTGGCACGGCCAGGGGTCACCCGCGCCACCATATGGTGTGGCTAGGCCATGGCCTTCCTCTGTCTCGTATTCTGGCTCCGTGTCCCCCTCGGTGAAATATTGACTTTAGCTTTTGTCCCGTCAAATTCCGAGAATATTCATTTTCTGACTTTCTGGAACCAAAAACAGCAGAAAATAGGCAACTGGCACTATGGCATCTTGTTAATAGGTTAGTCCAAGAAAGTGTATGAAAAGTACTCCAAAGTTGGAACGAAACATAAGAAAGTAGATAAAACCAAGCATGGAACATCAAAAATTATAGATACATTTGCAATGTATCACATGTGCACCATCAACGCGAGATGCTGAAATAGTTGGAGCAACATCCGCGGCTACGGCTATGATTGCTAATGTGTGTGTGACTAGCGGATCGGTTACTCCTGTAGCAGGATTTTTTGTGGATGTTGCAAGGTTTGAACATCAACCAGCTTTTGCTATTGCATTCTGGAAAACATCTTCTGGCCAGCCTGGTAGCAGCAACGCGGTGAATACCACGACATCCAAAGCGGTCATTTTTAGTGAAGCCACTACTACCACCACAAATCACGTAGAGGTTGCTGTAAATGTCCCACCAGGTGGTTATGTTAGTACTGATGGTGATTTATACATTCCTACATTATCATTATTCACTGGTTTAGTTGCACCTGTTAGTTCTATTGCTATGCCTGCGAGTTCCGATGTTTGCTCTGATGGAGAACTATCTACGAATGGTGGAAATGTTGATGTCATGTCTAGCTTGGATGCAAGTGATCATGGGGTGGACAAGCAATTAGTTCTAGCCCTTTTTCCATGTGTCAAGGCTATTCAATAACCTATAGAATTTGAAAGACCTTTTGTGGAATTTCAGCAGTCAGTTTTTTGTGTTCGAGAATCCTATAGTGTCTTCATTATCTCCTAGTGCAGCATCTCCTATTGGTCCAAGTGATGGTGCTCCAAAAAGTTCAAATGATGAAGTCATGGTGATTAAGAAAGATAAATTCCTCGGCATTGATGGCAAGTTGAGACTTACTGCTAGAATCCCAATACCGAAGTTGCGTGGTATGGTTGTGCTGAGTCATCCGCCTGCTGAGACTGCTCCTTCGGATGCTATGCCTCATGCGCCTACTGATCCTTCTCTTTCTGCTGATGTGCTTAATGCGCCTGCTGTGGATGCTCCTTCGTCTGCTATGCCTCATGCACCTTCTATTTCAGCTGCTGCTCCTGCTCCTTTAGCTATTGGTGTTTCTTCTTTGGTTGTTGTGCCTACTAATTTGGGCAATGCGGCTTCTGCGTCAAATGTCTCTGGTATTCATATTGTTGTCCCTACTACTGCTCCACTTGACCATGGTTCTCCTGATGTTGTGCCTGGCCCTACTGATTTGTTCCATGTCTTTGAAGCAAATGTAGTTCCTTTGTCTTGATCACCGTCTCCAACCACTGGTACACCTCAAATTAATCTCATGGTAACATGGAAATTTCAGTTACCATGCTGTTTTAAAATAATTTTCATGGGGTGGGATAAGTTTAACCATATGCATTGGATTACTTTAATGTATGTGTCTTGGTAACTTTAATTTGTTTCTATTGGTAACTCCTTTCTTGTTTTATATGCTAATGTGCTTCTATCTTTTTTACATCCATATATGCTGATAACTTTAATGTGTATAGGTAGGTAACTTCAATGTGCATGGCTGGTAATTTCAGTGTATATAGGGTGGTAACTTTATTTTCATTTTTGTGCTTTTTTCTTTCAGCACAATTGTTATATTAGTTCACACCCAATATAGTTAACATCCTACTTTTCTCTATTTTTACCTTGTTACTAGTTGTATAATTGTTGTCCAATGTTAGTTTCCATGCTATACGGGTTAACATGTTTTTGTAGCCATTTTTAGAATCTTAAATTATATAATAGTAATAATAATTGTTTTCTTGTTTGGTCCTTTTATCTTCCTATATTTTTTATTTGGGACTTAGTTTATGCAGCTATTAAGTAACAAACTTATGAAATGTGGGTAGCAATAAGTGACATGGGTATGACTTACTGGGTCCCCATGATTGGTATACCTAGCATGTATCCGAACTATGGCCCATGAAGCCCACAAGGAACTGAGACTCCTGGAAGTATCTGAAGCCCAGGAACCAAACATGTTGATTAAGGCAGACACTTAAACTGACATAGTCCTGTTGGGGATATACTTTCCGGGTATCCTCACAGTTCCTCATTGACCAGGGTGGCCCACTTCGGGTTAGAGCTTTGCTTCACGGGTGGCCCAGTTAGAGAGAAGAGACGGAGTCCAATCCGGCTACGGGAAGGCCTAGAAGACTTACCGACTTAGGCCCATAGTGTTACTTGTAGTTCAAGATGTACTCTGTAACCGACTCTTAGTCGTAGCCGGATAGATCTCTCCTATAAACCCTAGGCCAGATATCTATATAAGCTGTCCTAGGGAGAGCCTTTAGGGAACCCCATACAATCACAATCTAAACTCGCACAGGCGAACCCCTTGTAACCCATATTTTGGCTCTGCCGTATTACTGGATTGCTAGCAGGAGTAGGATCCGTCCAAAGCCGGCGGATTCAAACCTAGGTAAACTTGTGTGCTCACCGTCCCGGAACACCGTACGTCTCACACCCCTCTCTTCCGCACGCCTCGAGGACCCCCTCATGGCATATTTGTCATCAATCCGACGTCAGTTGGCGTCCACCATGGGGCAAGTGAGCTTCGGATCTACGTTCCGAGCGGAATCTGCAAGAATCGGAATCAGTGAGACCATCTCCATCGGTCGCATCCTCTACGCCAGCGACGTCTCTCTCATCGTTCTCGACGAGACCTGGATTCCGGCTAGGGAGGCTGTGACTGCCTACAGCATCATGTCTTTTGGCGAGATCGATGTTTACATCGGTTTTGCTGAACCTGCCCCACCCACCCCAGCGGTGATGATAAAGGCAGAAGAAATCCATGGGTCCCCTCTGTCTGCGGAGGCGGCAGAGTTTCGGATCTCGGACAATCCTAAACCCACCCAGCCCGCACCAATCGTGGAGATAGTGGAGAAATCGGAGCCTGAAGCAGACCTAGCGGTCCAAGTTGAATCTGGAGTGGATCTCCCTAGAGAGACCGAATCCCAGATCGACCCACCTGCTGAAGTCGAAATCCAGGAGGAGCATAGCAACAATGCTGGTTCCGGCTCTGATTACGCCGGGACGGACAGGCCTTTCCTGAGATACACACTAAGACGCATGATGATGCAAACTCAGGCGTAGATGAAATCCTCGAGACAATCAGGCGTTTCGATGAAGCCTATTATGAATACCAAAGTTATCTTAGGAGGGGCGTATCACACTTTGTCGGATATGTGGGATCCGGATCCAGCTCCACCGATGCTAGAGACAACACCGACTCTGTGCTGGAGGCGATCGGAACAAATGCCGACGTAACCGCATCCTCGGATGACTAGATGACATCGGTAGATTTCTGAAAGTTCTCCATGGAATATGAAGAGGAGTATAACTCCAAAGCTGTAGAGGAAGAAGAAGCCATGGATGAAGGATCTGGGGAAAACTATCCCAAAACGCAGGTCCATATGTCCGAAAGTACCGATCAGAGCTTGACTCCGGGAGACAGACCCAAAGTCGTCTTTGCTACCGGTGCTGCCAAGAAGGCAAAGAAGAAGAACAAGAAAAACAAGACCCCAGCGAAATACCCCCCGACAGAGGAGGTGATTTCCGAGGAATACGAGGAGGACTCAGATGGAGCACTTATCCTAGACGAGCCCAAAGAAGAGTCGGTGGATGGACACGTGATCACTGAAGGTGCACGTAAACTCGTCGATGCTGCATTAACTACACCTATTACTACAGCTGTAGAACTGACTGCTGAAGAGCTGGACGAAAGGGCCCAGGCCCTAGAACCGCGTCGCCAAGTACTCCTCGATGAAGCCAAAAACATTGAGGAGGAAAAGAAACGCATGGCAACTGCGAAGAAGTACAACTCCAGGCAACATCAGAAGACCAGGAAACGTCATACCCATGTAGACCAATTCCCGCAGATTCACAAAGTCCTTTTTGGAGGAGAACTTGGGATGCCTCAACGCGACAGCAACGGGGATTGGGTGTATCCAACGCTAGTACAGAACACCGTTGCGGCTCGAGAAATCCTATCGGCTAATCCAGGCCCGGAGCAGATCCGGTTGGGCATCAAACTACTCAACAAGGGACTAGAGAAGCAAAAGGTCACCCTGTCCAGAAGTCAAAAAATGGTCTCCGATTCTGACCAATGTCGCACAGATCCGGCATGGGCGGACGTAAGACCCCAACGTGTTCTGGAGCAGCACCATCATTCCGACCATCAGGAAGACAATTACTCAAGAACCGGATCTTCAAGACATCACCACAAAGATGCTCGTGACTGGTGTAATGTTAACCCAGTTGCAGAGCAAGAGGCAATTGTTGCACTAAACCCGACGAATCCTCCCTAGCGAGAGTCGAAGGACCGCAGGGAAGAAGATAAATAGAAACGTCGGGAGGAGGACCGACAAAGAATTCCACCCCCTCGACATGCAAGACGTCCGGATGACGGGCGAAGGAACGACGGACACCGTGCGGAGACAAGCCGGCAGGGGGCTCGTCACAATGAAGACCCTCCCCGGAACCGGAATAATGACGCTCCAGACGGAGGCCGGCGCTCAGTCGGAAATAACCCAACTGCTCCACCCTCTCCGCCAAGTAGCCATCACAACAGCTCCCAAGGAGGCCAAGGAGGGCGTCGTGGTGGAGGAGGTGGTGGTAGAAGCCGAAGTCCGGCTCTAAGGCACTACAGCCATTGCCGTCACCCGGGACGATCTTTATCCCCAAATGACGCAAGGCACAGGATCAACTCCAATATAGAGGCACGACGCTATGAAAATGATGAGATATACGTGGGCCCAAAGTGCTTCGGACCATGCATAAGAGCTACAAGATTCCCGGAAGGATTCGCTATCTCAAGACATATTCAGGCCTACGATGGCATAGCTCGGCCAGATACTTGGCTACATGATTTCTTCCAAGCTTGCTGCATCACCAAAGGCGGAAACAACCTGGTCGCAACCCGATATCTCCCACTCATGTTGCGGAAGACGACACGATCATGGCTCAATGAACTTCCTGAGAACACCATCCACAACTGGTATGACATGCAAAGTGCGTTCTTTTGGAATTTCGAAGGCACGTACCGGAGGCCCTGTACGGTCGGAGACCTACAATGTTGCACCCAGAAAGCCGGAGAAACTTGCCGAGATTATCTCGGATGATGGATCGACACCAAGAACTCCTATGAAGGAGTAAATGACCGAACTACGATTGAAGCTTTCATTGCAGGTCTCACAATTGGTTTGCTACATCATCGCTTGAAGTGTGAAAAAGTCACTGATTTGGGAGAGATGATAGAAATAGCGAGCAAGTATGCAGATGCTGACGACGACGTAGAGGGATTACTTAATTCCTTAGCTGTTCCACAGTCGGCAAAGCAACCAAAGCAACAAGCTTAGAAGCGCAAAAATACCTCAGAAGAAAAACCCAACACGGAAACGGCAGTGCTCACTTCTACTTTTGGGTCTGGAGGACGAGGAGGACGTGGCGGTGGCTGCGGACGCGGTCGTGGAACGTCAAGAGTTCAAGGTAGAGGAGACCAGCAACCTGGCAAAACCTATTCTTGGGCCGACATTACCAATAACCCATGTGTGCATCACCTACGCCATTGGGGGATCGTCCCACACAAACACCGAGTGTCGTTTCAATGACGACATTAAGAGAGATGATACCGCTGGCTACAAAGCTAAGCAGAAGAAGGGAAAGAAGAATCCCAAAAAGGATAAAGAGACCAAGGAAGATTCCGACATGGAGGAAGCTGACGCTTCAAATCCCAAGCCGGAAGGGAAGAAAAAATTTCCGACTAAGAAAGACACTTATGTCACCTTCCTCGGATCTCAACCAGCAAAGGTCAAAAAGGTAGTGCTACATGAGCTCAATGCAACTGGTCGGAAGTGGCAATCACATTTGACCGCGCTGATCATTCGCCTAAGTTGCATAGGCGAGGAAAATATGCCTTAATCGTCAATCCACTTATTGACGGTTACGGTTTCTCCAAGACTCTCATGGACGGTGGCATCAGCATTAACATTCTGTATGTCGAAACGCTATGCCGGATGAAGATCTTGGAGACCCAGCTGAACCACAGCTCTGTGATCTTTCACGGGGTTGTCCCAGGAAGACAAGCAAACTCCCTAGGAGAAATCAATTTGGATGTTACCTTTGGGACTCCAAAGAACTATCGGACAGAGGCACTTTCCTTCGAAGTGGTCCCATTCAAGAGCGCGTACCACGCTATATTCGGGCGTCCGGCTTACTGGGCTTTTATGGCTCATCCGTGTTACATTTACAATATGATGAAAATTCCAGGTCCCAACGGCGTGATCACCATCAGGCGAGACCCGAAGAAAGCGCGAGAGTGCAAGGATGGAAATGCCGCCTTTGCGGAAGTCGCGCTGCACACCCAGGAGTACCAGGAGATCAAGAAGAGCATAGATCCGTCCGAGATGCCCGCAACGAAGAAGGAGGTGACAAAACCGAATCTGGAGTTCAAGGCATCAGACGAGACGAAGAAGATGCCATTGAAGGATGATGACCCCTCCAAGGTGACCCAGATAGGCGTAGGCCTAGATAGCGCATAGGAAAGCACGCTCGTCAAGTTCCTCAAAGCAAATCAAAATATCTTCGCATGGCAGCCATCTGACATGACCGGAGTACCTAGGGAACTTGCCGAGCACTCTTTAAATGCAAACATAAACGCTAAACCCGTCAAACAGTCCTTACGACGTTTCAGTGATGAAAAGCATAAGGCAATAGCTAAGGAACTAGCACAGCTCGAGTTAGCCGGATTCATAGAAGAGGTCATCCACACTGAGTGGTCGGCCAATCCTGTAATGGTCCCTAAAAAGGACACCACTGATTTAAGGATGTGTGTTGATTATACTTCCTTGAACAAGGCTAGCCCCAAAAATGCGTTTGCTCAGCCTAGGATTGATCAAGTTATCGATTCTACGGCAGGCTCGGAACTCATCTATTTTCTCGACACATATTCTGGTTATCACCAAATCCGGATGAAGGAATCTGACAAAGTCAAAACATCATTCATAACCCCCTTCGGAACTTTATGTTTTGTTACGATGCCCTTTGGGCTAAAGAACGCAGGAGCTATGTACCAACGCACAATGCAGCGTTGCCTCCACGATCAAATCGGACGCAATGTACAGCATATGTGGATGATATTGCAGTGATGTCCAAAAAGAAGGAAACATTAATTTCCGACTTGGAGGAAACGTTCGCCAATCTATGAAAATACAACATCATGCTTAATCCGAAGAAATGCTTCTTTGGAATCCTAGCCGGAAAATTGTTAGGTTTCATCGTCTCTCAAAGAGGCATAGAGGTGAACCGAGACAAAATCAAGGCTATACTCAATATTTCCAGGCCAACTCGCCTGAAGGACATACAAAGACTAACTGGTTGCATTGCCGCAGTCAGTCGGTTTGTAAGCCGGCTTGGTGAAAGAGCCGCACCGTTATACAAACTCCTGAAAAAGACCAAGGATTTTGTATGGACCGACGAAGCTAAAGCTGCACTACAAGACCTGAAAAAAGTACTCTCATCTGCTCCAATCCTTGCAGCCCCGGAACCACAGGAACCGATGTTGCTCTATCTTGCCGCGACAAATAAAGTCGTCAGTATTGTCATGGTAGTGGAGA
This sequence comes from Avena eriantha, assembly GCA_910589775.1. Lineage (NCBI taxonomy): Eukaryota > Viridiplantae > Streptophyta > Magnoliopsida > Poales > Poaceae > Avena > Avena eriantha. The sequence goes on along the minus strand of OU342743.1, from coordinate 293,536,606 downwards.
GATCGGAGGAAAATCAGGAACACTTGGTGCAGCGTCCGACTTATTTTGTCAGCGAGGTCTTGATAGAATCGAAACAACGGTATCCGCACTATCAAAAGCTAGCTTATGGTGTGTTCTTGGCATCTCGTAAGCTACGACACCATTTTCAGGAGCATCCAATTACCGTGGTGAGCAAAACTCCCATGAGAGATATAATCAACAACAGTGACGCCATAGGACGCGTCGCCAAATGGGGCATAGGTGTCTCAACTTTTGATATTGAGTACAAACCTCGGACAGCAATCAAATCAAAAATCCTTGCCGACTTTGTTGCTGATTGGACAGAGACAAAGGAGAATATGACCCTCCCTGAGTCGGAATATTGTACCCTATATTTTGATGGGTCTAAGGCTCGCGGGGGCTCGGGGACTAGCGTGGTGCTCAAATCACCCCAAGGAGATAAACTTCTATACATGTTGCAGATCCACTTCACCTCAACAAATAATATTGTCGAGTATGAAGCACTTCTGCATGGAATCCGGAATGCTAAGGATATTGGCATCCGACATCTGATGTGTTACGGAGATTCGGATCTTCTTGCTCAGCAAGTGTCGGATATTTGTAATGCAAATAAACACACGGCAACATATAAAGTTGTCGTGGATGATTTGTCTAAATCATTCGAAGGGTTTGAGGTTCAACACATCCCTCGAGCAGAAAATGAGGAAGCGGATGCACTATCTCGAATAGGCTCTGCACGGAAAGAGGTCCCGGATGGCACTTTTTTGGAGCACCTCAAAGTTCCTTCAATAAAAGGAGTGGACGAGGAATATCCGACCAAATCCGACTCATCTTTAGTAGCAGTTCTGGCTGTAATTATCAGCTGGACACAACTCTACCTTGACTATTTGGTACATGGCAAATTACACGAAGACGAGGTTCTGAGCCGACAGATTATCCGACGAGTGAAAGCGTATACTGTAGTTAATGGTGAGTTCTATAAGCGGAGTGTATCTGGGGTCTTTCAGCGCTGCGTATCTCCGAAAGGACTGGAAATCTTAAGAGAAATCCACGAAGTCGACTGTGGTCACCATGTTGCAGCCAAATCTTTAGTGGCAAAAGCTTTTCGACACGGTTTTTTCTGGCTTATAGCCAAGGCAGATGCCGAATGGCTAGTCAAGACGTGCAAGGGCTTCCAAAAGTACGCCAAACAATCTCACGTTCCGGCTGATCAGCTGCGAACAATACCTATAACATAGCCTTTCGCGGTCTGGGGGCTTGACATGGTAGGACCGTTTAAACAGGCTCCAAGTGGATTTACTCACCTCTTAGTGATGGTGGATAAGTTCACCAAATGGATTGAGGCTAAACCCGTCACTAGTTGTGATGGAGCAATAGCCAAAAGATTTGTCGAGGATGTTATAATACGGTATGGTTATCCGCATAGTATTATCACGGACAACGGGAGTAATTTCTCTATGGGAGAGCTGGTCGAAATCTGCAATGAACAAAATATCCGGCTTGACATTGCGTCAGTCGCACATCCACAGGCTAATGGACAAGTCGAAAGAGCAAATGGTTTAATCCTACAAGGCCTAAAACCGAGACTCGAAGCACCACTATGACGTGTTGCGGGGGCTTGGGAAGAGGAATTACCTTCTGTAATATGGAGTTTACGAACAACACCGAACAGGTCAACCGGATACACACCTTTCTTCTTGGTCTATGGCGCAGAAGCAGTTCTTCCTAGTGATTTGATTCACACTTCTCCTAGAGTGGCCGTGTATATCGAAGAGGATGTCGAGATTTCTCGACAAAATGATCTCGACTTAGTCGAAGAAGTTGGCGTCGTTGCTGAAATGAGATCAACAGCCTATCAGCAGAAGTTACACAAGTATCTTAGCCAGAGATTCAGAAATAGATCTTTTAATAAGGGTGATTTGGTTCTTCGGCTTGTGCAACAAAGAAAGCACAAACTTTCCCCGGTATGGGAAGGGCCATTTTTAGTTAGTCGAGTATTGCACAATGGTTCATACTACCTAACGGGTATGAGGCGAGTCAAAGAAAGACCTGCTACTAAGAAGGGAAAGAGAGCTAGAGGCAGTAAAAATCTAGATGAGTTAGACAGACCATGGAATATTGCTCAGCTACGTCCCTTTTATTCTTAGTTTATCCTTCTTTGTAATCATATATATATGTACATGTTCCGTGAGAAATAAAAGTTATGGTTGCCTCAAGTTTTTTCTGACAAGTTTTTACCATCTTATTTCCGAATGATCATGTCACAGTCGAAAATCCTAGAATACTTGAAAGTACTTTATGCTCATGTTTGTTCTGGTTTAGATTTTCTGATTCTAAAAATGCTACCTTTGGGTATAACTCTAAATTTCCTAGTCTATACTTTGGTTATTTGTTTGATTGCCGGATGCGGGTATTTTCTGAGTAGTGAATGGTTTGTACTGGAAGCCGGCTTTGTTTCCGAGTTTAAACTGGTTTAGCAATTGAGCTCCATTGCTCGGCAAAGTTTCCGTGCTGAAACTTTAGCCGGCTCACAAAAAGGACGAGGCGGAAAGCCAGATAAATGATAAGTAAAGACAAAAAATTACAAGTGCTTATGCAAACATTTCAGGCACACAAAAATTTAAACCAAAAGTGCTAAATAGATTAAAGCTTAGCACTAGCAAACGTATTATACTACATATTTACAGACCCATAATGTTTTCGGAATAACACATCTATTTTTTCTTCATAACTTATGATGCAGGAGGAGAGGTAGGAGCTGCCGGCTCGCTGGACACATCAGCCGCACCCTGATAACGATCCGAGATGTGCAAATCCGATATGGTTTGTTCATCGTCAGAAACTTTGGCTGCTTCTTCGAGAGGCGGAGGCGGCGTGTCCACGCGGGTGAAGAAGGGAGTGTCGTAGCTGGTTAAGTCAGCTATATGACACCCATTTCCGGCGAAGGAGTCCATGATGGCCTTGATGTCTTGCTCCTATCCGTCTTCGTCCACCACCCTCTGGTCACTTGCCAGATTTCCATGCTTCCATGGTGGCTCATGACCATTGTGAGAGCGTTCTACGCCGCGGATCATGCGTAGGACATGTTCCAGTCCCGGACAAGCTGTAGCATCTCCTTTGCCTTGTCCCGCACCTAAAAGTCGGACATGCTACGCATATCCGGAACCTTGAGAGCTTCGCCAATATCCTCAATGGATTGACGGAAGTCATGAAGCAAATCACCGACTTGGATAAGCCGGTGGGTGCGAGGCTCGGTAGAGGTGGAGTCCGTCAAGTTCAGAGGACCTATGCATATAACGCAAAATGGTTAAATAAATCTGACATCGAAAGAGTCGAAGAATATAGACAAGTTAGAAAGATGGAAACATACCAAAGATGACATCATCAACTTTGGTCTTCTCTTCACGAAGACTCCGGAGTTCAGCTCGGAGCGCCTCGGAAAGATCCTTCTCTCTGAAAAGCTCGTCATTGAGATCCGAAATGTTCTTCTCATGGAGTGCAATCTTGCGATCACGCTCCATGGTGGCCATGGAGGATGATTTGAGAACTTGAGAAATGCTCTTCTCATGGTCCGCCTTAAGCTGGTCTAGCTCTCGGCTGAGATCCTTGTTTTCCACCACCAAGGTTTTAAGATTTTCGGACTCTTCGATCATACCACAGGACTGCTTTACTAGTGTTGTAAGTCAAGAAGAACAACAGTTCAGCAAAAATATTCGGCTATGAAAAATCAAGACAAGGTTTGAGTCTCGGAAAGTTTACCTTCGGCCTCATCCTTGGAAATTTTAAGCTCAGCATTTTTAAGTTGGAGAGCTTTGATCTCTCTCCGCTTATTGGAGACATTCTTCAACAAATCCTGGTTATATGAATTAACTTTCTGTAAGTCAGAATACCCAGAGTTAGAGGTCTACTAAAGACTCTGGCTAATATTGTAGCTAATATCAGCACGAGCCTTGGGGGCTACACTAGTTCATTCTTTGGCATCCTAAAAGAAGCATAAACCCGGATTGTTTATCCAAATTCATGCTTGGGGGCTAGAGGATATGACATAAAATACAGTAAAGGAAAAGTGTGAGTTGTAATTCTGACTTACATGATGTTCATGTGTGAGCTTGCTCAGGCACATGTTCACCTCAGTGGTAACCTTCTCGGCGAGGGTGAGTGGAATAATCGGAGGTGGTGGAAGCACACCAGCTCTTAGTCCCTCGTCGCGAAGGCGGACTTGTTCGAGAAGATCGGAGTACTTGACGTCCTCCGCTTCTTGTGCTTCTTCTTCCGCAGAGAGATTATGGCTTTCCAGGCATTGCCGGGCTAGCCGCTGGATTTCCTCCGCAGATTTCCAAGACAAGCCAAATTTGGCAAGTTCCGGATTGTTTAGGAGATTTTCGGCGAAGGTCCCTACCGAGGGATCATTACCCGAAGAGGGTTCACCCTTATCAAAACCTGAGTCACCCATGGTGACGTTAGTCTGCGACTCAAGGGTCGCTGGCCCTGTTGAGGGAGCCAGATCTTCTGCGATGACCGGGGATGGAGTAATCACTGGCGCTGCAGAAGGTTGAGGGGCAGGAGTCGGAGGAGCTGCGGCAGGAGAAGCCATAGTTAGCTTTGTCTGACGCAGGGCTTCGAGATGTTCCCCTTCCCCTTGCCCTTGATGAGCTGCTTAGCTCTGAGAAATTAATAGAATAAAGAACATTATGTCTTGGAAGAAATTACGAGTAAAGTACAAAGGCGGAAGTTGTGTGGAAAGTTACCTCTTCACAATTGGCACTTCCTTTGTGCCGACGGCCATTGTCGGAGCTTTGCGCTTCCTGGGCACAACGTCCGGTAGTGGGACCAATTCCTCCTCCTGAGAAAACTCCAGAGGATATCCCTTGATAGGAGCCAGTTCCGACTCGGGGAGGTCGGCAAGCTGAAAAGAAGATAATATCTCAGTATAGCGAAATAACTTAAAGGTGAAACACATAAAAAGGATTTACTACTAAAAGCTTACCGGCACTATAGGGTCTTTCGCTGTGTGCATATCCAGAGACAAATCCAGAATCTTTCTCTCGATACGCTCCTTTATCAGCCATTTTATCTGGCTTATGTAATCCTGTGGCTTTAAAGCCTTGGGGCTAATGCAGTGGGAGTCATTTTTCGACGTCGTGATGGAGTGCATCAGTCGGTCGCCGTGGTATTGGAGAGGCTAGATCCGGCGTGCCACCCAAGACTGGACCAAGTCGGACCCTTTCAGGCCCTTGTGCTTCATCAGATACTCGATCCGCCTCTTGGCGAGAAGCAGATTGTCGCTGAGAGCCGGAGGAGCCTCGTCCCAGGATGCTCGGGGCGTGGCGGCTCCGTCAACGAAAGCCAGCAAAGCGGTAGCTTTGCCGGGAGCAGGAATATCCTTATGATAAAATAAGGTGGTCGGCCACTGTTTGACCGACTCACTAGCTAAAATCCTAGGATAAACACGCTCACGTCTAACCAAAAGACTAATTGTGCCGGTAATGTAAGGATTACCGGCGGTGATGGAGTTTCTCCGAACATGGAAGTAAAACCGAAAGAGAATGAGACTCGGCCTAATGCCGAGATACCCCTCACACAAAGCCGCATAAGCGCTCATCTCTAAAAGAGAGTTTGGGGGGAGATGGTGAAGCTAAACACCATAGTGATTTATCACCTCGGAAAATAATTCCGAAGGAGGGAAAGACAAACCTCTGTCGAGGTGGGTGCCGAAGTGCACCCGCTCGTCGGCATGTGGGTTGGGGATGGTTTCGCCGAAACCGCTCCGCTAGTCGCTGGCGCGGAGGAGTCCTTCGTTCTCCATGCTGCTGAGCTTGGTGTCGTCGAGGACGCACAGGATCTAGACCCCGCGATTGCTTTCTTTCTCTGTTGCCGCCGCCGTCGCTGCCGCTGCTGCCGCTGCCAAGTCGGATGATGATGATGAAGCCATTTCTCCGGTGCGCCGGTGACCTTGGGTGGGCGGCGCTGGGAATCTGGAGGAAAGGGAGCTTTGTGCATGAGGGAGAGGTGGAGGAGAAGGAAACGACACGGGAATAGGTGAAGAAGATGAGGGAAAGGAAATCCTCACCCCTTATAGCCACCGAACCGTGCCAAGATTCGTGCAAATGACACAGTGTAAACACCACGCGTCGTGGAAAGAACTAGGAAGCCCCCACACGATGATTACGTCGCCTCGATCTCCACGCGTGCATTGAAACGGCGCCTCGGTTCTGCGAACGGCGGACCCACCAACGGTCATGCTGACAGGAGATGTCTGTCAGTGACGTGACTTGACCATGACCAGTGTCAGATGACGTCAGAGACCAAGATCCGGCTTAGTTTGAATATCAAGCTGGAAATCCGAATAATGTACTGATAGGTCCGACTTATTTTTTAGACCCGAATCGTATCTTTTGTTTTGAAGTTTCAGGAACCCTTCAAGATTCTGCAAGCCATAGATGAAGCTAGACGATGATGAATCCGACTTTGGATCTTGGAGACTTCCGGGGGCTACTGTTGGGGATATACTTTCCGGGTATCCTCACAGTTCCTCACTGACCAGGGTGGCCCACTTCGGGTTAGATCTTTGCTTCACGGGCGGCCGAGTCAGAGAGAAGAGACGGAGTCCAATCCGGCTACAGGAAGGCCTAGAAGACTTACCGACTTAGGCCCATAGTGTTACTTGTAGTTCAAGATGTACTCTGTAACTGACTCTTAGTCATAGCCGGATAGATCTCTCCTATAAACCCTAGGCCGGATATCTATATAAGCCGTCCTAGGGCCTTTAGGGAACCCCTTACAATCACAATCTAAACTCGCACAGGCGAACCCCTTGTAACCCATATTCCGGATATGCCGTATTACTGGATTGCTAGCAGGAGTAGGATCCGTCCAAAGCCGGCGGATTCGAACCTGGGTAAACTTGTGTGCTCACCGTCCCGGAACACCGTACGTCTCACACCCCTCTCTTCCGCATGCCTCGAGCACCCCCCCATGGCGTACTTGTCATCAAACCAACGACAAGTCCTAAAGTTGTACTTCTAACTTGTAATTGATATGTCCTAGACTCTAAGACCTAGCCTCTCATATAAAGGATGAGAGGAGCCAACGGAGAGGGCACCATAGCTTTGAGCGACACATAGCCTGCCGTAAGTTAGATTGCATCTAGCGAATCGGCAACCTTGTAATCATCTTCTTCAATAATCAGCAGGACATTAACTCCCTTGTTGGTATGATAGGCCGACAAAATCACCAACACTCTATTTCCACAAAACCGTAAGTCCGTAATCATGGGCATTGCCGAGGTTACCCGTCGATAATTTGCGTCGTCTGTGGGAACTCTGAGCGCCGGAGTCATGAATCGGCGGCTCCATCTTCACCAAGCAGTAACCCGATGATTGGGGTCAGTGAGGTCCACTATGATCCTACCTATTTTGATGCACACCCTCCACCCCTCTTCCAGCCTCTGACAACTTCGACCGGGATATAGATCTAATGATCAAGTGTTTCCACTTTCACATCGGGGCGGCGGAAAACCTCTGCCTATTGGCTCTGATCTACTTGGATCCATCGGCCGCAATCACAACACCTACAATAGCGCTAGCATCTTGTATTGACTCCATTGGAAGGGCGACCTCACACTCGAGAAACATCGAAAACAACTGCGGTCACACCGCAGATCTAGGGGATTTTGCCATTCTCTATGATGGCCTCTCCTTTTGATCTGACTCTGAGTCTCCATCATGTTGCAGCATCGACCTAACAAGTGTAGAATCTAAAAAATCATCAACACCGAGATCAAGAAGGCCGACTCATACCCAGAACATGACCCGTGGGATTTCACTTGTCTCCAAGATAGTGTCTCCTATGATTCCGACGACTTCAACAACAACTCATACATGGAGTGCTACCAGGCGTGCTTGATTATAGGAACCACATGAACGGATGAAGGAACTTCAACACCGAACAACTCCCATGATAAACCTATCGTCCAACCTAATGATATTGTTTCAGAAAATGATACAAGTGGTCGCAGGAACGGATCATAAACACTCGTGGAAAACCGTGTTGTCCAAGGAGGAGGCAGAGCACACGATCGTGAATGGATAACTCTTCAACTGTCACTAGCTGCCTGGGAGAAATTAAGAAATGTCATCTCGGGTCTACTACCTATGACGGAGGAATCTTCACATGAGGATCTGATGGCCTACCAATACCTCCTCCACAAGAAGAAGAGGGAACTGATCAAGCTGTAGAGGGACCCGGAGGAGCAAACAAAGAGAGCTGATGAATCAAGCATATGACAGGCGCAGCTCAACTCCATGAGCAACTCCGGGAGCATCACAGGAAGATCACAACTAGGATGGGATGGCTCTCGACTGCAGCGCATACCCTTGACCTAGACCTATCATTCATGTGAGTGGATGCAGTAGGCCACATTACAGCCAAAACACCTGAGGAAGCAATCGTCATGGCATATACCTATCGCCTCGCCACCAAGCCAGCTGAAAGCGATCAGCAGTCCGCTATCCACCACTCCGCCCTCATGCGCCTCGACATGGTTGGAGCATCACTCACACAAGGGGAGCAAGGGATCGTCCCACAATCCAACAAATCTCCATGCCGTCACGGTAGCCCTCGGCCGGCAGCGGAAACCCGAAGATCTAGCTCACCACGCAGCATGTGCTTCATGTAGTCACGATGCCAAGAACGACATCACGCAATGAAAAATCAACAAATATCGGGAGGGGCACAACACTAGAAGGTACTTGGACAACGAGAGCGATGACGACCGCGAACCATGTGGCGCAAGTTCCTTTACTCGTTGGATTCGCAAAACGCCTGTACCAAAGAACTTCAAGCTCCCCTACTACGATGGCCTCCAAGATCCAGAAGCATGGTTGTCTTATTATTGGCAAACTATGAAACTACTTGGTGGATCGAAGGCCACCGCCATGCAAAGCCTATAGTTGTACTTAAGCGGCGCCACACGTTCTTGGCTCTAGCCGCTACCAGAAGAATCCATGAGCTGTTGGGGTGACCTGGAGGAAAGTGAAATGAATCATATGGGCACCTAGAGGGGGGGTGAATAGGTGCTACTTCAAATCTTAATTTGTTTTCAACTTAGGCTTGACACAAAAGGTAAATTTTCTAGATATGCAACTACGGTGAAATTACCTATATGTAAACCTATCTACTAAGCGAGTAAAAGAGGTGAGAGGAACGAGGTAACCGAGAGTGGATCATGCGGAGACACGGGATTTGTTTTACCGCAGTTCCTTCCTTTTTAGGGGAAGTACGTCTGCGTTGGAGGGGTGGGTAGTACTAAGGCCACCACGCCACAATAGGCCTCACCCTATTCTCTGATGGATATCATCACAATTAGCCTGATCCACCTTTCCATTATATGGTACCCTTCAAGGTGGGAATCGGCGCCTTCACAACTTGATCGGGGCACGCATCCACAACTTAATTAGAGCTCTCAAGATGAAAACAAGCAGCCATAACAAACAAGTTTATCAAATAACCAAAAATAGGATCTAGAAATTCGAATGAAAATCTAGCTTGAAAGCCCCTCAAATGGATGAGGGAGGAAATGAAGATCTCTTCGATGGTGATGTTGATCAAGGCCTCCTCCTTCGATTCCCCAAAGTTCAAGGCCTTTAGGTGGTTGAAAGTGGAGACCTTGTGGAAATTCGAGTTCAATAGTGGAGAGCTTTTTCGTCAGATCCAGCAGTCCCAAGGTTGACAATGGGGAGGCATATTTGTACCCCTCTTGAGATTTTGCCGTTGGAGTCAACTAGGGCCAGATAATCCATCCTAAGTGAGGGCCGGATAGTCCGGTTAGGGGAAATGCCCGGCCTGGAACAAAAAACCCGGGCCAAACCTCTATCCCCCCATCAGAGTGACGCACCGCAGGTCCTTAGAGAAAATCCTTGGGGTGTAGATAATTCATCCCATTGGGAGGGGCGGATTATCTGGCCAAGACACTGGGGATCATGAATTTCTCTTTTAGTATCCCCTTTTTTGGTGTTAGATGACAATACTAGGATTTGCAATAAGCACATAAAAAACTGCACACTATACCCCAAAGGATAAGAGGCTCCCCCTAATTGTGTGCATATAAGTAATTTGCATTTGAATACAAATGCACAACATATAGGTTCGAAGTACCTTTTATGATTTGGATACAATGTGCAAGAAAGCATTCGGATAAACATGATACCACCCTTACACTTCGTATCAACCATATACAGATAGTTAGGTAGATATGCCTCACAAGATAGATCCAATATCTCCATAGATGTATCCAAATATAACCCATCATCCTCATAGAATAATTTTATATAATTCCATAGATGAACCTAGAGTGGTCCATAGATAAATCCAAGTCTCAATGTCACACAAAGAAAATAGGCACTTAAAAGTTCAACGCTTGATAAATGGGTACAATCACGGATAAAAAGCACGCAAATAAAACAAATGTTGATTGTACCCAACCCATCCAAATCCACGAAGTTCCTACTAGAGCTACTTCTTCCCCTTTGGCATCGAAACGCCAAAAGGGGAAAAGAGCGATGCTAGTGCCCCTGAAGATCACTCGTCCTTGTCCTCTTCCTCATCATCATACTCCTCGTCCGCATCCTCTTCTCCCTCCTCATCATCATCACCTGCCGAAGGAGGTGGAGATGCCCTCGCCGGGGAAGGGAACAAGTGTTGCTCCATCTCATCATAGTTGATACCGGAGTTGTTCTAGTGAGCATACGGAGCAGGAGCATACTCCTATGGGGGGTACCTTGATCCCTAGAGACATGATGAAGGATTAGCTGCTGAGTATGGGACGTATCATGGAGCTGGCGGTAGGCATCATACTGACATGTGTGGGTATCAAGTACCATGCATAGAATGTTGCGTTGAAACTAGTTGAGCTGTTTTACCTCTCTAGCAATGGTCAGGATCGGGGGAATCCTCCCTTGAGTGGCACCATTAGCACGGGAATATCGCATAAATGTATCAGACTCAGCATGGAAAAAGTTAGTCCTCTTCCTCTTGATATAAGGCTTCTTGACTTTGTGTTTACCATCCAACACACCACTAAAATATTCATCGGGGAGCACAACTTTGATGAACTTCATAATATATGGACCATAAGGAATAGAATGCATGTTCACCATTGCATCAAACATATCATGGTAAATGAAGTCCATAACATCCCGGGAGTAATTGGAATTCGGATTGTCACAAGTAGCACACTCAACAGCAAGATCGAGTAGATTGACAAGCGAACCACGGAAGACGTCACTATTACCTCCATTGGGAGCAATGCAATCATGAAACATAAGAACAAGCTGAGAATAAAGTGGGAGAAGACCTGCAACCTCCCCAACCACACTACAAGCTCCATATCAAGCTAATAGTAATGAATCCTTTGTTGGCACGATTAGGGCCACAAATACAGAGACCAATAGAGTGGTCGCCGCTCTCAAAGGGGTAAGAGAGAACCTAACCAAAACTGAAGATGTTTAACTCACAATAGTAAGTCCTAGTCATCCACTTCATAGTGAGAGATTCATCCCCACAAATCACCAAGGTGGAGAAGAATTGTTGGACAAGATGAGAATCATATTCACATTGAATCTTCATAAGATGGTGCAGCCCCATCCTTCCAGTCATTGCAATAGTGTAATACCTTGGACCTTACGCTCCAAGCTCAATCCTGGATGAACCAAAAGTGGAAAGGACGTACTACCGTGGGGCCGCACAGCCACACACGGTAGGCCCACCTCATGGAGCAAGGCACGGTACCGGCCAACCATCCCACCCACTTTTAGAACATCGAGACTAGAGCGAGCGGCATAATCGACAGGTAACGTGACCATAACATACAAAAATGAGTATGTATGTTAGTGACCTACAATAGACATCAGAGTCACACCATCTAAAACAATAGAAATAGAAAATATTCAACGCCATACGGCAAGATCCAAATATCCTAGATAGAAATAATAGTTTAGGATACTTCCTCATACATCACACAACAGATTATCAAGCGGAAGCGGAAAACATGATCCGAGTATGGATAAGAAGCAAATTGGCATAATATGACATGAAAATAAGCACATCCCGCCCAAAGATCTCATGGATCTCCATCCCCGGAATCTCTACACCGGACAGTCGTTGCCACCATCATTGGTCTCTTTGACCCAGTAGCCTTCCTGGGAGTATACCTGTCCATCTGAACCAAATATTTATCATGTGAGACCCTAGGGGTACTCAACAAGTCTTAATGCATCTAAAGGGAACAACCTTGGGGTGACGCAATTATAGGGAAAGGTAATAGCTACAAAGTTCTATAGAGACACGCTACACATCTGCCCAACCAGAGATGGACGGACATTCGATAATTAGTAATAACAGTGATATAAGTAGCATAAATAAACATCGCTCGCCCTCCTTCTCGCTTACCGACAAGAAGGCGGAAGAACATCCCATCCGTTGGCAATTTTATTAACATTTCCATGAGTGTTGCACTATTTACTAGTCATGTCTTACTCAAATTAAACGCAGTACTTTAGCTATGCTTGTCTATGATCGAGAAACTATGCTCCAAGTTGTCCATAACTATGAACACGACTTTCAGAAAGATTTACCCTATAGGGGTGCTCAATTATAAACACACACACGATCAACCTCAGGAAAAACCAAATAAAATGCAACGAGGCCTCACGATAATGCATTCACAGGATTCATAAATCATTTCAGGTGGCCACCCCAATAATCTATTCGCAACGACGTTGGACAGATCTGAGATGGGCCCAGGGTTTGCGACGATGGAGGTAAATGGCTGGGAACCCAAAAGTGTGATTGGGCTTGTCGATACAGCATAAATATGGTGCGGGGACCTAAACAGTACAGGTGTTCCACGCACAATCGTAAGTAAAGCGGTAAAGCATGGCATAAGTACATGATGTAGTAAAACCCCAAACTAGTTTGTGGCCCCCAGAAATAAAGTGCGAATCAAGCTCAAGCAAAGGGAATCCATAGAGTCTCCCGTATGTGGATAGTGCGAATAGTCAAGGAATAGGAATCAAGTACTCGGGGTCCTACGAGACACAAGCGAGCTTAAAGAACCAAATAGCAGATAATACCCACCGGTGCCTCTTTCGTTAGTTATCCCATTACTACACAGTTTAAATTGTTTTGGTACCTCGTTATCCAAAGACTCTCACAAACCCTACACATGCAGTTCTACTACTCGCATACCTCAAACAACTCCTGTACTAATGTCTCATAGGATTGAGGAACAAGTTTTGGTGGGGTTTAAAGTAAAGGATATGCAGTACTTGGGATTCTAATTTAATGCAATCATGACTCAATGATGCAATAATAAGATAGAAGCATAGGTACTATATGTATGCAAGCATGGGTAATTACTTGCCTAGAAGCATAGCAACAGGACAGGAAGGATCCAGGTAATACTCCTGAGGCTCTTGATATTCTTCTTGCTCAGTGTCTATCTAGATAAAAACAAAACACACAAGGTCCAAAATAAATGCATTACGCAGTCATATAAGTAATATGCAACAAGAAAATAAGCTATGCCATGATGGAATGATGCACAATTATATGGTATAACATAGCATGGCACGTGTGAGGTGTGGAAACAAGAAATAAGCATTTTATTAGTTGTTTAGTCATATTTTTCTCCCATAAACCTTGATGCCCCTTTAATATTTATATGATGCATGCTTCAGTTCATATCAAGGAATGTATAATTAAAGTGGGCTCGTCGCGCTGATCGATTTAGACATATTATTTGTCGAATTCGGAATTAGGTAATTAAAGTTATGAATTTATTAATATAAAGACATTTATTGGCATTTAAATAATTTCAAAATTTTAAATTGGTCACAATTACTTTTGGATGGCATATTTGAATTCCTCACATTTTTTTGATCAGAAACAAATATCATTTGCAAAATTTCAATTTATGGATTTAAATTTATTATTTAGTGCAAAACATTTAAAAATGGGGTCAAATGACACATGTTTGACTAGTTAGGGTCGACTTTGGTCAAATTTGAATTAGTATTTGAATTCATGTTTAAATTTGAAACACTTTTCATTTAGGAAATTTTGCCAAATTCGAATTATTTGAATTTATATGAATTTAATTAGATAAAGATTATATTATGATTTTTTTATTTTAAAATAACACAGAAACTTTTGTAACACAGCTAGGGGCTAAGCCACAGTCAATGACATGTGGGACCGGCGCTGAGTCAGCGTTGCGCTGGTGCAACATGTTGCGTGGGACTTTGCTCACTCGGGCGATCTCTAGCCATGGTGGCTGACATGTGGGGCCAAGGGGCAAAGGGCCACCTCGTGCGCATGGCCAGCTAGGAGCCGACATGTGGGCAGTCTGAGGGTGTGCGGTTGAGGTTTCAAAAGCGCCGGTGCCCGTTTATAAAAGCTCCAACAGAGGGTGAGGCTAAGCGGTGGGTCCAGGACCGCGGGTTGAGGGCCGAGGCTTGCAGGGGCGCTGTGCAAAAAGTACCACGGTCCTGTACTTCGTTCTCACACTTCACTGAACTTGACGCGTGAAAGCGGCGACAGGCAAAAAACTACTACATACTGGGTACTCGATCCCGCATCGCGGGGCTCGGTCTGGAGCCACGGTACCGCTGCGGTAAGCTGGTGCGGTGACCCAGCATACCACTGCATGATGTAGTACACTATAGTCGTTGACATAACACCAGTGACACACTGTTCACTAGTATTTTATCCCTCAGAGTGGTACAATAGAAACATAGCAGGTCCAAGATATGATAATAGATTACAACTCGACTCTTTACAAAAGATTCAGAGAACACTCTAGGTTAGAGAGGACGAAAATAACTTCTTACAAATAAGAATCAGAATTAATAACTCAGAACTATCTAGTAACTAATATTAGTATCTAAACTATTTGGCTTGCCATTGCTGCTATTGCAATGCTCTCCAGAAGTAGGTTTTATGTCTAGAGTATCTATGCCTATCTAAACATAGAATTTGTCTTCACTTAGGTTGTGGTATAAGTTGACCTCATTGACTTTATTGAAGAACTTGAGCTGCCGACGATGGTTTCTTGAGCAGAATTGATATTGACATCGTCTTCAATAGCTTAGAACCTAGCAAGGGTTAAGAAGGTATGGTTGAGTACGAGCATACTCATCAAGTTCACTAAAAGGAGTGTATGATGCACTATCTCTATAGCCATAGACCATAGGTCGTAGGCAATGCAGGTTTTCGTAAACATTTCTTCAAAGGTTGCTTTTATTCTGAAAGCAATGTCCGACAGCCTTTACAGGTTGACCAGAACCTTCATGGGGTTCCTTTCCTACCGCGTTCGTAGCTCCTTCCCGGAACAGGGAGTAACATGTCACAATTCATACACTCTGCAGAGGTGCGTTACTTTACCCATGAGAGACCAAATCCGTGTTGCGCAACCAGGTAGCTTACCCGTCCACACTTCCTTTGGTGTGGGGTCCAGTAGATGATCCAATCTAGTACTGCCCTCTCCGTGACCCCGCATGAACACACGATCCCCTAAGAAGGACTACCACAGTTACTCTTTGGGTAGCCTCTCGAGGACTCTGTAAGCAGTTCTGTCTAGGAGCCACCATCAGGTATGATGAGCTTACACCAAGACAGCTATGCACAAATAATCTAGACACCTAGCTGGCGGGGAACTAAGGGGTCACACCCATGCGCTAGATTCTAACCTATGAGAATCAACAGCCTCACGATAAGGTCATCCGTCCATGCAAAAAGGAAAAGATACAGCTCACTTTCTCGTCCCATTCGAGATCTGATGGTTAACACGTAATATAAGGTGCAAGACTCACTGGTGACATTGGTTGTTAAGTCCTAGATATTATGTTCCTATACCACTGTAACTATATCAATAGATTATTACCATTTGGTAAATAATCCATAATCAAATTATTATAAAAATCGTGTTTTTTGACCTTTTTGAAATGCAAGTGATGACACAGTTGAGTTACAAGAATTTGATAGAAAATAACCAAAGGACATGAGCAAGTTGTGAACTTGCCTTTTGTGATTGCAAGATTATGCACTCACGGTCTTCAAGACAATAGAAGATCCAAATTCTGTAAACAACATCATTGGTCCAGTAAGGAATAATGTTTAAAGAAGCAAGATGCAATTATGCATAAGTAATGTAATGCAGTTTGATAAACAAGAATCCCCGGACTAATCGTATCTGATCTAGGGTTCAGAAATTGGGAATGGTTTCTTTAGAATGTGTTTCACTTTTATCTCAGTTTCACAATTGTGCTTCTTATTAAGGCTTGTGAGAGTGTGTGAAACAATATGTAAATACAACAAGTAGTATGCAATAATAAAGCACTCAAATGGATCATGGTATCTAAAATATTTCTTAAGCAATATTATTAATCAATTAAAGTTTTTCTAGATATGCTTAAGAATTACTTTTAATGTTTCTTAAAAGAATAACTTTTGATAAAAAGACTTCTTTACATAGTAAAAGTACTTGAACTTAAAGCTAACACTTTAAAATTTTCTTATTAATTACAAGTATTAAAGTAGAAAACAATTATAATTTTAGAATAGCTATTCCCCTAGCAAGTGGAGACTTTTATCCCTTCATGAAGGTGAAACAAAAGTATTATGTCTTGATGGAAGTGGTGTTGTCTTGATTTTATAAGTGAATAGAATCATTTACCTATTATAGAATTAATACTTATTTCTATAAACATGGGAATGGCACTATGTTAAATACTTAAAGATTTTGTTTAGCTTTTAAAGTGGATTCCCAAACTTGTAAAAGAATTAGTACTCAAATCTTGATGATTTTATAATTGATAAAATGTTTTTGGAGAGTAAGATTTACTTAATCCTAAATGGTAGTTTAGTAAGTACAACTTAAAATTAATAGACGTATCTTAGCTTCACTTAAACATCAATTGAACTAGTTATTATCCTTTTAGATTTTAAATAACTTATATTAAAGGCATAAGTAAAGTTTTATATAATTTGTATGCACTAAAATAAAAGGAAAGAGTTTAAACTAGTCTTATTAAACCTTTATATTTTATTTTACTTCAAAAGTGAGAGTTGACATATTTAATGTGTAGCTTTTATTTTTTTGATCAATTTGGTATATTATAGGTATTTTTGTGATTTTTAAATAATAAGATATGAATTTTATAAGTTTTACCACTTTATAAACACTTAATAAATAATAAATATTAGTTAAGTAATAGAAAAATGTATAAAACAAATTTATAAGTCTTTATTTTGTTTTTCTAAGATTTTTGATATATTCTATCTATTTTCGGGAATTTTTAAATAATAGAATATATTTCTTTAAGATTTCTCCTTAATAAGTTATTTACTAATTAATACTAATTATTTTATTTAATTTGGAAAATAATTATAATAATAGGTTTATATTATAGATTTTATTTTTCTAAACATTTTGATATATAATACATATTTTTCTGAATTATAAAACAAAAGATATTGCATTTCTAAGATCTAATCATTTTATTAAATTCCTGGAAATCATTTATATTTGTATTTATATTCATTTACTTATTTACTAAATAGGCAATACCTATTTATACCGATACACACTCTAGCCTGGGTCACTGACCAGTGGGGTCAGGACCACATCATTTGCCACCTAGGCGTGGACAAGTCAACACGCGGGTTGGACAGGGGATGATGTGGGTATGACGTCAGGATGACATCATCCCGCTGGCCACCCTCAAATGTTCGCCGGCATCGGCATTTGTGAGAGCGCACGGGCGAGTGGAGCTAGGTGTTTGAACGAGAAGCTCGCAGCAAACATAGCAGTGGCGGCGCCATCCGGGAATGGTCACCGGAACCACTTCTCCAGCGAGCAACTGCGGCAGTGCATAGAGGTTCATGGCGACAGAGCGATACAAGAAGCAAGTGAAGCAATGGAGGGTACTGGGAGTCTCGGGATCTCACCCTGGTGGTGATGGTGGTGACGGGGAGGCATGGGATGGACCGGCGACAATGAATTGCTGGCAACGGCTGCGGTGACCGCCATGTTGTTGATCTCGATTCTGAATGATTTGGGACGCGCCTGCTCGTGGGATTGGTTACAGACGAGCGAGGACAATGAGGCACTCCCAACGGTGGTCTCAGCGGAACCTGGGGCTACCGGGGACGGCGAGGATGACGCTCCCCGACAAACTAGGGTTTGCTCCCTGAGCGGATTAGAGAGGAAAGATCAGAGGTGAGAGAAAGTGAGAGGATGAGGATGGTCAGGGATATGTCGTGGCCTCCTTATCCCCTCCCGGCGACAACGGCGAGCATCTTAGCGCACTTCGATGCGGCGGATAGAGACACACACCTGCTTCGGGGGTGTCGCAAGGTGGACGACGATGGTTGCCTAGATGAAACATTATTTGGGCCGGGCTGGTAATGGGCCGATGCAGAGCAAGCGAGATGTGGTGGAGCTTGCTCACAGGCGGTATATAACATAGAGGGTTGCTGGGCTGTGGGCCGAAGCTGCTGCATTGCTTTCCCTTTTTCTTTAGCCTTTTCTATTTTCTATTTTCTTTTCTATTTATAAATTCATTTCAAATTTGAGGATTTCTCTCATTCAAATCCTCCTTGATTTATAGTGTTTAGGATTACCATGGACAACCTTGGTGAAGTCAAAAAGCATGAATAGCAATCATTAATGTAATTGTTCATTTCCAAATAACTGCCCTGAGTTTTAGGAAGGTTTTAATAGACTCATATTCTATTATGAATATGGATAAGGATCAAGGTTTAAGGTATGATCTAAAATTTATAATCCTGAATGACATCTCCACTTAGAGTGAGCTATAAAGATTATTTATTAATGTGGTCTCGATGGTTCTATCATTCTAGGTTTCTATTAGTTTTTAAGACAATAAGATGGAGAAGGCTTTCTTCCATAAACTCTCAACTGGTATTCTACTTATCTCTTGGAAGCTTTATTTGTCCAAGAGGTATTGTTCAATGGTTACCTTGGAATAGTAAATGGTTCCACTATCTATTTGTTTTAGGGTTTTGAACAAATAGGTAGACATGGTTCTTGTCATGGCTTGATATACTGTTGGTTAAAGATTTCTTAAGCACTCCTACCTTAATATCTCACTAAGCTTATCTTTTAGATAAGTAATTCCTTTCCTAAATATACTCTATTTAATCTCTTATACCTTATTCACAGAGATCACACATGTCTAACTTAACTAGTCATCTGGCTCCACCATATCCATTATCATATGATGACATGGTCATGCCACTTCCACAATATTCCTTTATTCTACTCGTTGCATATAACTTTCATTGCTGAACTACCCTTTATGAATCCATCAATGTAGATACTTCTAACTCCATCCATGAACTCCCTTAAATCCATCTTGCAACTACTTCCAAGGCTTGCAAGATTATAGTTCTCTCTATATCACATGTGATATCAATCTTCTGGAATAGGTATGGCACTACTCCCATAATACAAGTTTGTTCTTACATTAGCTTGGTTAAATTACTATGCCTTCAACTACTCCATACAAATCATATTATATACTTCATCTCACTCTATCTTAACTTCTTAGGATCAAGCTAGATGATTCAACTAACTAAGGTTTTTCCTAATTTGGTATACTCACAACCTTTCTTCATCAGCTAGTCATCTATTCTCAAGTGACTTAAGAATACTGACCACCAACCTTTGATCAAGCAAAGCTTAGGCTTCTAATTGTCTGATCAAGATCTATACTCAACTAAGTAGTAGACTTGTACTAGTCTCTCTATAGAATTTAACTTGTTAAGAACACTTACTTTAATTTTATGCCCACTTGGATTAATCAAGATTATCACTGGATATTCTAATACTACTAGCTTCCTTATATCTCCATGATCACTAGTTACTTCTTGGGTTTAGATACTTCTTCTAATTAACTCATAAGTGAGTTAACTCCTCCAACATCATATGGTTTGATCTCCACTAAGGATCTCATTCCATTGATGATGGCACACTCTACCATAACTAGTTCCTTCTTCTTATTAATTTACTTAAGGTTTTAGGAAGGTCAACATAATAGGTCAAAGGCTATGAGTCAATAAGTGCTAGGTCAAGAATTGATCACACACATTGATGATCAATAGACACTAGGACTTGGTTGAATAGGATTGTCACCTATTAACATGACACTAAGGGTATGTGATGAATGGTCTTGGTTTGACTGCCCTTTCTACTATATTTGTAATAAGAGTTAATGTTTAAGAACCACCATGGTTCCCATGGTAGGAATAACTATGACAAGCGAGTGTTTCAAGATTTAGTTATAGAGTTTCTCTACTTAAGGTATATACTTAACTTGGTATTCAGGGTTTGTGGTAGATAATACCTTGATATCATCTTTTGAATATTAAGTATTCATCCTTGAGTAGTGGTATGGAATACCATGTAATGATCTCTAGAAGATCAAGTACTCCTTATTAAGTAGTGTGTTGTGACTTAGTTTTATTACATTTGATCTACCCTTACATCAAATTATATTACCCAAAGATAAGGTTTTAGAAAAGGTCATATTGAAACTTATCGCATTCAACTTGATGATCTACTTCAATCCCATCAAGTTAAGAGAAGCTTCAATCACTTTGACAAGTTTTATTTAAAAGCGCGAAAATTATCCATATTTTCTATGCATGAATGCAATGCACACTCATGTGTTCAGCTTATTTCTAAGCTCTAATGCTGGGGTTTACAGCTGGGCTAGCGTTAGCTGGGGTTCGGGGTGCTAGGTAAGGTTACAGGAACTCGATGTCATCTTCCCTGAACACAGTACAGACGAGCCGGCATGGGCGTGAACGATGACGAGGCTAGGTGGGGTTCCAGGAGATGCGAGAGGGCGCGCTAGACGCGGTGCAACGAGGCGAGGCTCGTGGCGCACGCGGTGAGGCTCGTGGTGCACGCGGCAAGGCACAGGGCACGCTACAGCGAAGCGAGCTTGCAGGGGGTGGCAGCGAACAAGGATGCGTGCAAGGTGTTCGGCAAAAGGATTTGCGTGTCCAGGATATGAAACAGGAAGCGAGCATGTCAGGGGGTTTGACTGCTCACCACGGGGCTATTGGCGATGGTGGCGAGGCCCGGCGTGACAAAGATCGGTGATGAAGCTCGTGGCCGGCGATTAGGGTTTTGCTAAGGGCTCCTCCTTGTTCCGCTTGCTTCCGCGGTCTCCCCTTCGTCTCCGTGAACAGGCAGGGTCTAGGTGGCGTCAGCAAGCTTCCCCGACACCCGAAGCTCCTCTCCTCCTTCCTCTACTCGCCGGAACGAGCGGTAGACGACGGCGTCGGGGGTGGTGGTTGGGTAAGATAGCAGAGGGAGGCAGGGAAGAAAGGGGTTTTGGGCAGAGCCCAGATGAGATATGGAGCGATCAAGGGGTAGGTAGGGTGGTAGATAAAGGCAGGGAGAGGTGGATGCCAAGCTCGGGTTAGATTAGGCCAAAGTAACCTCAGTTACTTCCTTCCCTTCTCTCCTCTCTCTCTCTTGGCAGGTGGGGGAGAGGGTGATCAGGGGTGGCCAGCTCGTGGTGGCGAGAGGCTGGGTGGTCATCTTTCCTAGCAAGAAAAATGGGTTTGCTTATATAAGAGGGGGTAGATGGGTGGAACATGGCCTAGCCACATGGTCACCATGCCTTGGGCATGGCTTAGTTTGAATGGAGCGGTGGGGTGGGGTGTGGGGTTTAGTTAGCTTAGCTCTAGGATGGGTTGAGCTAGGTTAGGGTAGATGGTGTAGTTTAGGATTTAGTTTCTCTTCATATGGTGTGTGGTTTTATTTATTGAAATCAAACTTTTGAACAAGCTTAAAAAGCAAAACCAAAGCTTAAATCCAAGAAGGAAAACAAATGAGGTAGAGGCTATAAATGTGGTTTATTTGAATGTGACTCTCTTGTTTGAATTCCAACCACGCAAGCTCCTCAACATTCAAAATACTCCAAAAGAATTCAAATGGAAAGAAAAAGGGTGCAAGTTTTGCATCGCCATGCATGGTTCAAATTAACCACTAGTACTAGTTGTGAAAACATCTAGATACCCATATGGCCATTTACTTATGCATGCATTCAACAATATTTGAAACATGGCCCTACAAAAATTAGGCAAGCTTACTCTCTCATATGGAATGGATTAAAACAAGCATAACTGAATATAAATAGGCCATGCTAGTGTGTTGGTGCCACTAGATGAATATTTGGCCACATTCATATTTAGACACACTCACCCTTTTAAACAAACCATATGAAAGTATAGAAGCATCCCCATATGTGGATCCACATCATTTATATTGTGAAAACAATAATAAACAAGTATAAGAGCATGTGGTAAACAAGTGTATCCATCTTTATATATGTGAGCTAGACAAAACATGTAGGAAGCAAAATTTTATTATTAAATCATGTAGCATTACAGATGTTAGATAGATGGAATGCTACAAATCTCCCCCACGAAACAAGCATCTCACCCCAAGATTCTAGGAAGAATAAAACTCAAAGTGGTAGGGTACTCGAAACGGAGGTCGAACTCATGATCCCAAGTGGCTTTATCAACGGAATGGTGCGACCACTGCACCTTTCACAACTTGATAGACTAGTTGCGAGTCTTCCATTCTGCGACTACAAGAATTTTGACAGGGTGTTCTTTATAGGAGAGATCTTCTTGGAGATTGATAAGCTCGTGATCCACAGTCCTGCCAGGATCCTTGAAGCATTTCTTGAGTTGAGAGATGTGGAAGACATCGTGAACCTTGAGTTTTTCAGGAAGTTCGAGAGCATAAGCCACTTCTCCTCGTTTTCCATGGATTTTGAAAGGACTAATGTATCTAGGCGCAATCTTGCATTTTATAACGAAACGATGAGTGCCGCACATGGGGGTGACACGAAGGTAAACAAGATCACCAGGGACATATTCCATGTCTGTGTGTTTTCTATCATAGTTGCTTTTCCGACGACTCTAAGAAACTTTCAAGTTCTCAATAATGATAAGAACCTTCTCTTATGCTTGAGTGACAATGTCGGTGCCAAAGAATTTTCTTTCACCTGCCCCTGACCAACTAATCAGAGTCCGACACTTGTGTCCATACAGGACCTCAAAGGTTCCATCTGGAGACTCTTGTAATAGCTATTGTTGTAAGAGAATTCAGCATATGGGAGGCACTCTTACCACTTCATGCCGAAATAAATGACGCAAGCACGAAGCATATCTTCTAGAATCTGATTGATCCTTTCAACTTGTCCTTGTGACTGAGGATGGTAAGCTATGCTAAAATTTAGCTTTGTTCGCAAACCTTGTTGGAAACTTTCCCAATACTTGGAGTTGAAGATACTCCCACGGTCTGAGATAATTACAAGAGCAACCCCATACAGAGAGACAATTCGATTGATATAGAGCTCGGCCAGCTGACTACCAGAGATTGTTTCCTTGACTGGGAAGAAATGAGCCACTTTTGAGAGCCTGTCAATGACAACAAAGATTGCATTGTTGCCCTTTTGAGACCTTGGAAAGCCAGTTATGAAGTCCATCTCTACTTTCTCCCATTTCCATTCTGGAGGCTTCAAAGGCTGAACAAAACTAGAAGGTTTTTGATGAACAACTTTCACTCTACGGTAGACATCACACTCGGAGACATACTTGGCACAATATTGTTTCAATCCCGGCCACCAATACTGTGTTTTTAGGTCCATGTACATCTTAGTGTTGCTAGGGTGGATAGAAAGAACAAAATCATGAGCTTCTTTTAGGAGTTGCTCTCTCAAACCCGTATACTTCGGAACAAACATCCGGTGCTTGAAGAATAGAGTGCCTTGGTCATCAAGGTGGAAAGGTTCATACTTTGGAAGCTGAATCTTGGAGATGATGTTTTTAGTGTAAGGATCACCAAGTTGAATGGAGCGAACCTTTTCATCTAGGAGAGGGGTAGCTATCAAGTTATGAATGTAGCCATGAGGTACAATCTCAAGGTTGAGTTGACGAAATTCCTCGCACAAGAGAGGTTGTTGTTCTTCCACCATGAGGTTGTTCACATAAGCCTTACGACTGAGGGCATCCGCCATCACATTTTCTTTGCCCAGAGTGTATTTGATCGAAAGATCAAAGTCGTTGATGGTTTCAATCCATCTCCTCTGGCGAAGGTTGAGGTCTAGCAGAGTGAAGATATATTTCAGACTTTTGTGGTAAGAAAAGATCTCACAACGGTTTCCAAGCAAGTAATGCCTCCACACTTTCAAAGTGAAGACCATCGCTACAAGTTCAAGATCGTGCGTAGGATAGTTGAGCTCATGAGATTTCAATTGACGAGATGCATAAGCAACAACTTGCTTCTCTTACATGAGGACTACACCAAGTCCTTGGACCGAGGCATTACAGAAGATCTGAAAAGGCTTAGATGTATCTAGAGGAATCAAGACAGGTGTTGAGGTGAGATTTTCCTTGAGTGTTTCAATGCTTTCTTGACATGCCGATGAACAAAGATATCTCTTGCCTTTCTTGAGGAGATCGGTAAGAGGCTTAGCAAGTTTTGAGAAGTTCTAAACGAACCGACAACAATAGCTAGCCAATCCAAGGAAACTCTGGACTTCTTTGACATTTTTGGGAGGGAGCTACTCCATAATTGTCCAAACAGTCCTGGGTTGATAGAAATGCTATTAGAAGAAATGACGTGCCCCAGATAGGTGACTTCAGGAAGCCAAAATTCGCACTTGGAGAACTTTGCATACAGATGGTTCTCACGAAGCTTTGTAAGAACACACCAGAGATGTTCTACATGCTCTTGTTTTGTCTTGGAATAGACCAGGAAGTCATCCAGATAGACCACCACAAACTTACCAAGGTACTCCATGAAAACTGAGTTCATAAGCCTTGAGAATGTAGCGGGAGCATTGCTGAGGCCGAAAGACATGACCGTGTACTCATACAGGCCATAGTGAGTGGTGAAATGGATTGTATGGGCACCTAGAGGGGGGGTGAATAGGTACTACACCAATTTTTAATTCTTTTTCAATTTTAGGCTTAGCACAAAGGGTAAATTCTCTAGATAAACTATTGGGTGGAATTTCTCTATATGCAAACCTATCTACTAGCGAGTAAAGAGCGAGTGGAAGAGGAACGAGTAAACCAAAGTGAAGCACGCGGAGACATAGGATTTGTTTGACCGCAGTTCCTTCCTTGTTAAGGGAAGTACGTCTGCGTTGGAGGGGTGTGCGGTACTAAGACCACCACGCCACAAAAGGCCTTACCCTGTTCTCCGATGGATCTCGCCACAACAGGCCTGGTCCACCTTCCACTATAGGTACCCTTCGAGGCGGGCACCGGCGCCTTTACACAACTAGAGGGGCAACAACTCCACAACAACTTGGAGGCTCCCGAAATGACAACAAGCTGCCACAAAAACAAACTTATCAAATACAATAAACAAGATCTAGGTATTGACAAGAATACTAGATCAAGGATTTCTCCAAGTGAATGGAGAGGAGTTAAAGCGCTTGATTCTTGATGATGATGATGAACTTCTCCTCCTTCAATTCCACCAAAGATCAAGACCTTCGGGTGGTTGAAGTGCGAGATCGAGAATGAGAGCTCTTGCACAAAGTCTGGTCAATTTCGAATGAATCAAGAGATCTGAACATTGGGGAAGAAGGGGTATTTATACCCCCCTTCAGAAACCAGCTGTTGCAACCTTTGGTGGCCGGATTATCCGGCCCAAGTGAGGGCCGGATTATCCGGTCGGGGGAAACACCGCCCCAGATTCAGAATATCCGGCAGATAATCCCCCCCTCAGAGCGTCGCACCGAGCTTGCCCTTGATCAACTTCTAGGGGCCAGATTATCCGGTCCTATGCGAAGGCCGGATTATCCGGCCTGGGGAAGAAAAACCGCCCCAGTTCAGATTTTCCGGTAGAAAATCTGACCGGATACCGAGCGACGCGCCTTGGCTCCTTTTGCTCGAAAACTGGGGGCCGGATTATCCGGCCCATGCGAGACCCGGATTATCCGGCCTGGGGAGGAAAAACCGCCCTAGTTCGGATTTTCCAGGAGAAAATCCGACTGGGTACCGAGCGACGCGCCTTGGCTACCTTTGAGCGATGAGGTAGGCCCGTTTATCCGGCCCTTGGTGGGGCGGATTATCCGCCCCCCCCCCCCCCCTCAAAACTTCCTGCACACTTAACACACATGAAAAGTCTCCATAGTATTGTTATCTAACACGCAAAACATAGGAAAACATGAAATGTTCTTTCAATCTCCCCCTTTTTGGTGTTAGATGACAATACCAGGATTTGCAGGAGAAAGACACAAGACAAACAGAGATAACTTATGAAAGAGACTCCCCCTCAATGTGTGCATAATAGAGTTTTGCATTGGAATACAAATGCACACAAATAGGTGAATCTATTCCCTAGACATATGAGCAAAAACACATACCACCGAAGTAGAGAATAGGCATCCTTGACATAAATCACAATTATTACCGGGTAACCAATATGAGCACGCCTTCCGTGATGTACCTCCCGCAATAGGATATGAATAGATAGATCCATAAGCATAATCCATGATATGAAGTCCATAGGCATAGCATAATCCAGACAACCACAAAAAGTCTCAAACAACCACAAATCATGAATTTAAAGTTCAACGCTAAATGGGCATAAGCAAGAAATAACGAATAGAAAAGTGCAAGTGCTTATGCCCGACCCGTGCAAATCCACGGACAACCTAATAGAACTACTTCTCCCCCTTTGGCATCGAGACACCAAAAAGGGAGAAGAGTGATGCTAGCGCCCCATGGGATCACTCATCGTAGTCCTCGTCCTCGTCTTTATTCTCTTCCTCATCCTCATCTTCAAGTTCCTCAGTGTCACCTTCCTCATCTTCATCATCAGCATCGGATGCAGAGGGGAACAAGTGACGCTCCAGCTCACCATAGTTCAGCCCAGAGGAAGGGTTCCACCGAGCATACGGGGTGGGAGGTGTAGGAGCCGGAGGAGCACCCGAAGCGCCGGACACGTGGTGGAGAATGAGCTGACGGGAGTGAGCCAACTCATGGCGCTTCCTGTATGCCTCGTACTGACCCTTGCGTGTGTCCACGCCCATGCAGAGAATGTGACGCTGGAACCAGTTCAGCTGCTTGATCTCACGGGCCACGGGAGGCACAGGGGGCCTACGAGCATCCCTCATGAGGCCATCAGGAGCAGAGTAGGGGTGAGAGGTCTGCTGAACCTTGTTGTATATCTTCTTGGCCTTGTGCACCGAGTCAATGTGGAAATCCTCAGTAGGAAGTAGGTGGCGGATGAGCATCATAATGTAGGGCGCATAGGGAATGGACAGACGGTTGAACATAACATCACACAGCTCATGGTAAATGAAGTCCATGACATCCAGCCTGTACTGCACTGACTCGTCCTCGTAGGAGGCAACCTCATGAGAAAATTGAAGTAGCTGAACAAGGTGACCACGGATGCTATCATTGTTGCCCCCACTCGGTGTAATAGAGTCACGGAAGAGACCCACTAATGCAGCATAGATGGGAGCAAGATCAGCCACAGTACCGACAATACCATTGTCCACAATGCACTGAGAGAGAGTTGCATCCTTGTTGGGCTTCAGCTGAGTGATGATGCGGAGGCCACTGGCTCCATCCCTGTTGCGGAAGGAGTACCCCAGAACCTCAGCAAACACGTGAAAAACAACAATCATTGGCATGTCATGAGTCATCCACTTAATAGTGCGATGCTCATCCCCACAGATCACCAAAGTGGAGAAGAATTGCTTCACCACCTCAGAGTCAAAGGAGTACTGAAGAGACATGAGATGGTGCAGCCCCATCCTCTCAGCCACATACATCGCATCCACAAGATGCGCCTTCTCCAAAGCACCAGCAAGTACCAGTGGGTGCATAGGCCTAATGATCAGCCTGGCATAGATGTCTTCATAAACCCCCTTCTGTTCTGCACACCAAAAACGGGTATCCCCCAGCTCATCATCACGAGGCAGCTCAGCAAACAAGTCACGGTGACGAATGGCGGAAAAGGAGACCGCATCCAAAGTCATGTAGTTGATCTTGGGCTCCTTGCCCTTCCTCTTGGACACCCCCTTCCTAGTCCTCTTTGCTTGTTCAGCCATGCGCTTGTCTTCGTTCTTCCTTCTCCTCAACTCAACTTCGTCCACTAAGTTACCCTGTCCGTCGTCCCGAAAGTATTTGGCGCGAGGACGGTGCTTGTAGGTCTTGGAAACACCGGAACCACCTGTGAGGAGAATAAGGGCGATAGCAAGGGGATAAGCATACACACAAGTCCAGGAGAGAGCATGGAAAAAGTAGTCAAAAAGTTCATAGGACAAAACTACTCAATGCATACTCCATAGTGAAACTAAAGCATAAACGAATCTGTCAGGTCGGATTATCCGGCCTGGCCAGGGGCGAATAATCCGGCCCTGGCAGAAATTTTCGATTTCACCTAGATTGCATGCAAAAAAGTAGATCGGGCCTAGAAACTGCAAGACTACGATTTCTATGCGAAAACACATCTTTCTAGACAACGTTCCACCCAACAAGATACACATCTAGCCAAAGATGGGGAGAGAGGGAGTTACCCTCACTCATTGGAGGAAGAACACAGAGGAGAAGGTACCCAGAGGCACGGAGAAGAAGATCCAGAGAGGCCTAGAAAATCCGGTGGCCGGAGAGGATCCGGGGAGGGTGAGGGGCCGCAGGCTGCGGCTGTGGAGAAGGAGAGGGCTGGGGGAGAAGTGTTGCTCGTTATGAGCCCTTCCCCCCGAGCCCTACCATTTAAGATGAAATCCGCCAGGGCCAGATTATCCGGCCAATACTTGGGCCGGATTATCCGGCCTCAAATATGGTATTCAGTTACACACAGAACCAGGCATGCGCGTCCCCAATCAACACCCCCACAAGGTGTACAAGGGACTTGTGTGCAAGAATAGATGGCTTAGGGGTAGGGAAGGCTTGGGATTAAGAGAGCCAAACTGAGATGGTACTAGACACTCAAACTTGCAAAATACAAATCAAATAAAAGCCAAGAGTGAGTGTGATTCCCATAAGAACATGAGAGAGCAAATAACATACAAAAAGATCCAATTCTCCTCAAGGGAGAGGGCGGTGGCCGAAGCCACCTTGTTGGAGTGTATAGTGTGACACCGCGAAGATATATCTTGGGTTCACGACCAATACTCATCAATAAGCTCACATATCACAAAATGATATTAAGAGAAATGATTTATCTTGCTTTTGGCATTATCGGGGGAGGGTTAGCCCAATGAGTTAGAACCACACTCCCCCTATATCCATGCCCACACCTAGACCAAACAAGGATTGAGATGTACGAGTGAGTGCATGGGTAATCAAGTCAAGTTCCCAGAATCAATGATATTTAGCTCATTCCTCAAATAGCAGAATCTTGCTTCATCAAGTGGCTTTCTAAAAATATCCGCCAGTTGGTTCTTCGTGCTCACAAAGGATAGATCAATATCGCCGCGAGCAACATGGTCTCGAATAAAATGATTCCGAATCTCAATATGCTTCGTCCTAGTGTGCTGAACAGGATTGTACACAATTTTGATTGCACTTTCATTATCACATAAAAGAGGCACTTTGTCACAATTGACACCGTATTTCTTTAAAGTTTGCCTCATCCACAATAATTGAGTACAAGCGCTGGCAGCAGCAACATATTCAGCTTCGGCGGTGGAGAGAGATATACAATTCTGCTTTTTGGAGGACCAACATACAAGAGATATTCCCAAGAATTGACAAGCTCCAGAAGTGGATTTCCGATCATCCGTATCACCGGCCCAATCTGAGTTAGTATAACCACATAAAGAGAAATTGGAGCCCTTGGGATACCAGAGACCAAAGTTGGGGGAATGAACCAAATATCGAAAGATCCTCTTGACCGCCACTAGGTGGCTTTCTTTAGGAGCTTCTTGATACCTTGCACACACTCCCACACTCAACACAATATCGGGTCTAGATGCACAGAGGTAAAGAAGAGAGCCGATCATGGACCGGTATACCTTTTGGTCCACATCTTACCATGAGGGTTAAGTTCAAGATGACACTTTGTTTGCATCGGAGTGGCGACACCATTTAGATCCGTCATCTTGAATATCTTGAGCATGTCTTGGATGTACTTTGCTTGATTAATAAAGGTTCCTTCTCTAAGTTGCTTGATCTCGAATCCAAGAAAGAACCGTAATTCCCCCATCATAGACATCTCAAACCTGTCAGTCATAAGCTTTGAAAATTCATCATTAAAACCTTTGTTAGTAGAACCAAAGATGATATCTTCTACATATAGTTGGCATACGAAGAGCTCCCCCTTAACCTTCTTAGTAAAAAGAGTGGGGTCGATTTTCCCAACTTCGAAGCCACGATCTAACAAAAGCTCTTTAAGGTGCTCATACCACGCACGTGGGGCTTGTTTAAGGCCATAGAGTGCCTTATCGAGTTTGTAGACATGGTTCGGAAAGTTAGGATCCTCAAACCCCGGGGGTTGCTTATACGTATACCAACTCATGTAGAGGACCGTTAAGGAAGGCACTCTTGACGTCCATTTGCTGCAACTTAAAATTGTTATGAGCAGCATAAGCAAGTAGGATACGGATGGACTCAAGGCGATCCACTGGAGCATAGGTCTCGCTGAAGTCGATGCCCTCAACTTGGGAGTAACCTTGTGCCACAAGTCTTGCCTTGTTCCTCACAACAATGCCATTCTCATCTTGCTTGTTCTTGAAAATCCACTTGGTGCCGACAACATTGCGGCACTCTTTGGGTTTCTCCACGAGTTTCTAGACTTTGTTGCGCTCGAAATTATTCAATTCTTCATGCATAGCAATAACCCAGTCTGGGTCTTCAAGAGCTTCAAAGACCTTCTTAGGTTCCACCATGGAGATATGAGCTTGATGCTCACCAAAACTAGCCAATTCTCTTCTTGTAGAAATCCTTCGTCGAAGATCACCAACAACCTTGTCGAGAGTGTGACCCCTCAACTCAAGGTTACGATCATCCCGAGCCTTGCGACGAAGTTCAATAAGTTTGTTGTCTCTTGGAGGAGGAGATTCATCACTTGAGTCTTCAACCCTCCGCCTTGATCCGTAACTGGAACATCAGTAGCAGGTGGTGGAGACGCATGCCCTTGAGGTGAATCCGTAGCCGTAACAGGAGGCTACAGAACTGGAGAGTCAGGGCCGGATAATCCAGCAGATGGAGAGGCCGGATAATCTGGCCTGGGATTACTTGCAACAGCTTCATCAGGAGGCCTGGGACTTTCTTGAACTGGTGAGGGGCCGGATAGTCCGGGGCTAGCTGGAAAATCCGGCCTAGAGCTTGCGTTGGAATGTTCTGCAGCAGGAGCAACATTATCAGCTGTAGCGGGGTGGCCGGATAATCCGGTGTCAATCGGAAAATCTGGCCTGGAGCTTTCTGGAGCATCTTGACCTTCAGCAGTTGATGGAGATGGTGTAGGAGTTGCCCCCATGGTTGGAGCATGTTGAGTATGTGTAGATGAGGGCTCTATCTGAGTAGAGCATTGTCCTTCCCGGTCCGCCACAAGGGGTTCCTCAATGGGGCGGAAGAATCCCACGCCCATTCTTCTTATGGCATCTTGGGGTATTTCAACATCTGCATCACAAACACCAACTTGCTCCGCACGGGAACCGTCATTTTCCTCGAACACCACACTACAAGATTCTACAATAGTTCCGGAGAGCTTATTGTAGACTCTATAAGTGTGGGATTCGGCACCATAACCAACAAAATAACCTTCTAAAGCCTTAGATTCAAACTTAGATAAACGAACTCCTTTAATAAGAAAGAAACACTTACACCCGAATACCCGAAAGTATGAGATGTTTGGCTTGTTACCGGTAAGTATTTCATACGGAGTCTTGTCCAAAATCTTGCGGAGGTATAAACGGTTGGATGAATGACAAGCAGTAGAGATTGCTTCAGCCCAGAAGTTATATGGAGATTTAAATTCGGCTAATGATCTTGCCATGTCCATTAGAGTTCGATTCTTCCTCTCGGCTACACCATTTTGTTGAGGGGTGTACGTAGCGGAATATTGATGTCTTATCCCCTCTTCACTTAGGAACTCATTTAAGGTGTAGTTCTTGAACTCCGAGCCGTTATCACTCCTTATAGCCAAAATGGGGACGTTGTGTTGACGTTGAACCTCGTTGGCGAAGTCGATGACAGTTTGTTGAGTTTCACTCTTCAACTTGAAGAAATAAACCCAAGTGTATCTTGAGTAATCATCAACAATCACTAGACAATACTTCTTCCCACCGAGGCTTGCATGAGATGGAGGTCCGAAGAGGTCCACATGAAGGAGCTCCAAAATCCTTTTTGAAGAGATAATAGTTTTCCTTCGATGAGGTGAATCATGCATTTTCCCTTCAACACACGCCCTGCAAACACGATCTTTGGCAAAAGAGACATTTTATTTTAGTCCAAGAATGTGGCCACCCTTGTGGAGACTTTGCAAAGTTCTCATATTGACGTGGGCTAGTCGGCGATGCCATAGCTAGCCCGCATCAGCCTTTCCAAAAAGACACATCGGGCCTGTAGTGGTTTTCCCCGAAAAGTCCACCACGTACAGGTCGTTTTCAACATATCTCACGAAAGCAACTTTTAGAGACTTGCTCCACAAGAGTACCACTAAATCAGCATCAATGTAAACTACAAAGCCCATCTTACCAAGGGCACGAACTGAAAGTAAGTTATACCCGAGGGTCTCAACAAGCATGACGTCCACGAGAGAGATATCGTGAGCCACCACAACTTTGCTGAGACCCAATACCTCAGATTTTGACTTGTCACCATAGGAGACGGTAATGTGATCAAGGTTTGGCCGCATCTCTGTGATGATCTCCTTGCTTCCGGTCATATGACTCGTACAACCGCTATCGAGTACCCATTTAGAACCACCGGAAGCATAGCTCTGCAAGAAAAAAACTTCTTGATTTTAGGTACCCATTTTTCAATGGGTCCTCTCATGTTAGTAACAAGGGTCTTGGGAACCCAAATAGACCAAGGAATGTAACAATCATAAGGCCCTACATAACTAGCATAAACAACACCATAACAATCACAATATAGTTCAAAGTTAGGATTGTTGATCCCTGCAAAACCATCATGATTAGTCTTGTCATTGGTAATGTTGCTAGTCTTCAATTGAGTGGTCTTCTTCTTCTTCTTGTTTTTCTTGCTCTTTATCTTGGGTATGTAACCAAGACCTTCTTTACTATTGTTTGTCCTTTGCCTGCTCAGTATCTCATCAATAACCCCTTTACCTTTGTGTTGAGAACTTCTTGCAAGATCTTCTTTTCCAAAGGATGAAGTGGAGGTACATGGCACATCATACCGTTTCAATTGAGTTTGGAGCTGGTCATGAGACTCATTTAGAGTAGAATGATCACTCTTCAATGCCTTGTGAGCACTTTCAAGATTGTCAAACTTCTCCAAAAGTCTAGCATGAACAGCCCCAAAATCAATCTTTTCTTTCTTTAGTTTCTTTACCTTGGCAAGAGCATGGTCACGTTCTTTAATGAGCTGAGCTACAGCTTGTTCTTGTGACTCCTCAAGGGATTCGAGTCTTTCTTCCAAAGATACTCGAGCTTCCTCTTCCTCTTCCAAGGCATTCTTCAAAGAAGCTATCTCCAAGGCATCTTCTGTTTCAATTCTGCCCTTTTCTTCAAGGAGATCTTCGGCTTGAGCAAGTTGACTCATAAGAGTATCAAAATGTAGTTTGTGCTCACCTTGTAGGTCAGTGAAAAAAGTATCCTAGGCAATAACTTCTTTCATTTCAACACTGGCATAATCATCCATATCCAAAATTATGTTAGTCTTAGGAAATGAAGAGCTAGAAGTTGATACCTCGGATCCTCTTGCCATTAGACAAGTGGCGTTGTTGTTGATGGCGTTCTCGTTCGGTGAGTCGAAGAGAGAGGAGGGAGTCGATGTGGTGGTTATAGCAGCCACTTCGCGGGAACTATCATCATCCTCTTCATCTTCACTTGTGGAGGACTATTCCTCTTGAGCTACAAGGACAATCTTGGGTTGCTTCTTGAAAGGGCCATTCTTCTTAATAAAAGGCTTCTTCTTAGGAGCTTTAGATTTCTCTTTAAGAATGAGCTTGCCACCATTGTCTTCTCTATTTTGATATGGACACTCGGCTACAAAGTGCATTCTATCTCCAAAGTTGAAGCAAGTTCTCAATCTTGGGCCACTTTCTCTTCTTCCATTTGACCCGTTCTTGCGCTCAAGTTCAGACTTGGCTTTGGCAGGGTCCTTCCAAAAGTTCCTTGCATAGAATGCCATGTAGTCACCATGAGCATGTTTGACCTCATCGGGGTAGTCCATGGATACCCCCTCAAAAGCTCCTTCATCTTCCTCTTGCTCAACAACATTGGCTTTGAGAGCCACATTGACACCCTTTTGCATTCCAATGGCCCGAGCACGGGCATCTTCGGCATTCTTTGCCGCCACTTTGAATGACACCATTTCTTGCATGACTTCGTTGGATGTCATTTGATGGTAGTCGTGTCTACCTTGCAGGCTCTTCAAATCCGTTGGCTCGAAAGGCATTAAGGCACTCACATACTTTCTTTTTATCCAAGCATCATCAATGTGAGTGGCCCCATGCTTCCGAAATGTTGTTGCGATGCCCTTGAGTCTTCTATACATGTCCTCATGGTTTTCACCAGCCAACATGTAGAATCCCTCAGCTTCATTACTAAGGGCATCATACCTGTTTCTTCTCATGCTTTCATTTCCAACGAAAAGGTCCGTAAGAGCATCCCACGCCTCTTTAGCTGTGTTGAGATGTTCAATGTGTGGCATGTCCTTGGGACCCACACCCAGCTGTATCATATGAAGAGCGGTGGCATTCAACTGGCTATCCACAACTTCCCTTCTCGTTAGATTGGTTTGATCTCCAATATGAAGACCTTCTTCAATAATCCTCCACAATTCAATAGAGGAGCTGCAAACATGAGATTTCATTAGGAATTACCATTGGTTAAAAGAGGATGCAGTGAGCTTGGGTGGATCACCCCTATTGTTTATATTAGGATGAGGGATAGGTGGGTCGGGGGAATATACGTGGCGAACCTCACTATATTCCTCCTTACAACTTCCCTTTTTGGAGGTGGAACCATTTAGTTTTTCACCTTCCACATCATCATCCTTGGATCTGGTGTTACCCTTTTCCTTAGATGATGGTGTGGGAGCCTCAGAGGAGGATAGAGATGGGGCTATGGATGATGTAAGGCGAGCAATCATTTGATTAAGCTCCTCCATCTTGGCCTCAAAGGACTTCAACAAGGTTGTTTCCAACGACTTGAGATCATCCATTGTGACCTTATCCACAGCCTCATTTCCATCATCCTTGGTACACATACTAATCTTAGGTGGTTAAGCCCGAATTAAGAGCCGGGGGTCTGATACTAATTGAAATGGATCGTATGGGCACCTAGAGGGGGTGAATAGGTGCTACACCAATTTTTAATTCTTTTTCAATTTTAGGCTTAGCACAAAGGGTAAATTCTCTAGATAAACTATTGGGTGGAATTTCCCTATATGCAAACCTATCTACTAGCGAGTAAAGAGCGAGTGGAAGAGGAACGAGTAAACCGAAGTGAAGCACGCGGAGACACAGGATTTGTTTGACCGCAGTTCCTTCCTTGGTAAGGGAAGTATGTCTGCGTTGGAGGGGTGGGCAGTACTAAGACCACCACGCCACAAAAGGCCTCACCCTGTTCTCCGATGGATCTCGCCACAACAGGCCTGATCCACCTTCCACTATAGGTACCCTTCGAGGCGGGCACCGGCGCCTTTACACAACTAGCGGGGCAACAACTCCACAACAACTTGGAGGCTCCCGAAATGACAACAAGCTGCCACAAAAACAAACTTATCAAATACAATAAACAAGATCTAGGTATTGACAAGAATACTAGATCAAGGATTTCTCCAAGTGAATGGAGAGGAGTTAAAGCGCTTGATTCTTGATGATGATGATGAACTTCTCCTCCTTCAATTCCACCAAAGATCAAGACCTTCGGGTGGTTGAAGTGGGAGATCGAGAATGAGAGCTCTTGCACAAAGTCTGGTCAATTTCGAATGAATCAAGAGATCTGAACGTTGGGAAAGAAGGGGTATTTATACCCCCCCTTCAGAAACCAGCCGTTGCAACCTTTGGGGGCCGGATTATCCGGCCCAAGTGAGGGCCGGATTATCTGGTCTGGGGAAACACCGCCCCAGATTCGGAATATCCGGCAGATAATCCGCCCCCCCTCAGAGCGTCGTGCCGAGCTTGCCCTTGATCAACTTCTGGGGGTCGGATTATCCGGTCCTATGCGAAGGCCGGATTATCCGGCATGGGGAAGAAAAACGCCCAGTTTGGATTTTCCGGTAGAAAATCTGACCGGATACCGAGCGAGGCACCTTGGCTCCTTTTTCTCGAAAACTGGGGGCCGGATTATCCGGCCCATGCGACACCCGGATTATGCGGCTTGGGGAGGAAAAACTGCCCCAGTTCGGATTTTCTGGGAGAAAATCCGACCGGGTACCGAGCGACGCGCCTTGGCTACCTTTGAGCGATGAGGTAGGCCGGATTATCCGGCCCTTGGTGGGGCGGATTATCCGCCCCCCCCCCCCTCAAAACTTCCTGCACACTTAGCACACATGAAAAGTCTCCATAGTATTGTTATCTAACACGCAAAACATAGGAAAACATGAAATGTTCTTTCAAGTGGTGAAAGCTGTTTTAGGAACATCTTCCTTGTTTGATGATATCCACTTCTCATGTCAAGCTTGGAGAATACCTGTCGGGGGATGACCTCCGGATACCCCAACCAGACAAGAAATATAGCAGTCGGATCGTGTCTGGCTGGCCAAGCGCAGCCGGACAAGGCAAGTCAAGCCAGCTACCGCGAGGTAGCCGGAGCGGCGAGAAGCAACCGGCTACAGCAGCGTAGCCGGAGCGGCGAGAAGCAACCGGCTACAGTAGCGTAGCCGGAACCAATCAGGAGGATAGGACGACGTGCAGCACAGTGTGTGGTACGCCCTGTATGTACGACGACAAGACTGGCAACTACTCGACCATACTGAAGACTTTGCGGGGATGACGCGGGAATAGTGGCCCGATGCTGATGACAGGCTCGCACGGTGTTCACTATGCCCATGACAACCATACCGCTCGTACTCTGATGGGACATGGTTGTATCGGATACTGTAGATGACCAGCCTGCTGGGACCCACCCGTGGGGCCCGCCAGTCGGACTGGCCAGTGAGACCGTTGCCTCTCTGCCTATATAAGGAGAGGCAAGGCCTCAGTAGAGAGGGTTGGTCTATGCGCATTTAAGGTAGTAGCAAGAGAATACAGCTCGAGGAGCACTTGTAGCTCGTATATCGCTCATAGTCAGATCGGCAGGAGTAGGAGTTTTACCTCACCACGAGGACTCTGAACCTGGGTACTTCCTGCATCCAGCTACGCTTGCTTGTATCCAATCCCGCCTGTGGACGCCGTCGATAGCTTTCCTGCTAGTCCCCACCTCTATCTAACCTACTTAGGTACTGCCGTTCCCAATACAACGACAGTTGGCACCCACCGTGGGGCAGATGGCTTCAACCGGAGTCACATTCCGCACGGGACCTCGCACTTCAGCCGGTGAGCGCGTGGCCTCCGGCCTAGTGCTCACGCTCGGCAAATTCGACTGTGTCATCACCAACGCTTCCTGCTTCGCCGGAACCACCTTCCCAGCGAACGGCT
The DNA here is from genome assembly GCA_910589775.1 of Avena eriantha. NCBI lineage: Eukaryota > Viridiplantae > Streptophyta > Magnoliopsida > Poales > Poaceae > Avena > Avena eriantha. The sequence continues at coordinate 293,498,748 of OU342743.1, read as the reverse complement.
CCATCCGTCTCTTCAGTGACCTCCCCTTCTACGTCACCACCGTTCCGGAGCCTTTCCCTAGGGAGATCGTCTCCGTCACGGAGTTGCCACATCTGGGCAGTAGGGCCTCCGTCGCTTCTTGTGGCGTCGAGGTCATGATGGCCGGTTCCAGTTCTCACCCCCACCAGCCATGGGAGCGGGGCACGGACGAGGGCGGAACCTCCACGCCTCCGTAGCCTCGGAATCCGGTGGAGGAGGACATTGATTGGATCCTGATGCCGGTTAACCTCGGGGACAACCCGGAGGAGGCGGAAGCCAACTTTTCCATGGAGAGACAACTTCTCCTCCAAGAGGCCATAGAGCTGGCGGCAACCCGCAATAACTCGAGATCACCCGGCGCGAGTACGACCGCGCGCACGGCTTCACTCCGGCTACCGCAGAGCAGAGCCGTCGCGGCCAGGTGCGACGTCGGGGAGAATATCATTTTGCGGCCCGAAATTGGGGTGGCTAGGCAACGCGGTACCCAAGTTGATTTTTATCACCGTGATTCGAAAAGTTGGGGCGCCAATTGCTCAGAGGGGTCTTTCGAGTGAATGATGGCCAAACCCAATATTTTCAAATCGCGCCCGTTAAGTCAGGATATTCCGTTACACTAGTTCCTGTAGTGCCCCTCCTGTGCCGGTCACTCTTCTTAGCCACCCCGCACGTGTCGTAGGGGCAAATCCATTACTGTACTTTCCTTAGTCTCGACATTGAATCTTGCTGTGGCGGCGGCGGCGGTTCCTTTTCTTCCCTTCCCCGACCCTAAATCTGTCAGCAGGAGAGGACCTTTTTTCTCCCTCCCCCGACACAGAATCCGGTGGCGGCGGCCCAGCATGTCTTTCAAGGCGAAGGTTGTAGCTACGTCGCCGACTGAAAAGGGTCCGTCGGGGCCCAAGTCTGGGGCTCAATGCGTAGCAGCGGCGAGGTCTTCAGCCCGGTTAGCGAGGAGGCCAGCAAGGATTCTGCTCCCAAGGTACCTAAGACCAGCGGGTTAAAGAGAAAAGCAAGGCCGGCGGCGGATTGTTCGGCTCCGATGGGCAGATACAGCACTCAAATCTCAAAGAACAAAACCCGGGAGAAGAGAGAGAGGTGAAATTTTCTTATATGTGCCTTATCTTGCAAGTAGATTAGTTACGGCATAATAGAATCGAATGAACTGAAATGTTCCCCTTTTTAATCAAATTAGGCACAGCTTTGATACAAGGGACCTATATGAGTTCACAGTTCATGTTCGGTAGTACACTGCAAAGCTTGATTTTGGTTGCGAGAGGGTTGTGTCCGGGCAAGATGTGCATCTGCTTGTGAATTGCAAAGAGGTTGTGTCAGTTTCGCAGCTGGTAGATATGCTTGCCGCTAGAATTCCCTGGGGTTCTAGACAGAGGACAAAATTGGTGTGGCGCAACATGAATGATACCTATCAGCAAATTGAGCACTCCCATGAGCTTCAGATGGTTTGGGAGTGTTGTGCAGCTGATCGTAAGGTGAAAGTTGAAGCGATGATTGATGATATGTATGTAGATGCTGGAGATCTTGCTGCCAGAGCTTCTGCTCCTAGAGAATACAGACCAATAGATGTTGATCTAGATAAGTTCAGTATACGCATAGAGGTGGATTCATACATGGAAAAACTTGATGAGGGAGTTAATAAGCCAGTTTTGTCATGTACTATGAAGATCACTGTCGATTCCAAAAACATAACTCTTGATGAAATGAGAGAGATGATCGGTAAGTAAATCAGTATTGGCCCTAAGCAGATGGAAAAAATCCGGTGGTGGCATCATAAGAAGCAGCAATTCAAAGATGTTTTGGATACTGAAGATCTTATGCAGATTATGCGGCGAAAGAAGCGAACCAGGAAGGTGTTCTTCCTTGGTACCATTTCTGATGTTGTTGAACAGGTTATAGTGGATGTAGATGCCCCTGTAGTGGCTGAACAGAATGAGGTGGTCGACGTTGATGAGATCTGATGAGAGCTGCTAACCTGGGCTTGTCATATGGACCGCGGGGTTCCCCTACCTGTATTTGTAATATTGACTACTGTTGCATTTAGAGCATGCTTCTGTGATTATGTTTGTTGAGAGATTGCGATATAATGTTGTGCGAGCTATTGAGATTTTCGGACATGACACTCACTGAAACCATCGTTGTTGTAATAAGACATAAGTACATTGTAGTTGACATGATTATGTTTCTTAAGATGATGTACCGTACTTGTTTCTGTTATTATGTTTGTTGGGACATTGTAATGTAATGTATTATGAAACCATGACTGGACTAGTGATGCATAAATACATTGTAGTTGACATGATTATGTTTCTTGAGATGATGTACTGTACTTGTTTCTGTTATTTTGTTTGTTGAGAGACTGTAATGTAAAAACCATGATAGGACAAGTGATGTGTAAGTACCTTGTAGTCGACATGATTTTGTTTCTTGAGTTGATGTAATATACTTGTTTCTGTGATTACATTTGTTGAGAGATTGTAATGTGATGTTTTGTGAAACCATGTTGTGGTTATGTTTGTTGAGAGATTATAATGTAATGTTTTGTGAAACCATGACTGAAGAAGTGATGCATAAGTACCTTGTAGTTGACATGATTTTGTTTCTTTGGATGATGTAATATACTGGTATGTTTTTGTTAGGCAATGAAATTGGGATGGAGGGAGTGCAGGTTTAATATTTGAAATGAGAACGTGTGAAGAGAATCCATATCAGGCAGGAGGCAGTAATCCAGGGAAAGGGCATGGTATCCATTAAACTATTGTAACATGCCAATTTAGTCATTGTTGCAGCGGTAGAAGGGCTCTCTCTCTCTCTCTCTCTCTCTCTCGTCGACGCCGTCGCCGTCGCCTGCGATGACGCATTCGCCATGCTGTGCTTGAACGGCGAGGACGACCAGTCGAGCAGCGACAACCTTCTCTCCGACATCGAGTATTCCTTCCACGATGTGAGTTCCTCTATTTTCTCGGGCTAGGGTTAGGCAATGGTAAATCTCTCGATCTGAGCTCCGTATGTGCATGCAATCGTGTTCGATTTCAGCTTTGCGTTTACCTATAGGTATCAAGGACGATCTATGACTCCGAATGGGAGGGCCTAGATCTCGATGGAGAAGTGCCATGTGACCATGGGCTAAAACTGAGGAGATATGTTGCATTCGAAGGCAGTAACACTGGGAGAAGGTTTTTGGGCTGTACAAATCAGGTTTGTTTACATTATGTGCAACTGTGACATGAAGTAAAATGTATCGTGCATGTTCATAACACTATAGTGTGTGTGTTTTTAGGTTGGCCCGGTGTGTAAAGCAGTAGAGTGGGTGGATCTTGAGTGGCCAGATGCACTTAAGAAATGTTTGGCACAATTATGGGATATGTATGAGTTGGAAAGGTCGGGGAGATTTACTGATGTAAATGATGCAGCTGAAAAAAATTACAAGCTGTCGGTACGAAATTAGGAGCTGGAACAAGAAATCGAGAATTTGCAGTCAGAGCTAACTGACGGAATCGATGGGAGCTTGGTTGTTGGAACTGCAAAGAAGCTTCAGGATAGTCACAGGTTGCTGATTCATAATGCAGAAAATGAGAGGGGTCAGCTCAGGGAAGACAAGAAGAAGCTAGAGTACTGCATTGCGGATCTGTTGAAGGAACTGAAGAAGGCGCGCGAGGGTAAACAAATACATACTATAGAGGATAAAGGAAATTCAAGATGAATAATTTATGTTGTGCCAATGCTTGAAACTAGTTAATTGTAAGACTTGCAGTTGCGCTTTCCGAACTAAGCCAAACTCAATCCTCGAGCAAACTAATTTCAGACGAACATACATATCGTGCATAGAGTTAAGTTCACGCTTACAAAATCACCACTGTAGAGGATAAACCAGACAGTTCAGTACTAAATAGACATATGTTGTGTTCAAGCAAGCCTGGCCCGGAGCTACCTGTTTTCCTCCCTAAGATTGGCCAGCTCCTTCAGTACTATGTCGTGCTTCAGCTGTAGGTTCTAGCGCTCCATCACGGATTGGAGAATTTTGTCCGTAGCCATACGATTTTATTCCAAGATCCCTTTCATGATCTCCGTCTGCTTCCTAGCCGAGGCCCAACCTTCACTGTGTAGCTTCGCCCAGTCGGCGTTTAACTCCTTCAGTTTCCGGCACTTGTCAGAAAAGACCGTGACTTTAGCGCGCAGTTGGTCAAAGGCCAGTTTCTGGGAATTCTGCTACTCCCTTTGGATTGCTATCTTGTCATTTAGCCAGGTCGCCAGGTCCTGGTCGATCTTTTGCCTCTTTCCCTGCAACAAAAATACATAGTATGGTTTGTTCAGTTCACCAGGACAAGCTGGTTAGTTTCCATAATTAACTGAATCGACTAGTGGCACTGTCATAATTTCAAGGAAGAAGCAATCTAGGACTAATCAACATTTTATGAATCAACTAGTGGTGTTGGAGATATGCCCAAGAGGCAATAATAAAGTGGTTATTATTATATCTTTATGTTTATGATAAATGTTTACATCCCATGCTATAATTGTATTAACCGGAAACATTAATACTTGTGTGTTTTGTAAACATAAAAGAGTCCCTAGTAAGCCTCTTGTTAAACTAGCTTGTTGATTAATGGATGATCATGGTTTCCTGATCATGGACATTGGATGTCGTTAATAACAAGATCATATCATTAGGAGAATGATGTGTTGGACACACACCCGTAGTAAGCATAGCATAAGATCAAGTCATTAAGTTCATTTGCTATAAGCTTTAAAATACATAGTAACCTAATCCTTCGACCATGAGGTTATGTTAATCACCATCACCGGATGGGTACTTTGATGACATCAAACACCGCTTCGTAACTGGGTGGTCATAAAGGTGTCATTGGGTATTCTGAAAGTATGTGTTGAAGCGCATGGACCAAGATTGGGATTTGTCCATCCATATGACGGATAGATATGCTCTGGGCCCTCTCGGTGGAATGTCATCTAGTTAGCTTGCAAGCATGTGACTAGGTCACAAGGGATGACATATCACGGAACGAGTAAAGAGTACTTATCAGTAACGAGGTAGAACTAGGTATGGAGATACCGACGATCAAACCTCGGATAAGTATAGTATCGCGAGACAAAGGGAATTGATTTAGTATGTACATGGTTCAATCGATCACGAAGTCATCGTTGAGTATGTGGGAGCCATTATGGATCTTCAGGTCCCGCTGATGGTTATTGATAGGAGATGTGTCTCTATTATGTCTACATATTCACGAACCGTAGGGTGACACACTTAAGGTTCGAAGTTGTTTTAAGTAGATATGGAATGTGCGTTGGAGACTGAATGTTGTTCGGAGTCTCGGAATGGATCCGGGACATCCGGAATGGTCCGGAGAATAAGATTCATATATTGGGGATCATTTTCTAAGTTAGGAAATGTTCCGGAGTGTTTGTATGGAGATTCTAGAAGGTTTCGGAATGTTCTGGAAGGTTCTAGAGGATTTCTTGGAGTTTGCTTGAAAACCAAGAAAGAGTCAAAGGAAACCTAGTGGGGCAAGACACGGATTCATGGGGGAGGAGGACTCCTCCCCCCTTCCCACCGCCGGCCATAGGAGGGGAGTCCTACTAGGACTCCCCCTCCCCAGGCGCACCTCCCCCCCTTAAATAGAAGGGCAGGGGTGCCCCCTCCTAGCCCTCTCTCACAACACCAAATCTCTGCCGCCTCTCTCCTCCTCCTTTCTTCTGCACAGGCTTAGGCGAAGCCCTGCAGAATTCTCTACTCCACCACCACCACCACGCCGTCGTGCTGCTAGGATTCCGTGGAGAAGATCTACTACCTCCGCTGTTCGCTGGAACGAGGAGAGGAAGGTCTGCTTCGACTCCGCACGTGTGACCGACTGCGGAAGCGCTGCCGGAACGGGGCGCCAGAAGGATTGTCCACACGATCTTGAGATCGGCAAGTGATCGACTACATCAACCACGCGATCTAATCTCGTTAACGCTTTCGGATCTACGAGGGTTAGTTCCTATCTATCTCGTTGCACATGTCTAATAGATTAGATCTTGGCTTTTATCTAGATTAGATCTGGGTTTTGTTCGTTCTTGCGGTAGAAATTTTTTGTTTTCCATGCTACGAACCCATCAAGTGGCACTGTCATAATTTCAATTTCAAATACAAATAAGATTTATCAGCAGTTTAGTGTGCTGTGGTTTTTTTCCAATATCACCAAATAGTAGTGGGAGAGTGGCAAACTCATAATGCAGAAACCCATGTCCAGATACATAATGGAAAGAGAACATGGTGTCCATTCATCAACATGAACACCAACACATGTCCAGATAGATAAGGAGGTGCCCTAGGATTCTTATTGCACCCTATATTGGGAAGCAGACATGGACATTGCTCCCTGAACCCTAAACATTACAAAAGGAGAGGAGGACGAACTGATATTCGTGTCCCCACTAACGGGAATCAGACTTGGGCATTGCTCCGATACGCCTCTAGACATGCCCTTATCTCCTCATTCTCTTTCCGAACACCCTCGAGTACGGTGATCCCTCTGCTCATGTCCGCCTTCATCTCCTTGACTGCATCCAGGCAACGATTCCTGTCATGGTAGGCTCGGATGATAGCCTTGGTTTCCTCGACGCATCCTCTGAGTGCCTCGCTGACTTCGTCCTGCAGGAGAATGCACCTTTCCACGAGATTCTTCTTCTCCTCCGTGAGCTCGTTTATTATCTTAATGGCCTGTTCTTGCCTGTTCAAGTTACGGTCGAGCACTTTCTCAAGCCTAACAACGTCACGTGCAAAATCTAGCGCGATCTCCTTCTGCACAGATAATTGCTTGGGTAGGCTCTCATTAGCTTGGGTGAGGGAGCATGCAAGCTCATGTTGGTTGGCAATCTTGGAACTGATCGTGGCCACCTTGTCACGGTACTCGGCCTTCGATCGCTGCATCGTTCATGTTAATTGAAATAGGAATTCTACAATTACACTCCAGGTCCCAGGTGAATACTAATACGGATCAAAAAAATCCCGTTTGAATCTATTGGCTGTAGTGTTAAAAAATGGACCTGGAGATCTATTTATGACCACGATAAGCTAATCCTAATCACAAAAAATCCATAGTGAATCTATGAACACCGGTATTAAGGAAATACCAAGAGATCTAGTCATATTCATGAAAACTAATACAACTCGCAAAAGAAGAAGAAAAACCAATGCGGGGTGGACAGCATCTATGAAATCCACATCATAACTTGGAGAAATAACAGCGTGGAGATTTGCTACCTCGCTGAGACATGAAACGGGGCCGAACGGGTCCTGCAATGCCTCCGTCGTGGTGGATTCGGGCTCCACGGCCGACCTGTAATACATAGAAGAGGAAGAGCCAGAAGAAGAAAAACAAGAAGAAGCTGATTAAGATCATGATGGAGAGGGAGATGGAGACGAAGTATAATAAGGAGACCGTACCGGGAGGATCCCTCACCTGCTAGAACATTCGACGCCATTGTCGGGGGAGATTGGGCCTCGATGAGAGGGTGGGCTTGAGAGGCTGGTAGAGCAAGAAGTGCCTCGCGGCGATTTCTCTCCCTTTTCTCCGTGAGGGTCGTCAACCGGCCTCTCCCTCTCCTTAGTGGAGCCATGGCTTGCAGGGTAAGCGTGGCGGCGGCAAGAGGAAGGAGATAGTGATTATTAGTGTGGGAGAAGAGTAAAGAGTACAGGTCGTGGTCCAGTAGTACTAGTACTATTATACAAGACCACCGTGTGCGGTCTACCTTCTCAAAGAAGCCAGTATCGCAGGGGTAGGGAATCGATGGGACTTGTCTTTATTGCGATGGACACTTTAATGGTCTTCAGCGCCGCCCAAAATCCAGTATATAATAAGGGGAGTGCGAGCTGGCCGGGTGGTCGTCACGGGAATCAGCGCGCACATCCCGCGTGCGTGTGTCACGTGTTGATGGGGCAATGACGCACGCAACTGCTACACGATCACGTCGGCACGTCCAACTCCGTCGAACTCCACGTGACAGGCACGCATGGGATATTTACGAGTCTAGAATACACTCTGCCACTTTTGTTGTGATCAAATTATGTTCAGTACGCGAGATATTACTTCTTTCTTCTTCTTTTTTGATAATCGACAAATGCATGCATGGACACGATGCACGAAACCGCTGCTCGTCCTTGATCAGATCGGCGCCCCACTCTGTGTACCCGCCATCGACCATTCGAAGCAACTACCTCGAGCACGATGCCCCTCGCTGTGGCAATGGCAGGTCCAAGCCGTCTACTGACCGTCCTGCGTCCTCGGCTCTTCGCTGCATCGTCCACGCTTGCAAGTCGCCTACTGAGGCAGCACGTCGTGTCCGACCGCACCAGGATCCATCGACATTGGCACTCGAGGACACCGCGACGTCGAAGCTCGTACTGGCTGTGCAGGAGGAGCGTGGGGTACCTGCAGCGTCGGACTAGCGCAAAGCAGCAGCCAGGACGGGGGTGCGTGTTGCACCGGCGAGTACGGACAAGAAGAGGAACGAGAAGAAGACTAGGAAGAATAGAGGAGATAGCTATTTGGACGACTCCGACTCGGCCAATGAGGAGGCGTACATCGATCAGTTGGAGACAGAAGCGGAGGAGAGTGACGTGGACTTGTGGGACTACGAAGAGGAGGAGGAGGAGGACTCCGACGAGGAGATAGCGCGCTTATTCGAGGAAGGACGCGGTGTCGAGTCATCAGAGGAGGACACCGACGACGGCGATGGCAAGGACAATGGCATTGGCGAAGACGAGGACGAGCCGGAAGACGAAGACGATGGTTTCTTCGAAATATGATCATTTATTTTATTTATTTTAGTTAGATAGATGGATTTTCACTTGTTTATGGAGGTAAAGTATCGGTGGCACGGATAGAGAGGTGCCGCGGATTCACCATTCATAAAAAAAGTGGAGAAGGCAAGGGTTATCCTGCCCGTTGGATCACATGGGATCAACGGTTGGTGGAGACGATCCGCGTGACCAATCAGGGCATAGCACCCAGAGTGAGCACATTTTGGGATCTCCACATGTTTGGGATTTTGTGAGATTTGTGACCCGAGAGAGAGGGAAAATCTCTTTTCACAATCCACCTATGGATCCACTAGTACCATTCAAATGTGTGCTCTTTTTACTAGCAACAACCAGAGTCATTGCATGTGTGTTCTCTTCAGAAACCACACATGGATCCACCAGTGCCATTGCATGTGTGTTCTTTTTAGTAACAACAACTGAGTCATTTCATGACTGTTCTTTTCACATACCACATATGGATCCACTAGTGTCATTGAAATGTGTGTTCTCTTTAGAGACCACACATGGATCCACCAGTGCCATTGCATGTGTGTTCTTTTCACATACCACATATGGATCCACCAGAGTCATTGCATGTGTGATCTTTTCACAATCCACCTATGGATCCACCAGTGTCATTGCATGTGTGTTCTTTTTAGTAAGAACAACTAGTGTCATTACATGTGTTCTCTTTTTGGTAACAACAACCAGTGTCATTGCATGTCTGCTCTTTTTAGTAACAACAACCATAGTCATTGCATGTGTGTTCTTTTCACATACCACATATGGATGCACCAGTGTCATTGAAATGTGTGTTCTCTTCAGAGAACACACATGGATCCACCAGTGTCATTGCATGTATGTTCTTTTCACTAACAACAACTAGAGTCATTGCATGTGTGTTCTTTTCACATACCACATATGGATCAACCAGTGTCATTGCATGTGTGATCTTTTCACAATCCACCTATGGATCCACCAGTGTCATTGCATGTGTGTTCTTTTTAGTAACAACAACCAGAGTCATTGAAATGTGTGTTCTTTTCACATACCATCTATGGTTCCACCAGTCTCATTGCATGTGTCTTCTTTTTAGTAACAACAACCAGAGTCATTGCATGTCTGTTCTTTTCACATACCACATATGGATCCACCAGTGTCATTGAAATGTGTGTTCTCTTCAGAGACCACACATGGATCCACCACTTTCATTGCATGTATTGTCTTTTCACTAACAACAACTGGAGTCATTGCATGTGTGTTCTTTTCACATACCACATATGGATCCACAAGTGTAATTGCATGTGTGCTCTTTTCACAATCCACATATGGATCAACCAGTGTCATTGCATGTGTGTTCTTTCTAACAACAACTTGAGTCATTTCATGAGTGTTCTTCTCATATACCACATATGGATCCACTAGTGTCATTGATATGTGTGTTCTCTTCACAATCCACACATGGATCCACCAGTGTCATTGCATGTGTTCTCTTTTCACAATCCCCTTATGTTTCCACCAGTGTCATTGCATGTGTGTTCTTTTTAGTAACAACAACCAGAGTCATTGAAATGTGTGTTCTTCTCACATACCACCTATGGATCCACCAGTGTCATTGCATGTGTGTTCTTTTAAATAACAACAACTAGAGTCATTTCATGACTGTTCTTTTCACATACCACATATGGATCCACCAGTGTCATTGAAATGTGTGTTCTCTTAAGAGACCACACATGGATCCACCAGTGTCATTGCATGTGTGTTCTTTTCACTAACAACAACCAGAGTCATTGCATGTGTGCTCTTTTCACATACCACATATGCATCCACCGGTTTCATTGCATGTGTGTTCTTTTTACCAACAACAGCCAGAGTCATTGGATGTGTGTTCTCTTTAGAGACCACACATGGATCCACCAGTGTCATTGAAATGTGTGTTCTTTTTCGTAACAACAACTAGATTCATTGCATGTGTGTTCCTTTCACATACCACATATGGATCCACAAGTGCCGTTGAAATGTGTGCTCTTCTCACAATCCACATATGGATCCACCAGTGTCATTGCATGTGTGTTCTTTTTACTAACAACAACTGGATTCATTTCATGACTGTTCTTGAAATGTGTGTTCTTTGCAGAGGCCTCACATGGATCCACCAGTGTCATTGCATGTGTGTTCTTTTCAGTAACAACAACCAGACTCATTGCATGTGTGCTCTTTTCACATACCACATATGGATCCACAAGTGTCATTGCATGTGTGTTCTTTTTACCAAGAACAACCAGAGTCATTGGATGTGTGTTCTCTTTTGAGACCACACATGGATCCACCAGTGTCATTGCATGTATGTTATTTTCACTAACAACAACGGGAGTCATTACATGTGTGTTCTTTTCACATACCACATATGGATCCACCACTGTCATTGCATGTGTGCTCTTTTCAGAATCCACCTATGGATCCACCAGTGTCATTGCATGTGTGTTATTTTTAGTAATAACAACCAGAGTCATTGAAATGTGTGTTCTTTGCACATACCACCTATGGATCCACCAGTGTCATTGCATGTGTGTTCTAGTAACAACAACCAGAGTCATTGCATGTGTGTTCTTTTCACATAGCACATATGGATCCACCAGTGTCATTGAAATGTGTGTTCTCTTCAGAGACCACACATGGATCCACCAGTGTCATTGCATGTATGTTCTTTTTACTAACAACAACCGGAGTCATTGCATGTGTGTTCTTTTCACATACCACATATGGATCCACCAGTGTCATTGCATATGTGCTCTTTTCACAATCCACCTATGGATCCACCAGTGTCATTGCATGTGTGTTCTTTTTAGTAACAACACCTAGAGTCATTGCATGTGTGTTCTTTTCACATACCACATATGGATCCACCAGTGTCATTGAAATGTGTGTTCTCTTGAGAGACCACACATGGATCCACCAGTGTCATTGCTTGTATTTTCTTTTCACTAACAACAACTGGAGTCATAGCATGTGTGCTCTTTTCAAATACCACATATGGATCCACAAGTTTCATTGCATGTGTAATCTTTTTTGTAACAACAACCAGAGTCATTCAAATTTGTGTTCTTTTCACATACCACATATGGTCCACCCGTGTCATTGCATGTGTGTTCTTTTCAGTTACAAGAACCAGAGTCATTGCATGTGTGTTCTTTTCACATACCACATATGGATCCACCAGTGTCATTGAAATGTGTGTTCTCTTCAAAGACCACACATGGATCCACCAGTGTCATTGCATGTATGTTCTTTTCACTAACAACAACTGGAGTCACTGCATGTGTGTTCTTTTTCACATACCACATATGGATCCACAAGAGGCATTGCATGTGTGCTCTTTTCACAATCCACATATGGATCCACCAGTGTCATTGCATGTGTGTTCTTTTTACTAACAACAACTAGAGTCATTTCATGACTGTTCTTTTCATATACCACATATGGATCCACAAGTGTCATTGAAATGTGTGTTCTCTTCAAAGACCACACATGGATCCAACAGTGTCACTGCATGTGTGTTCTTTTCACGAAACAACAACTAGAGTCATTGCATGTGTGTTTTTTTCACATACCACATATGGATCCACCAGTGTCATTGCATGTGTGGTCTTTTTACGAACAACCACTAGAGTCATTGGATATGTGTTCTCTTTAGAGAACACACATGGATCCACCAGTGTCATTGCATATATGTTCTTTTCACTAACAACAACTAGAGTCATTGCATGTGTGTTCTTTTCACATACCACATATGGATCCACCAGTGTCATTGCATGTGTGCCCTTTTCACAATCCACCTATGGATCCACCAGTGTCATTGCATGTGTGTTCTTTTTAGTAACAATAACCAGAGTCACTGAAATGTGTGTTCTTTTCACATACCACCTATGGATCCACTAGTGTCATTGCATGTGTGTTCTTTTTAGTAACAACAACCATAGTCATTGCATGTGTGTTCTTTTCACATACCACATATGGATCCACCAAGTTCATTGAAATGTGTGTTCTCTTCAAAGACCACACATGGATCCACCAGTGTCATTGCATGTATTTTCTTTTCACTAACAACAACCAGAGTCATTGCATGTGTGTTCTTTTCACATACCACATATGGATCCACAAGTGTCATTGCATGTGTGCTTTGTTCATAATCCACATATGGATCCACCAGTGTCATTGCATGTGTGTTCTTTTACTAACAACAACTTGAGTCATTTCATGACTGTTCTTCTCATATACCACATATGGATCCACTAGTGTCATTGCATGTGTGCTCTTTTCACAATCCACACCTGGATCCACCAGTGTCATTGCATGTGTGCTCTTTTAGTAACGACAACCAGTGTCATTGCATGTTTGCTCTTTTCACATACAACCTATGGATCCAGTTGTGTCATTGAAATGTGTGTTCTTTTTAGTAACAACAACCAGAGTCATTGCATGTGTGTTCTTTTAACATACCACATATGGATCCACCTGTGTCATTGAAATGTGTGTTCTCTCAGAGACCACACATGGATCCACTAGTGTCATTGCATGTATGTTCTTTTCACTAACAACAACTGGAGTCATTGCATGTGTGTTCTTTTCACATACCACATATGGATCCACCAGTGCCATTGCATGTGTGCTCTTTTCACAATCCACATAAGGATCCACCAGTGTCATTGCATGTGTGTTCTTTTTACTAACAACAACTGGAGTCATTTCATTATTGTTCTTCTCATATACCACGTATGGATCCACCAGTGTCATTGCATGTGTGCTCTTTTCACAATCCACCTATGGATCCACCAGTGTCATTGCATGTGTGTTCTTTTTACTAACAACAGCTAGAGTCATTTCCTGACTGTTCTTCTCATATACCACATATGGATCCACCAGTGTCATTGCATGTGTGCTCATTTCACAATCCACACATGGATCCACCAGTGTCATTGCATGTGTTTTCTTTTCACTAACAACAACGAGAGTCATTGCATGTGTGTTCTTTTCACATACCACATATGGATCCACCAGTGTCATTGCATGTGTGTTCTTTTTAGTAACAACAACCAGAGTCATTGAAATGTGTGTTCTTTTCACATACCACCTATGGATACACTAGTGTCATTGCATGTCTGTTCTTTTTAGTAACAACAACCAGAGTCATTGCATGTGTGTTATTTTCACATACCACATATGGATCCACCAGTGTCATTGAAATGTGTGTTCTCTTCAGATGCCACACATGGATCCACCAGTGTCATTACATGTGTGTTATTTTCACTAACAACAACTGGAGTCATTGCATGTGTGTTCTTTTCACATACCACATATAGATCCACAAGTGGCATTGCATGTATGCTCTTTTCACAATCCACATATGGATCCACCAGTGTCATTGCATGTGCGTTCTTTTTACTAACAACAATTGGAGTCATTTCATGACTGTTCTTCTCATATACCACATATGGATCCACCACTGTCATTGAAATGTGTGTTCTCTTCACAATCCACACATGGATCCACCAGTGTCATTGTATGTGTGCTCTTTTTAGTAACAACAACCAGTGTCATTAGATGTGTGCTCTTTTCACAATCCACCTATGGATCCACCAGTGTCATTACATGTGTGTTCTTTTTAGTAACAGCAACCAGAGTCATTGAACTGTGTGTTCTATTCACATACCACCTATGGATCCACCAGTGTCATTGCATTTGTATTCTCTTTAGTAACAACAACCAGAGTCGTTGCATGTGTGTTCTTTTCACATACCACATATTGATCCACTAGTGTCATTGAAATGTGTGTTCTCTTCAGCGACCACACA
>OU342743.1:291505155-291580977 GCA_910589775.1 Avena eriantha | reverse complement strand
ACCATGAGTGGCTTGTTTTTTGATGATATTAAAATGCGTACTTACTTTGTTGCTAAGATTTTCCCTTTTTCACTGAAAGGAGAAGCTAAAATTTGGTTTGGTAATTTACCTCCTGGATCTATTGATAGCCCTGAGTGCTTGATTAATACTTTCCTGCAGAAATATTTTCCCCCTAGTGCTAGACATGCTGTTTTGCAGGAACTTTTTGATTTTAAACAAGGATAAAAAGAGGTATTGCCCGAATCTTGGGGAAGGTTTTGTGCTTTGATTCATGCACAAGCTGGAAGTCCATTACCTAAGAATGAACTACTTGATATATTTTATAATGGACTAACCGAAGAATATATGACATACCTAGATAGTTGTGATAATTGTGTTTTCAGGAATAGGACCAAGGAAGCTGAGGAATTAATGGCTAAAATAAGCAAGAATTATGAAGATTGGACTCCTCCTAAACAAGCTATACCTGAAGTAATTATACCTGAACCATCTATTCCTGTACCTATTCCAACACCAAAGAAGAGGGGTGTTATTGAATTAAATGATGAAGTGATGAAGGAAGCTAAGAAATGTCTCAAGGAGAAGGGAATTAAAGCTGCAGATGTCAAGAATTTACCTCCTATAGAAGAATTATGTAAGACTATTCCCTACTCACCCACTATTGAGGTACACTCTCTCCAACACTTTGATGAAGGTGATATCCCTTACTTGAAACCTCCTGATCAATGCTTAGAAAAATTTGATATCTTTATTGTTAAGCAAGATAACTTTAATAAAAGGGTGCAAAATCATCTAATGGAAAACACTAGAGCTATTGTTGAGTTGAAAGATATTGTGGAAAGAACCTCTAATGATGTTAAAATGATTGTTAAACACTTTCAAATGGTTCAAACTCAAATAGATCAACTCGTTAAAGTGCAAAACGACTTGCTAGTTAATGCTGCTAAAGAAAAACATGCTTATGAAATTAGAACTAGAAGTGGTGCTGCTACCCAGGATCCTCTATATCCTGAGGGGCATCCCAAAAGAATTGAGAAGGATTCTCAACAAGCTGAAAATAGTGGTTCTACTCGTAAGAAAAGGAAAAAGAAACATAAAACTGTTGTAGAACCCTCTGAACCTGCTATAGATCCTAATAGTATATCTATCTCTGATGCTGAAACTGAAAGTGGTAATGAAGAAAATGAAGTTCCTAATAAAGAAAAAGTTGAAGAAGAGCCTGAAAACCACACTAAGACTACTAAATACAAAGAAGATTTTATTGCTAAGAAACATGGTAGTGAAAGAGAACCTTGGGTCCAAAAACCTATGCCTTTCCCTGATAAGAAACACAAGTCAAAGGAAGATGAACACTATAATAAGTTTTGTGAGTGGATGAAATCTTTATTCTTGCAAATTCCTTTGACTGATGCTATTAAATTGCCTCCTTACTCAAAGTATATGGAGGACATTGTCTCGAATAAAAGGAAGATCCCTAATGAAGAAATCTCTACTTTGCTTGCTAATTATTCCTTCAATGGTAAGGTTCCTAAGAAACTTGGAGACCCAGGGATTCCAACTATCCCTTTCTCTATTAAGAATAGTTATGTTAGAACTGCTTTGTGTGATTTAGGAGCTGGAGTTAGTGTTATGCCTTTCTCTCTCTATAAGAGGCTTCAGCTTGAAAAATTGATACCAACTGATATATCTTTGCAAATGGCTGATAAGTCTACCAATATTCCTGTGGGTATATGTGAGGACAGGTGGCTCATAATTGCTTGATATTAACTGATTTTGTTGTGCTTGAAATGCCTGAAGATGATAATATGTCTATTATTCTTGGGAGACCTTTTCTTAATACTACAGGAGCTGTTATTAATTGTAATCAAGGAAAGGTGACCTTCAATGTCAATGACAAGGAACATACTGTCTATTTCCCCAAGAAGATTGAAAGGACTTATGGTTTAAATTCAATTGAACATGTTGAAGGCATTAAAGTTGGAGAAATATATTGTCCCATACCAAGAGAAAAATTTAAAACTATTATAATTGGGACCATTGCTATCAAAGTTGAGGTAACATAATCACTAGTGGAATACAAAGTTTTGTCTCATATGCAATTGTTTTGGTAGCAAGACTTGATCAACCTTGCTAACAAAAGGATTCCATTGAAGAAAACAATGTTTTCATTATGATTATCTCCGTTTATTTCTATCCTTTGTATTTTAGTTTTTGCTTTCGTTTAGTTTTATTTTTGTTGTTAGTTGCTTGCATGCTAGAACTTCTGTAGTTCTAGCCTTGTTTTGTCCTTGCATCATGTTTCCAAAAAGAAAAAAATCTGTCTGTCATAAAAATCATTCTTCTATTTCTGAAAAATGCCCAAAAATAAAGTGTCTCGAAAAATTCCAGAAAATTCATATTAAATTTTTACGTGAAAAAGGGGCAGAGGAGTACCTGGTAGGTATCGGGGGGCCACCAGGCAGGCACACCACATGGTGGCGCGGCCAGACCTGGATGGCGCCATGCCCTGGTGTGGGCCACCCATGGCCTCATAAGAACACACATGCAATGACACTAGGTGTGGTTCATTAAAAGAACACACATCCAATGACACTGGTGGATCCTTATGTGGTTTGTGAAAAACAACACACATGCAATGACTCTAGCTGTGGTTTGTGAAAAGAATACACAGACAATCACATTGGTGGATCCATGTGTGGTTTGTGAAAATAACAGACATGCAATGACTCTAGGTGTGGTTCATGAAAAGAACACATATCCAATGACACTGGTGGATCCATATGTGGTTTGTGGAAAGAACAAACATGCAATGACTCTATCTGTGGTCAATGAAAAGAACATACATGTAATGACACTGGTGGATCCATATGTGGTTTGTGAGAAGAACACACATGCAATGACACTGGGTGTGGTTCATGAAAAGAACACACATCAAATGACACTAGTGGATGCTTATGTGGTTTGTGAAAAAGAACACACATGTAATGACTCTAACTGTGGTTTGTGAAAAGAACACGCATGCAATGACACTAGTGGATCCATATGTGCTTTGTGAAAAGAATAGACATGTATTGACTCTAGCTGTGGTTTGTGAAAAGAACACACATTCAATCACACAGGTGGATCCATTTGTGGTTTGTGAAAAGAAAAAACATTTCGATGACTCTAGGTGTGGTTCATAAAAAGAACACATCCAATGACACTGGTGGATACATATGTTGTTTGTGGAAAGAAAAGACATGCAATGACTCTAGTTGTGATTAATGAAAAGAACTGAAATGCAATGACACTGGTGGATCCATATGTGGTTTGTGAGAAGAACACACATGCAATGACACTGGGTGTGGTTCATGAAAAGAACACACATCCAATGGCACTGGTGGATCCTCATGTGGTTTGTGAAAAAGAACACACATGCAATGACTCTAGCTGTGGTTTGTGAAAAGAACACACATGCAATGACACTGGTGGATCCATATGTGGTTTCTTAGAAGAACAGACATACAATGACTCTACCTATGGTTTGTGAAAAGAACACACATGCAATCACACTGGTGGGTCCATCTGTGGTTTGTGAAAAGAACATACATGCAACGACTCTAGGTGTGGCTCATGAAAAGAACACACATCCAATGACACTGGTGGATCCATATGTGGTTTGTGGAAAGAACAAACATGCAATGACTCTAGCTGTGGTTAATGAAAAGAACAGACATGCAATGAGACTGGTGTATCCATATGGGGTTTGTGAGAATAACACACATGCGATGACACTGGGTGTGGTTCATTATAATAACACACATCCAATGACACTAGTGGATCCTTATGTGGTTTGTGAAAAAGAACACACATGCAATAACTCTAGTTGTGGTTTGTGAAAACAACACACATGCAATGACACTGGTTGATCCATATGTGGTCTGTGAAAAGAATAGACATGCAATGACTCTAGCTGTGGTTTTTGAAAAGAACACACATGTAATCACACTGGTGGATCCATGTGTGGTTTGTGAGAAGAACACACATTTCAATGACACTGGTGGATCCATGTGTGGTTTGTGAAAACAACATACATCCAGTGACTCTAGGTGTGGTTCATGAAAAGAACACACATCCAATGAAAGTGGTGGATCGATGTGTGGTTTGTGAAAGAACATACATGCACTGACTCTAGGTGTGGTTCATGAAAAGAACACACATCCAATGACACTTGTGGATCCATATGTGGTTTGTGGAAAGAACAGACATGCAATGACTCTAGTTGTGGTTAATGAAAAGAACAGAAAGGCAATGACACTAGTGGATCCATATGTGGTTTGTGAGAAGAACACACATGCAATGACAATGGGTGTGGTTCATGAAAAGAACACACATCCAATGACACTGGTGGATCCTTATGTGGTTTGTGAAAACGAACACACATGTAATGACTCTAGCTGTTGTTTGTGAAAAGAACACACATGCAATGACAGTAGTGGATCCAGATGTGGTTTGTTAGAAGAACATACATGCAATGACTCTAGCTATGGTTTGTGACAAGAACAAACATGCAATCACACTTGTGGATCCATGTGTGGTTTGTGAAAGGAACAAACAACCAATTACTCTAGGTGTGGCTCATGAAAAGAACACACATCCAATGACACTGGTTGATCCATATGTGGTTTGTGGAAAGAACAAACATGCAATGACTCTAGTGGTGGTTAATGAAAAGAACAGACATGCAATGAGACTGGTGGATCCATATGGTGTTTGTGAGAAGAACACACATGCAATGACACTGGGTGTGGTTCATGAAAAGAACACACATCCAATGACACTGGTGGATCCTTGTGTGGTTTGTGAAAAAGAACACACATGCAATGACTCTAGTTGTGGTTTGTGAAAAGAACACACATGCAATGACACTGGTGGATCCATATGTGGTGTGTGAAAAGAATAGACATGCAATGACTTTGGCTGTGGTTTGTGAAAAGAACACACATGCAATCACACTGGTGGATCCATGTGTGGTTTGTGAGACGAACACACATTTCAATGACACTGATGGATCCATATGTGGTTTGTGAAAACAACATACATCAAGTGACTCTAGGTGTGGTTCATGAAAAGAACACGCATCCAATGACACTGGTGGATTGATGTGTGGTTTGTGAAAGAACAGACATGCACTGACTCTAGGTGTGGTTCATGAAACGAACACACATCCAATGACACTGGTGGATCCTTATGTGGTTTGTGAAAAGAACACACATGCAATGACGCTAGCTGTGGTTTGCGAAAATAATACGCATGCAATGACAATGGTGGATCCATATGTGGTTTGTGAAAAGAATAGACATGCAATGACTCTAGCTGTGGTTTGTTAAAAGAACACACATGCAATCCCACTAGTGGATCCATGTGTGGATTGTGAAAAGAACAGACATGTAATGACTCTAGGTGTGGTTCATGAAAAGAACACACATCCAATGATACTGGTGGATCCATATGTGGTTTGTGGAAAGAACAGACATGCAATGACTCTAGCTATGGTTGGTTCATGAAAAGAACACTGATGTCTACGCACTTCTATTCTTGTAGACATTTGTTGGGCCTCTGATGTCTACGCACTTCTATTCTTGTAGACAGTTGTTGGGCCTCCAAGTGCAGAGGTTTGTAGAACAGCAGCAAGTTTTCCCTTAAGTGGATCACCCAAGGTTTATCGAACTCAGGGAGGAAGTGGTCAAAGGTATCCCCTCTCAAGCAACCCTGCAATCAAGATACAAGAAGTCTCTTGTGTCCCCAACAAACCCAATACACTTGTCAGGTGTATAGGTGCACTAGTTCGGCAAAGAGATAGTGAAATACAAGTGGTATGGATATAAGACAACGGTGCCACAAAATAGCTTGATGGCGTGGAAGAGACTAAAGGCAAACTGAAATAAACATGGAAGCAAGCAAACATGTAACAGATCTAATTGCAAATGGTGTTTCAATGTTTAGAAACAAGGCCTAGGGATCATACTTTCACTAGTGAACAATCTCATATAAATATCTTGTCTTTATGATACTACTCTTAACTACTCTCCGGTTGGACACTCTAATCCATGGTAGGGCTATAACAACACACCTCAAAGTAAGCCTTTCCCATCTAGATAACCCCACACTGTCACCTTGAGCACTAGGTGGTTCCAACAAACACCACAATTTCATAAAGACATCCAACCCCAAATATAACTCATAACAAGTATTTGTAATCTCTAGCCTAAGTGCCACCATGGTGTGCACGCTATCACTTTCACACACATGGGGAGAGTAGAGATCTATTAAAGCACTTGAGTAGCAAGGTAGATCTACTTGATTACAAAGCTCATGATCACAATATGATCATGCATAGAGAGAGAGAGAGGAACACATAGCTACCGGTAGAACCCTTAGCCTCGAGGAAGAACTACTCCCTCCTCATCATGGGAATCGGCAATGGTGATGAAGATGGTGGTGCAGATCGATGGAGATGGATCCGGGGGCACTTCCCCGTCCTGACAGGGTGCCGGAAGAGAGGCTTTCTGTCCTCCGAATCTCCCCTTCTGTGGCGGCGGTGCTGCGGAACTTTTCGTGGATTTCTGATTGACCATCTAGGGTTTTTGCCTCAGGGGAGATATATAGGCGAAACTGGCAAGGTTGGTGGCCGGCCAAGGGGCCTACACCATGCCGTGGCGCGGCCAAGGGGGACCCGCGCCCAGGGGTGGTGTGGCCAACCTATGTCGCCTCTCCGTCTCGTACTTTGCACTCTGAGTCTCCGAGAAAATAGGCATATTGGCTTTTGTCCCGTCCAATTCCGAGAATATTCATTTTCTGACTTTTCTGGACCAAAAACAGTAGAAAACAGGCAACTGGCATTGTGGCTCTTGTTAATAGGTTAGTCCAATAAATCATATGAAAAGTACTCCAAAGTGTGGACAAAACATAAGAAAGTAGATAAATCCAATCATGGAACATCAAAAATTATAGATACATTTGCAATGTATCAACATCCCCAAGCTTAACTCCTGCTCGTCCTCGAGTAGGTAAGTGATAAAAAGAAAGAATAATTTTTGAGGTGACATGCACCATCATAAACTTGATCAAAGTATTTGTAAAACAACGATAGCTGGGATCAAAATACTTCAATCATAACATGAAAGACAAAGTTCTAGCAATAATACAAATAAACTATGTTGCAACATGAAAAGGCACAAACAAAAGATTCATGAATAACAATGCTTTGCAAGACGTTTGTTTGTTTCACATAAAGAAAACATAGCATAGTAGCATTCAGCTTGTCCATCATAGCGTAGAAAACATCAATGCATGGGACACCTTCAAAGTTTATAAGAGTGACTAGATACAAATAGTTTAAAACAAGAAATATCAAGGTATGCATCAATCAACAAGTCTTGGGACAATGCACATAGAACTAAGAAAGGCCACTATACTCTCAAAGTAGGTGCATAAAGATAGAAGGTGGAGATTCAATATAGAAGTGGAAGAAGGCCTTCATAGAAGGAAGCAGGGATTCAAGTCTCATAAAGAGCTTCCAAACATTATGGTACTTAATAGCTTTCAACTCTCATTGCCCCTATCATAAGCATCTTTAAGTGATTAAGGTTAAAGTGACACAACTAAGAGGATATGCTTGACAAGTTATACGCTGAAATCTCATGCCCCTTACTTACGAAGACCGAACCTCATGATACTCAACTTTAGTCACAAGTAAGCTCTTGTCATTGTAAGTAAATATGTATCATAAAGAACCGCCAATGGGGTACCCCTTGCACATGATACACGAGCTATCCCATAATAAAAATGACAAGGCAAGCAAATAATGAGCATCTCAACGATCTTTTTATTTGCTATTTGCATAGGTTTTTATTGAGGATGCTTCATAGAGTGCTCATTATGGTTGTACTGCAAGTTTCCACCATGATTAGGCATACAAACTCCATGATCTTACAAGTTCCACTTTTATTTCAAACCGTCGGGATCCATAAGTAAAAGAACATGATATCAACGGGGTACAAAGTACAAGTGCAATGTTGAAAGCGTTCCCCATGATACATGGTTCTGCTAATTTCAACTTATAAAGCGCAAGCATATACGCAACAAAGAAGGACCCAGTGGTTCAATTTTATTAAATGCAATAAAGTAAAGTGTGCCATCAAGTTTGTGAGAACTTTAATCACTAATTTTCACATAACAAGTTTAATTTGGAAGGTATATAAAAACATGAATATACTTGGAATAGCAAATGCTAATAGGTAGGTATGGTGGACTCTTTGGAATAACTTGGTTTTAGGAGTTGGTTGCATGAGTGGAACTCATACATGGTTGTGGAGGCTAGCAAAAGACTAGGAGCGACAAACTAAGAGAGCAATAATGGCCATAATCATCCAGAGTGACAAAACATCATTAATCAAAGCATAAAGTGATACTACAAGTTGAAAACTAAAGGATCATAAAGGCTTATGGTGACTTGAGATAGTCATAACATAGTGGTAGCATGTGCCAAGTCAACCCAAATAAAGCATCAAAGGAGAATACCACAATACTATGCTTTTAATATGCTAAAACAACGCATGATCCATCCAATGCACATCAAGCAATCTCAATTGTTTATAACATGTCATGCTACAGCAAGGAATATTAAGCATAAAGCCAAAACAATATCAAGCATGCCATGATAAAGCATAGGTCACAGTTAAAAACAAGCTCTCTTTACCACATAAGCATGAACTTTCCTACTCTTTTCCAAACCCAACCAAATTATTTGAAAACCAATGTATGAAAGAGGGGGTCCAACCAATTTATTTAGCAAACTAAGAAAACCAAGCAAACGAAAAACCAAAATGAAAACGAAAAAGAAGACACTCCAAGAACAACACAACTGTGCATGAAACAATAAAAATGAAGTGTTTGGAAGAAACCTGAGATTTTTATTGATGAAGAAGGGGGTGCCTTGGGCATCCCCAAGCTTTGACGCTTGTACTTCTTGGATATTTCTTGGGGTGACATGCGTGGCATCCCCAAGCTTGAGGTTTAGTCCATTCTTCATCTCATTACTCATTCCTTCCATACACCTACAATTTTTTCCTTCATACAAAACTTCACACAATCTTTATTAGCAACATTAGTGCACTCAAGGTAATAAGTCTTTGGGTTCAGTTTCAACACCAATAAAACTTCCATTGAAACACAATCTACTGTTGCACTTCCCTCAAAAATCTCAATTCCCCAAAAGAACTCAAAAAGGAACCAACAAGAAGCAAATGCAGAAAATGACAGAAATCTGTCAAAACAGACCAGCAGGTAAATACGAATTTTTTCAAAGACCTTATGTTCCTAAAATAGAAAAGTGTTGAACTAATGAAAGTTAGATAACAACCTGGGGCAGAAGCACAAAAATTCACGACTCAAAAGGACGTACAGAGATTTTACACGAATTTGTACGGTGAAGCATAGACATCTGTTTCGAGACAGCAACTTTCCCAATCATTACTTCTCTCTCATTAGAGGTTACTCTTGGGACAAAAAGCAAATAAAAAGGATAAGGAGCGGTTATTACAGAGGTAATAAGTTCCAAGACTCATCTAAAACTTTTGGGTTATCTCCCAATAAGTACTTTTCTTTAACACCTTTAAGTTAGGCATGATAGTTTGAGAAGATGCTCACATAAGAAATATGAATTG
Organism: Avena eriantha; assembly: GCA_910589775.1. Taxonomy (NCBI): domain Eukaryota; kingdom Viridiplantae; phylum Streptophyta; class Magnoliopsida; order Poales; family Poaceae; genus Avena; species Avena eriantha. The sequence continues at coordinate 291,571,270 of OU342743.1, read as the reverse complement.
AAGTAAAAGTGGGCATCAAGAAGCAAATTCAAAGCATATTTAAGTCTAACCCACTTCCTATGCATAGGAATCTTCTAAAGAAACAAGTCATGAAAGGACAAAGCAACAAGCATAGGAAAGCAAAATAAGTGCAACTTCATGACTTTCAACATAAAGAGGGGGAACTTAATATTGTTGAGATACATAAAACCATGTTTCCCTCTCTCATAATAACTTTCAGTAGCATCATGAATAAAATTAACAATATAACTATCACATAAACATTCTTATGATGAGACACATGCATATAATCATTATTACTCTCCACATAAGCATAGTTATTCTTATTAATTGTAGTGGGAGAAAATTCAACAAAATAGCTATCATTATTATTCTCATCACCATAATCATCAAATATAGGAGGCATATTGTAATCATAATTATTTTTCTCGTCAATAGTAGGTGGACTAAAAATATCATATTCATCATTGTAATCATCATATATTGGAGGCATAGTATCATCAAAGTAAATTTTCTCCTCCATCCTTGGGGGACTAAAAATATCATGCTCATCAAAACCAGCTTCCCCAAGCTTAGAGTTTTCCATAGAATTAGCAATACCGGTGTCCAAAGAATTCATACTAACAACATTGATATTAGCATGCAAATAAAGTTCCATAGGTTTTTTAATTTTCTCTTCAAACACTTCATGTCCTAACTCAAGATAAATACTATAAAGCTCTCTAATTTTTTTGTTGTTTTCCATTAAGCCTAACTAGTGAAAACAAGAAACAAAAAGACAAAATTGCAGAATCTAAAGGAAATAACTTCGAGCACTCACACCGGAGGATGTGAGTAACTTTTACCTTACCTCCCCGGCAACGGCGCCAGAAAATAGCTTGATGTCTACGCACTTCTATTCTTGTAGACAGTTGTTGGGCCTCCAAGTGCAGAGGTTTGTAGAACAGCAGCAAGTTTTACCTTAAGTGCATCACCCAAGGTTTATCGAACTCGGGGAGGAAATGGTCAAAGGTATTCCATCTCAAGAAACCCTGCAATCAAGATATAAGAAGTCTCTTGTGTCCCCAACACACCCAATACACTTGTCAGGTGTATAGGTGCACTAGTTCGGCGAAGAGATAGTGAAATATAAGTGGTATAGATAATTATAAGTGGTAACGGTGCCAGTAATAGCGTGGATGGCCCGTGGAAAAGACTAAAGGCAAACTGAAATAAAGATGGAACCAAGCAAACATGTAACAGATCTAATTGCAAGCGGTGTTTCAATGCTTAGAAACAAGGCCTAGGGATCATACTTTCACTAGTGAACACTCTCATATAAATATCTTCTGTTGATGATACTACTTTGAACTACTCTCTGGTTGGACACTCTATTCCATGGTAGGGCTATAACATCACACCTCAAAGTAAGCCTTTCCCATCTAGATAACCCCACACTATCACCTTGAGTGCAAGATGGTTCCAAGAAACACCACAATTTCATAGAGACATCCAACTCCAAATGTAACTCATAACAAGTATTTGTAATCTCTAGCCTAAGTGCGACTCAGGGTGCTGGAACAGAGACTTTCTGTCCTCCGAATCTCCCCTTCGGTGGTGGCGGCGCAACGGAACTTTTCTTGGATTTCTGATTGACCCCTTAGGGTTTCTGCGTCGGGGGCGATATATAGGTGAAAGAGGCAAGGTTGGTGGGTGGCCAGGGGGCCCAGACCATGCCCTGACACGGCCAGGGGGGACCCGCGCCCTGGGGTGGTGTGGCCACCCTGTGGCCCCTCTCGGTATAGTCTTCTGGCTCCGTGAGTCTTCCGGTAAAATATCAACTTCGGCTTTTGTCCTGTCCAATTCCGAGAATATTCATTTTCTGACTTTCTGGAACCAAAAACAGCAGAAAACAGGCAGCTGGCACTGTGGCTCTTTGTTAATAGGTTAGTCTAAAAATCATATGAAAAGTACTCCAAAGTGTGGACAAAACATAAGAAAGTAGATAAATCCAATCATGGAACATCAAAACTTATGGATACGTTAGCAACGTATCAAACACACATCCAATGACACTGGTGGCTACTTATGTGGTTTGTGAAAAATAACACACATGCAATGACACTGGGTGTGGTTCATGAAAAGAACAGACATCCAATGATGCTGGTGGATCCTTATGTGGTTTGTGCAAAGAACACACATGCAATGACATTGGTGGATCCATATGTGGTTTGTGAGAAGAACACACATCCAATGACACTGGTGGATCCATATGTGGTTTGTGAGAAGAACACAGATGCAATGACTCTAGGTATGGTTCATGAAAAGAACACACATCCAATGACACTGGTGGATCCATATGTGGTTTGTGGAAAGAACAGACATGCAATGACTCTAGCTGTGGTTGGTTCATGAAAAGAACACACATCCAATGACACTGTTGGATCCTTATGTGGTTTGTGAAAAAGAACACACATGCACTCACACTGGTGGATCCATGTGTGGTTTGTGAAAAGAACAGACATGCAGTGACTCTAGGTGTGGCTCATGAAAAGAACACACATCCAATGACACTGGTGGATCCATATGTGGTTTGTGGAAAGAACAGACATGCAATGACTCTTGCCGTGGTTAATGAAAAGAACAAACATGCAATGACACTGGTGGATCCAGATGTGGTTTGTGAGAAGAACACACATGCAATCACACTATGTGTGGTTCATGAAAAGAACAGACATTCAATCACACTGGTGGATCCTTATGTGGTTCATGAAAATAACACACATCCAATGACACTGGTTGATCCATACGGGGTTTGTGGAAAAAAACACATGCAATGACACTGGTTGTGGTTAAATGAAAAGAACATACATGCAATGACACTAGTGGATCCATATGTTGTTTGTGGAACGAACATACATGCAATGACTCTAGTTATGGTTAATGAAGAGAACATACATGCAATGACACTGGTGGATCCATGTGTGGTTTGTGGAAAGAACAGACATGCAATGACATGAGCTGGGGTTTGTGAAAAGAACTTACATGCAATGACTCTGGTGGATCCTTATGTGGTTTGTGGAAACAACACATATGCAATGACTATAGCTATGGTTAATGAAAAGAACACACATGCAATGACTGATGGATTCATATGTGGATTGTGAGAAGAATAGACATGCAATGATCTCTGGTGGATCCATGTGTGGTTTGTGAGAAGAAAACACATGCAATGACACTGGTGGATCAATATGTGGTTTGTGAAAAGAACACACATGCAATGACACTGGTGGATCCATATGTGGTTTGTGAAAAGAATAGACATGCAATGAATCTAGCTGTGGTTTGTGAAAAGAACAGGCAATGCAATCACACTGGTGGGTCCATATGTGGTTTGTGGAAAGAACACACATGCAATGACCCTGGGCGTGGTTAATGAAAAGAACACACATCAATGACACTGGTGGATCCATAAGTGGTTTGCGAGAAGAACGCACATGCAATGATACTGTCAACACCCGGATTTTTAATCCTAGATGCCTGTTATGCCATACTTCGCAATTCCCATGATTTCCATTTTTGGGAGACATAACAGAATTGGATATCACAGTACATCATCCATTACAAACCATAATAAGGTCTTACACGAATAACGGATCTCATGATCTAGTCTTAATACAACAAGCAGCGGAATAATTAATAAGCGTAGCGGTGGGGTCCATCTTTAGTGTCACAGGAAATGCTGACAATGGGAGATAGTCCTAGTTATCATAGCCGTCCTGCTATCCTTCCTCTTGGTAGTCCTCTTCATAGTCTGGCCATATGAATAGCCAGGGACAAAAGCCATGAGTACTCTTTAAGTACTCGCAAACTATCACTAACAAGTAAAGTAGTTCTAGTAGGAATGTTAACTCTAAGTTTATTTGTGAAGTTAAGTTTGAAACCTAAGCTGAGTTCAGAGACAAAGAAAGATAAAATAAAGTTCTAGAATCATTTAAGTCGGGAAACTAGTTTCATAGTCACAACTTTGTTGTGGTCAAGTCAAGATTCATCATTCATTTCATAAGTCATTTTGAAAACATTTGACGACGGAACAGTATGGCCACTCCAACTGTCCTTAACCGCGGATGCGGCTATTCGAATAGTTTGACACTCTGCAAAGGTGGTACACTTTCACCACAAGATTCGATACATCTTTCAGGTATAACCCTGAATCATCATACTTAGTATGCAGATAATCAAACATAACCTTTCAATTACACACCCTAGTATAAGCACCTCTCCTATGAGCTTGGCCTCCCAGCCATGACCATCTGTCATCCTTGGCACTGCATAGGTGGACAACATTTAGAGGTATCCTCAGCTCAGACCTCTCCCATGAGGGAACTCATACTAATGCATATAAAATTCCGACTAAGCCTTACCTAATTCAGGTATTGTGGTTGTACGGTAAATTTGGAATGGTATCTCATCTGAACCCAACCATCAGTTTTTACAAAGGGCTAAGGTTCATGCCTCAACATTTTCATCATCATAAACCATTTGTGTTTCTCAACACATGTCAAAACATCTCAATAGAATGACTCATCATTCCAAGGTTTTCATAATCATTTTCACCAAGTATTCCCATCTAAAGTGATCAAGTTCTGGATTAGCTCTAAACTACTAAGTTAAGAGTGTTCACTAAAGTAGGATACTAACCTTCAATCTCATGCCATAGAATAACATCTCATTCTAACTAGATAGGCCAAATTTTATACTTTTTATGCTATCTATGAATAAAGTAAAGAAGTTTGGTAAAGTAAAAGAAAGTAAAGCTTGTAAGAAAACTTGGGGTAGGTATAAGTCAAAATGTATAACCAAAGCATGCTTAAGGCATCTTGCTTAGGTCATCTAGCTTGCTCAGTTTACTTGAAGTGCTAGGCTTGCTAAGTATAACACTTGCAAGTGTTAGCTTGCCTTGGGTAGTGAAGTGGTTGAAATTCTCTTCCTCCTCCTCTTGGTAGAAATCCTCCTCCTCGTAAGCTTGGTCGGTACTACCATCTATAAATACATACGAGATACACAATCACCAAACAATACTTAACTAGTCTATTTAGTACTCTTAGGCACCCATTTGATGATCTAGCATCATCACACACATCACAAGGTTTAATGAACTAGTTTCATTCTTTTTATTTGAGAAAAGTAATTTCTACTCATTGAAATTAACTAAGATTTAATCTTCTCCAATTAAAATATGGGATCATGTGGACACATGTCATCACCACATATTTTAATATATGGGAAGGTGATTTAAATGTTGGATCGCATTTTAATAAGTTTAAGATTAATAATTAATTATTTAAAGTGACTAGCAATGCCTATATAGCATTATTTTGGTACTAGTCCAAAGTCACTGAATGAGAACCTTAATATTATTAAATATTCAGATAGGTATGGTTAAATGTGATTTTTGAGAGTTGGAATCAAATCAAAAGCTATTATGGTTGAGTTTAGAAAAACGTTTGAATGTGAAAACGCTTCTGTCTTGTTATTTTTACTAGGAGAGATCTCTAACTCTAAATGATTTAAATCCAACGGGCTTGGATAGAGATTTAAAGTACCTTTCCAACAAAATTGAAATTACTCAATTTGGATTTGTAGAACTCTCAGAATATATTTTCAAACTAAGGGACAGAACTAAGTTTAAGTCTAAAAAGAAAAATCTCAATTTGAATCTGCGGGCTTTAGGCGGGAAACTAATTGGGCCGGCCCAGATTCACTCCGCGGCGCCGAGGATGCTGACAGGGGGTTCCCACCTGTCAGTGGATCATTAAACGCGAAGCGGTATGGGGCATTGTGGATCGTAGGATTAGAACTAGATCAACGGCTCACGATCGTCGTCGACGACGAACACGTCGCCGGCGAGACGAAAACCTAGCTACATGGCGAGGGTGCAGTGGGGGGCGTACCAGGGCTCTAGCAGGCTTGGCGAGGCGGGCAAACGAACGAGTCGATGCCGGCAGGCTCAGGCGAAGTCGCGGCAGGTCCGGAGGTGGTCGAAATCGACGGGGGCGTCTCCTCCTCTGCTGCGGCTAGCTCCGGTGAAATTCCGGCGGCTGGCTGCTCGAGCGGCTCCGGCTAGAGGTGGGGAAGGACTGATGGTGAGTGGTGAGTGTGAGGAATTCATGATGGGGAGGCTCCCTTATATAGGCCCGACGAGGCGGCAGAGAGGTGTGGGCGGAGCTCATCGGTGACAACGGCACAGGGGGCTATCAGCGTGGGCGAGGTAGGCGGACAGTGGGCGGTTCCCTGGCGGTCAGCTAGGGCATAATGGTGGTGCTAGGGGCGATGGATAGCGGTCGGGCGCGTCTCGCGCTTTGGGAGACAAAGGCGGTACTCGACGTGGTTCCCGGTGACTATGGGTCACGCAGCGGGGTACGGTCGTGTCTGGCAGGGTGAGGTGGTCAAGGCGGAGAGGTGCGCGTGGTCTATGGTCGAGGGGCGGTCTGGGGCGTGCTGGCGGTGAAGGCGCTCTGGCGTGCTCTGGCGCGTTGCAGAGAGCTTAGTGCGGGGGCTGGCCTCGGTGGTCCAAGGGCTAGCAGTGGCCGTGGGGTGGACCGTGGATGGCGGTGAGGTCACGCCTTGCTTCCTGGAGCGACGGAGAGGGTCTGGTGGCCTCCTGTGGCTTGGGCAAGGTTGGCCGGCGAGCATGGCGTCGGGGTGGCGTGGCAGTGTTGCCCTAGGCCATTGGGTAGGTCCTTGATGGCTTGGTTAGGTCTGGGAGAGACAAAGGACTTGAATTGGATTCAAATGGCTCGACAAAATTTGATCAAAAACAGTAATAGTTAGGCCAATTTGATTCTGCTCACAAGGTGTTTCACAAAATGGCCAAAAGAAGAAAACTTTTGAATTTTGAAATGAAATTTCGTGGAGTTGTTTGTCACATGCTTGAGGATCTCTGGTTGCTGGGGATTTTTAAATGGAGTTCATTTGAGGGGTTTTTGAAAAAGTGTGATCTAGATACATACACTTGGTTCAATTTTCAATTGTCATTTAAATTTAGAGTTTGAAGGTTTCTGTAAGAATTCAATGTGGTCATTGGCACATCTCTACTTGTACTAGCAAGGGGTGCAAAGATCCACAATTGTTTCTGTTTGAAATTGAGTCCTAGGAACACCCAAAGTGGGCTAGTTTATTAATATGGCAAAAGTGACCATTTCCATTATTTCTTCTTTTTGATTACTTTTCCTTTGGGATTTGCTTGGGGATGATCTAGATGATGTGTAATTCACCTTAGAGTCATTTTACAACCAATAGATCACTCAATGATGGAAATTCAAAACAATTCCTATTTAATGCAACACACATGCATGCTTAATTATCTAAATGGGAAAAAGTTTTTGTTAATCCTAATTTTGGATGATTTGGAACTTGATTAACCTTGATTAAAGATTTGGGATGTTACAAACCTTCCCCCCTTAGAAAAAATCTCGTCCAGAGATTTAAGAAACAAAACTAGGAATTAAAGAGATCTGGAAACTCTGTCCTAATATAATCTTCCCGCTCCCAAGTGGCTTCTTCTTCAGTATGGTTGCTCCATTGGATCTTGAGAAACTTGATACTCTGGGTCCTGGTGGTTCTGTTGTCGGATTGATGACAAGTACGCCATGAGGGGTCCTCAAGGCGTGCGGAAGAGAGGGGTGTGAGACGTACGGTGTTCCGGGACGGTGAGCACACAAGTTTACCCAGGTTCGAATTCGCCGGCTTTGGACGGATCCTACTCGTGATAGCAATCCAGTAATATGGCAGAGCCGGAATATGGGTTACAAGGTTTTTGCCTGTGCGAGTTGAGATTGTAGCCTATTGAGGTGTGCCCTAAAGGCTCTCCCTAGGACGACTTATATAGATATCCGGCCTAGGGTTTATAGGAGAGATTTATCGGGCTACGACTAAGAGTTGGTTACACAGTACATCTTGAACTACAAGTAACACTATGGGCCTAAGTCGGTAAGTCTTTTGGGCCTTCCCGTAGCCGGATTGGACTCCGTCTTTTCTCCCTGATTGGGCCGCCCGTGAAGCAAAGCTCTAACCCGAAGTGGGCCACCCTGGTCAGTGAGGAACATTGAGGATACCCGGAAAGTATATCCCAAACAACAGCCCCCGGAAGTCTCCAAGATCCAAAGTCAGATTTATCATCATCTAGCTTGATCATCGGCTTGCAGAATCTTCAAGGGTTCTTGAAACTTCACAACAAAAAATACGAGCCGGGTCTTAAAAATAAGTCGGACCTATCAACATGTTACTCGGATTTTCTAGCTTGATTTCAAACTAAGCCGGAACTTGGTCTCTAATGCCACCTGACACCAGTCATGGTCAAGTCACGTCATCTAACAGACATCCTGTCAGCATGACCGTTGGTGGGTCCGTAGTTCGCGGAACCGAGGCGCCGTTTCACGGAGATCGAGGCGACGTAATCATCATGTGGGTCCTTTCCAGTTCCTCCCACGATGTGTGGCGGTTACACAGTGTCATTTGCAGGAATCTTGGCGCAGTTAGGGACATATAAGGGGTGATGATTCTCCTCCTCCTTTCTTCACTTGATCCTTTGCCGTTTCTTCTCCTCCAAATCTCCCCCGCGCATAGAGCTCCTCTGGTTTCCCCAAAAACTCCTCCGCGCCGGCGACTGGTGGAGCGGCGCCGGGGAGACCGTCCCCAACCCGCGCGTCGACGAGCGGGTCCACTTCGGCACCCACCTCGACAGAGGTTTGTCGTTTCCTCCCTCGGAATTCTTTTCCGAGGTGATAGATCATTATAGTGTTCAACTCCACCATCTTCCTCCCAACTCCCTCCAAGAGATGAGCACCTATGTGGCTTTGTGCGAGGGATTTCTCGGCATTAGGCCAAGTCTTACCTTATTCTGGTACTACTTCCATGTCCGGACAAATTCTATCACCACCGGTGTTCCTTATATCACCGGTACAATTAGCTTTTCACTTAGACGTGAGCACGCATATCCTAAGATTCTAGCCACTGACTCGGTCAAACAATGGACAACCACCTTCTTTTATCATAAGGATGTTCTGGCTCCCGGCAAAGCCACTGCTTTGCCGGCTTTCATGGACGGAGCTGCCAAGGCCCAACCGTCTTGGGACGAGGCTCCTCCGGCTCTCAGTGACGATCTAATCCTCGCTAAGAGGCAGATCGAATATCTGATCAAACACAAAGGACTGAAGGGATCCGACTTGGTCCAATGTTGGGTGTCACGCCGGATCCAACCCCTTCAGTACCACGAAAACCAACTGATGCACTCCATCACGTCGTCCAAGAAGGATTCCCTCTGCATCAGCCCACAGAGCCTATACCACGCAAGGTTATATAAGCCAGATTAAATGGTTGATAAGGGAGCGGATCGAGAGGAGGATCCTAGAGGTTTCTCTGGACATGCACACAGTGGAGAACCCCGTTGTGCAAGTCAGTTTCTATCAATAAACCTTTTAATGTGTTTCAATCTTTAAATTATATTGCAATACTGATATGTTTTCTACTTTTCAGCTTGCTGACCTCCCCGAGTCAGAATTTCCTCCTCTGGAGGGATATCCTCTAGAGTTTTCTTAGGAGGCGGAATTGGTCCCATTGTCGGACATTGTGCCCAAGAAGCGCAAGGCTCCGATAGTGGCTGTTGGCACAAAGGAGGTGCCCGTCGTGAAGAGGTAACTTTCAACACAACTTCTGCCTTTGTACCTTACTCGAATTTTCTTCCGAGATGTAATGTTTTCCATTCTATTACATTCTCAGAGCTAAGCAGCTTTTCAAGGGTAAGGGGAAGGGAACTTCTTCGAAGCCCCTGCGATAGATGAAGCTTACCATAGCTTCTCCTGCCGTGGATCCTCCGACTTTTGCCCCTCAACCTTCCGCAACACCGATGATCACTCCTTCTCCGGCTGTCGCAGAAGATCCGGCTCCTTCAGCGGAGCTTACGATCCTTGAATCGCAAACTGACGTCACCATGAGTGAGCCAGGTATAGATAAGGGTGAACCCTCTTCGGGTAATGATCCCTCGGCAGAAACCTTTGCCGAAAACCTTCTCAGCAATCCGGGACTTGCCAAGTTTGGCCTATCTCAAAAATCTGCAGAAGAGATCTAGTGGCTGGTTAGGCAGTGCCTAGAGAAAAGAAATCTATCTACCAAAGAAGAAGCGCAAGAGGCAGAGGACATCAAGCACTCTGACCTTCTTGAACAATTGCGTCTTCACAACGAGAGGATAAGTTCCGGTGAGCTTCCAACTGCTCCAGTGACTCCTCTGACTCTCACCGAGAAGGTTGTTGTTGAAGTGAATGTGAGTTTGGATAAACTTACTCGCGAACAATATGTAAGTCGGAATTCTAACTCCTGTTTTTCCTTTATTTCATATCATATCCTCTAGCCCCCAAGCATGAAGTAGGATATATAATCCGGGTTTATGCTTCCTTAGGATGCCAAAGAATGAACTAGTGTAGCCCCAAGGCTCATGGTGATATTAGTAAAAACATTAGCCCGAGTCTTTAGTAGACTTCTGACTTTGGGTATTCTGACTTATAGAAAGTATATTCCTATAACCAGGATTTGTTTAAAAATTTCTACAACAAGCGGAGAGAGATCAAAGCTCTCCGACTTAAGAATGCTGAACTTAAGGTCGCCAAGGATGAGGCCGAAGGTAAACATTTCGAGACTCAAACCTTGTTTTTCATCTTTTCATAATCGAATTTTTATTGAACTGTTGTTCTTTTTTTTGACTTACATCGCTGGTAAAACAATCCTGCGCTATGATTGAAGAGGCTGAGAACCTCAAAACCTTGGTGGTGGAGAACAAAGAGCTTCGTCAAGAGCTGGATAAGCTAAAGGAGGATCATGAGAAGAGCATAGCTCAAATTCTCGAGTCCTCCTCCATGGCTACTAACGAGTGTTATCGCAAGATTGCTGCTCAGGATCAGAAAATCTCAGACCTCAAAAATGAGTTGTGCAGAGAGAAGGACCTTTTCGAGGTGCTCCGGGCTGAACTCCGGAGTCTTCGGGAAGAGAAGACCAAAGTTGACAATGTAATCTTCGGTATGTTCCATCTGTCTGATATGTCTATTTTCTTCGACTTCTTTTCAATATCAGATTTTATTTACTATTTTGTGTATAGGTCCTCTGAACTTGATGGACTCCACCTCCGCCGAGCCGCGCACCCACCAGCTTACCCAAGTCGGTGACCTGCTTCATGACTTCCGCCAATCCCTTGAGGATATTGGCGAAGCTCTCAAGATTCCGGACATGCATAGCATGTCGGATTTTCAGGTGCGGGACAAGGCGAAGGATATGCTGCAACTTTTCCAGGATTGGAACATGTCCTACGCATGATCCGTAGCGCAGAACGCTCTCACCATGGTCATGAGCCACCATGGAAACATGGAAATATGGCAAGTGACCAGAGGGTACTGCAAAGTAGATGAAGACGGACAGGAGGAGGACATCAAGGCCATTATGGACTCCTGCGCCGGATATGGGTGTCACGTGGCTGATTTGACCAGCTACGAAACTCCTTTCTTCACCCGCATGGACACTCCGCCCCTGCCTCCAGAAGAATCAGCAGAAGTTTCTGACGATTACCGCACCATTTCGGATGTGGACATTCGGAAAGATATCAAGGCGATGTATCCAGCGAGCCGGCGACTCCTTCCTCTCCTCCTGTATCATAGATTGCCAGAAACATTTGTATTATTCTGAAAAATACGATGGGTCTATAAATATGCAGTACTATAATTTTGCTTAGTGTTAAGCTTTTGATCTATTCAGCACGGCTTTAAATTTTTGTGTGCCTGAAATGTTTACATAAGCACTTGTATTTTTTTGCCTATACTTATTGTTTATCTGGCTTTCCGCCTCGTCCCTTTCGTGAGCCGGCTAAACCTTCTGCTCGGAAACTTTGCTGAGCAATGGAGCTCAATTGCTAAACCAGTTTAAACTCGGAAACAAAGTCGGCTTCTAGTACCAACAATTCACTACTCGTAAATTGCCCGCATACGGCAATCATACAACTAACCAAAGTATAGACTAGAAACTTTAGAGTTATACCCGAGGGTAGAAATTTTAGAATCGGAAATCTAAACCAGAATGAACATGAGCATAAAGTACTTTTAAGCATTCTAGGATTTTCGACTATGACATGATCATTCGGAAATAAGATGGTAAAAACTTCTCAGAAAAAACTTGAGGCAACCAGTATTTTTATTTCTCACAGAACATGTACATATATATGATTACAAAGAAGGATAAACTAAGAATAAAAGGGACGTAGCAGAGAAATATTCCATAGTCTGTCTAACTCATCCGAATTTGTACTGCCTTCAGCTCTGTTTCTCTTCTTAGTAGCAGGTCTTTCTTTGACTGGACTCATGTGAGTTAAGTAGTACGAACCATTGTCCAATACTCGACTAACTAAAAAGGGCCCTTCCCATACTGGAGAAAGTTTGTGCTTTCTTTGTTGCACAAGCCGGAGAACCAAATCGCCTTTATTGAAAGATCTATTTCTGACTCTCTAGCTATAATACTTGCGTAACTTCTGCTTATAGGCTGTTGATCTCATTTCAGCAACGACGCGAACTTCTTCGACTAAGTCGAGATCATTTTGTCGAGAAATATCGGCATCCTCTTCAATATACGTGGCCACTCTAGGAGAAGTATGAATTAAATCACTAGGAAGAACTGCTTCTACACCATAGACCAAGAAGAAAGGTGTGTATCCGGTTGACCTCTTCGGAGTTGTTCGTAAACTCCATATTACAGAGGGTAATTCCTCTGCCCAAGCCCCCGCAACACGTCGTAGTGGTGCTTCGAGTCTCGGTTTTAGGCCTTGTAGGATTAAACCGTTTGCTCTTTCGACTTTTCTGTTAGCCTGTGGATGTGCGACTGACGCAATGTCAAGCCGGATATTTTGTTCGTTGCAGAATTCGGCCAATTCTCCCATAGAGAAATTACTCCCGTTGTCCGTGATAATGCTATGTGTGTAACCATACCGGATTATAACATCCTCGACAAATATTTTGGCTATTGCTCCATCACAACTAGTGACAGGTTTAGCCTCAATCCATTTGGTGAATTTAGCCACCATCACTAAGAGGTGAGTAAATCCACTTGGAGCTAGTTTAAATGGTCCTACCATATCAAGCCCCCAGACCGCAAAAGGCCATGTTATAGGTATTGTTCGCAGCTGATCAGCCGGAACATGAGCTTGTTTGGCGTACTTTTGGTAGCCTTTGCACGTCTTGACTAATCGTCCGGCATTTGCCTGAGCTGTAAGCCAGAAAAATCCATGTCTAAAAGCGTTTGCCAATAAAGATTTGGCTGCAGCGTGGTGACCACACTCGCCTTCGTGGATTTCTATTAAGATTTCCACTCCTTCTTCCGGAGATATGCAGCGCTGAAAAACCCCAGAAACACTCCGCTTATAGAGCTCACCTTTAACTATAGTATAAGCATTTGCTCGTCGGACGATCTGCCAGCTCAAAACCTCGTCTTCTGGTAATTTGCCATCTACCAGATAATCCAGGTAGGGTTGAGTCCAGCTGGGAATTACAGCCAGAACTGCTATTAGAGGTGAATCGGATTTGGTCAGAAATTCCTCATCTACTCCCTTTATTGAGGGAACTTTGAGGTGCTCTAAAAAAGCGCCATCCGGGACCTCTTTCCGTGCGGAGCCTATCCAAGATAATGCATCTGCTTCCTCGTTTTCTGCTCGAGGGATGTGTTGAACCTCAAACCCTTCGAACGATTTAGATAAATCATCCACGACAGCCTTATATGCTGCCATGTGTTTATTTGCATTACAAATATCCGACACTTGTTGAGCAACAAGATCCGAATCTCCGTAACACATCAAACGTCGAACGCCAATATTTTTAGCAATCTGGATTCCATGCAGCAGTGCTTCATACTCGGCAATATTATTGTCGCTGTGAAGTGGATCTACAACACGTATAGAAGTTTATCTCCTTGGGGTGATTTGAGCACCACGCCAGCCCCCGAGCCCCCTCGAGCCTTAGACCCATCAAAGTAGAGGTCCAGTATTCTGACTCAGGGAGGGTCATCTTCTCCTTCGTCTATGTCTAATCAGCGACAAAGTGAGCAAGGATCTAGGATTTGATTGCTGTCCGAGGTTTATACTCAATATCAAAAGCTGAAAGCTCTATGCCCCATTTGGCTATGCGTCCTGTGGCATCACTTTTGTTGATTATATCTCTCATGGGAGCTGTGCTCACCACGGTAATTGGATGCTCCTGAAAATAGTGTCGTAACTTACGTGATGCTAGAAAAACACCATAAGCCAACTTTTGATAGTGCGGATATCGCTGCTTTGATTCTGTCATGACCTCGCTGACAAAATAAGTCAGACGCTGCACCAAGTGTTCCTGATTTTCCTCCGGTCTCTCCACCACAATGACGATACTAACGACCTTGTTTGTTGCAGCAAGATAGAGCAACATCGGTTCATGTGGTTCCGACGCAGCAAGGATAGGAGCAGATTAGAGTACTTTCTTCAGGTCTTGTAGTGCAGCTTCAGCTTCGTCGGTCGAAACAAAATCCTTGGTCTTTTTTAGGAGTTTGTATAATGGTGCGGCTCTTTCACCAAGCCGGCTTACAAATCGACTGACCACAGCGATGCAGCCAGTTAGTCTTTGTACGTCCTTTAGGCGAGTTGGCTTGGAAATATTGAGTATAGCCTTGATTTTGTCCCGGTTCACCTCTATGCCTCTTCGAGACACGATGAAACCTAACAATTTTCCGGCTGGTATTCCAATGAAACATTTCTTCGGGTTAAGCATGATGTTGTATTTTCGTAGATTGGCGAATGTTTCCTCCAAGTCAGAAATCAGTGTTTCCTTCTTTTTGGACATCACTGCAATATCATCCACGTATGCATCTACAGTGTGTCCGAGTTGGTCATGGAGGTAACGTTGCATCGTGCGCTGGTAGGTAGCTCCTGCGTTTTTCAGCCCAAAGGGCATCGTTACAAAACAGAAGGTTCCGAAGGGGGTTATGAATGAAGTTTTGACTTTGTCAGATTCCTTCATCCGGATTTGGTGATAATCGGAGTATGCGTCAAGAAAATAGAGGAGTTCCGAGCCTGCCATAGAATCGATAACTTGATCAATCCTAGGCAGAGCGAACGGATCTTTTGGACAAGCCTTGTTCAAGGCAGTATAATCAACACACATCCTTAAATTAGTGGTGTCCTTTTTAGGGACCATTACAGGATTGGCCGACAACTCAGTGTGGATGACCTCTTCTATGAATCCGGCTAACTCGAGCCGTGCTAGTTCCTTAGCTATTGCCTTATGTTTTTCATCGCCGAAACATCGTAAGGACTGTTTGACGGGTTTAGCGTTCGGGTTTACATTTAAAGAGTGCTCGGCAAGTTCCCTAGGTACTCAAGTCATGTCAGATGGCTGCCATGTGAAGATATCTTGATTTGCTTAGAGGAATTTGACGAGCGCGCTTTCCTATGCGCTATCTAGGCCTACGCCTATCTGGGTCACCTTGGAGGGGTCATCATCCTTCAACGGCGTCTTCTTCGTATCTTCTAATGCCTTGAACTCCGTATTTGGATTTGTCACCTCCTTCTTCGTTGCGGGCATCTCGGACGGATCTATGCTCTTCTTGATCTCCTGGTACTCCTAGGCATGCAGCAGGGCTTCAGCAAAGGCGGCATTTCCATCCTCGCACTCTCGTGCTTTCTTCGGGTCGCCCCTGATAGTGATTACGCCATTGGGACCTGGAATTTTCATCATATTAAAAATGTAACACGGACGAGCCATAAATGCCCAGTAAGACGGACGTCCAAATATAGCGTGGTACGCGCTCTTGAACGGGACCACTTCGAAGGAAAGTGCCCACGTCTGATAATTCTTTGGTGTTCCAAAGGTAACATCCAAAGTGATTTCTCCTAGGGAATTGGCTTGTCTTCCTGGGACAACTCCGTGAAAGATCACAGAGCTATGGTTCAGCTGGGTCTCCTAGATCTTCATCCAGCATAGCGTTTCGACATAGAGAATATTGATACTGCTGCCACCGTCCATGAGGGTCTTGGAGAAACCATAACCGTCAATAAGTGGATTGACGATTAAGGCGTATTTTCCTCGCCTGTGCAACTTAGGCGGATGATCAGTGCGGTCAATTATGTTTGCCACTTCCGACCAGTCCAAAAATTGGGGGACAGTCGGGACTGTTGCATTGAGCTCATGTAGAACTGCTTTTTAACCTTTGTTGGTTGAGATCCGAGGAAGGTGACATAAGTGTCTTTCTTGGTCGGAAATATTTTCTTCCCTTCCGGCTTGGGATTTGAAGCATCAGCTTCCTCCATATCAGAATCTTCCTTGGTCTCTTTATCTTTTTCGGGATTCTTCTTTCCCTTCTTCTGTTTAGCTTTGTATCCCGCGGTGTCATCTATTTTGATGTTGTCATTGAAACGACATTCGGCGTTGGTGTGGGACGAGCCCCCATTGGCGTCTAAGTGATGCACACATAGGTTATTGGCAATGTTGGCCCAAGAGTAGGTTTTGCCCGGTTGTTGGTCTCCTCTACCTTGGACTCTTGAAGTTCCACGGCCACGCCCGCGGCCGTCGCCACGTCCTCCTCGTCCTCTAAACCTGAAAGTAGCAGTGACCACTGCCGTTTCCGTGTTGGGTTTCTCTTCCGAGGTATTTTTGCACTTCTGAGCTTGTTGCTCTGGTTGTTTTGCCGACTGTGGCACAACTAGGGCATTGAGTAATCCCTCTGCATCATCGTCGGCATCTGCATACTTGCTCGCTGTTTCTATCATTTCTCCCAAATCAGTGACTTTGTCACACTTCAATTGGGAGACCTGCAATGAAAGCTTCAATTGCCGTTTGATCATTTACTCCTTCACAGGAATTCTTGGTGTCGATCCATCATCCGAGGTAATCCCGGCAAGTTTCTCTGGCCTTCTGGGTGCAACGTTGTAGGTCTCCGACCATATAGGGCCCCCGGTATGTGCCTTTGAAAATCGAAAGAACGCAATTTGCATGTCATACCAGTTGTGGATGGTGTTCTCCGGAAGTTCATTAAGCCATGATCGTGCCGTCTTCCGCAACATAAGTGGGAGATATCGGGTTGCGATCAGGCTATTTCCGCCCTTGGCGATGCAGCAAGCTTGGAAAAAATCCTGTAGCCAGGTATCTGGCCGAGCAATGCCGTCGTAGGCTTGGATATGTCTTGAGATAGAAAATCCTTCCAGGAATCTTGTAGCTCTGATGCATGGTCCGAAGCACTTTGGGCCCACGTAGATATCATTGTTTTCGTAGCGCCGCGCCTCTATGTTGGAGTTGATCCTGTGCCTTGCGTCGTTCGGGGATAGAGATCGTCCCGAATGTCGGCTGTGGCTACGGTGCCTTGGAGCCGGACTTCGGCTTCCCACCACCTCCTCCGCCACGTCGTCCTCCTTGTCCCCCTTGAGAGCCGTTGTGATGACTGCTTGGTGGAGAGGGTGGGGCAGCTGGATTGTTTCTGGCTGTTCGCCGGCCTCCTTCCAAAGCGTCATTATTCTGGTTCCGGGGAGGGTCTTCACTACGCTGAGCCCCCTGCCGGCTTGTCCCGGCATGGTTTCCGTCGTTCCTTCGTCCGTCGTTCCCACTACGGTGAGGCTCAGCCAGACGGCTTGCATGTCTAGGAGGTGGCATTTTTTGACGATCCTCCTCCCGACGTTTCTCTTTATCTTCTCCCCTTCGATCGTTCGACTCTCATCGCGGAGGATTCCTCGGATACAGTGTAGCAATGGCCTCTTGCTCGGCCGTTGGAGCGATGTTGCTCCAGTCACGTGCAGTTCTGTGATGCTGTCCTGATGATCCGGTTCTGGAGTAGTTGTCTTCCCGTCGGTTGGAACGGTGACGCTATTCCGGAAGATGCTGGGGCCTTATGTAATTCCAGGCTGACTCCATGTGACATTGGTCGGATTTGGAGACCAGGTTTCCACTTCTGAATTTTGCAGCCATCTGTTGCTCTAGACCCTTGGTGAGTAGCTTGATGCCCAATCGAACCTGTTCTAGGCCTAGGTTATTTGACAGGATATCTCGAGCTGCGACATTGTTCTATACCGGTGTTGGGTACACCAGATCTCCTTTGCTGTCGAGACGAGGCATCCCTGGATCTTCTTCAAAGAGGACCCTGTTCACTTCCGGAAATTGACTGTCACGTGTGTAATGTTTCCATGTCTTCTGATGCAACCGAGACATGTAATCCTTAGTTGCCATGCGTTTCTTTTCCTCCTCGATGTTCTTGGCTTCATCCAGGAGTTGTTGATGAAGCGCTTCTAGGGCTTGGGCCCTTTCGTTTAGCTTTTCAGCAGTAAGTTCTACAGTTGTAGGGATAGGTGTGGTTAATGCAGCATCGATGAGTTTATACGCACCTTCCGTGATCACGTGTCCATCCACCGGTTCTTCTTTTTTCCGCTCTTCTGGGATAAGTCTCCATCCGAGTCTTCCTCATATTCCTCAGCAATCACCTCCTCTGTCAGAGGGTCTTTTGTCGGGGTCTTATTCTTCTTGTTCTTCTTCTTTGCCTTCTTGGGAGCGACGGTAGCAAAGACGGCTTTGGGTCCGTTTCCCAGAGTCAAGCTCTGATCGGTACTTTTGGACATCTGGACTTCGGGATTATCTCCGACTACCATGTCATCCTGCACTTTGGGAGAGTGTTTCCCGGATCCTTCATCCATGGCTTCTCCTTCCTCTGCAGCTTTGGAGTTATACTCCTCTTCATATTCCACGGAGAACTTTCGGAAATCCGCTGATGTCATCGATTCATCCGAGGATGCGGGTACGTCGGCGTTTGTTCCAATTGCATCCAGCACAGAGTCGGTGTTGTCTCTAGCATCGACAGAGCCAGATTTGGATCCCAAATATCTGACGAAGTGCGACGCGTGCTCCCTGAGGTACCTGCATCTCTCGCAATCAGCTTTGTCGAAACTTTTGATGGTCTCGAGAATTTCATGTGCGCTTGTGTCTTGCATTATCATACGTCGCAGTGTGTACCTTAGGAAATACATGTATGTCCCGGCGTCATCAGAGCCGGAATCAGTGTCGTTGATATGCTCCTCCTGGATTTCGACTTCCGCAGGTGGGTCAATCTTGGATCCATCCTCCCCAAGGAGATCCACTCCAGATTCGACTTGAACCGCTAGGTCATCTTCAGGCTCGGATTTCTCCACTATCTTCGCTACTGGTGTGGGCTAGGTGGGATTAGGGTTTTCTGAGATCCGGAACTCTGCCGCCTCTACGGACAAAGGGGACCCAGAAGATTCTTCTGCCTCTATCATCACTGCTGGGGTGGGTGGGGCAGGTTCAGCAAAACCGATGTAAACATCGATCTCGCCAAAAGACATGATGGTGTAGGCAGTCACAACCTCCCTAGCCGGAATCTAGGTCTCGTTGAGAACGATGAGAGGGACATTGCTGGCGTAGAGGATGCGACCGACGGTGATTGTCTCGCCGATTTTGATTCTTGCAGATTCCGCTCGGAATGCAGATCCGAAGCTCACTTGCCCCACGGTGGCCGCCAACTGTCGTCGGATTGATGACAAGTATGCCATAAGGGGGTCCTCGAGGAATGCGGAAGAGAGGGGTGTGAGACGTACGGTGCTTCGGGACGGTGAGCACACAAGCTTACCCAGGTTCGAATCTGCCGGCTTTGGACGGATCCTACTCCTCCTAGCAATCCAGTATTACGGCAGAGCCGGAATATGGGTTACAAGGGTTTCGCCTGTGCGAGTTGAGATTGTAGACTATTGAGGTGTGCCCTAAAGGCTCTCCCTAGGACGACTTATATAGATATCCGGCCTAGGGTTTACAGGAGAGATCTATCCGGCTACGACTAAGAGTCGGTTATAGAGTACATCTTGAACTACAAGTAACACTATGGGCCTAAGTCGGTAAGTCTTCTGGGCCTTCCCGTAGCCGGATTGGACTCCATCTTTTCTCCCTGACTGGGCCGCCCGTGAAGCAAAGCTCTAACCCGAAGTGGGCCACCCTGGTCAGTGAGGAACGTTGAGGATACCCGGAAAGTATATCCCCAACAGGTTCTGTAAGCTTCTTCCAAGATACAAATGGGCACTTCACGATATGTCAGATCCTTGTTGATATCAATGGCTCGGTGATTGATATTCTTGAAAATTTCGGTCTTCTCCGGTACTTCTAAGCATTTGCGAAGTAACGAGATATGGAACACATTGTGGATGGCAGGCATCTCCTCAGGCAGTTCTAGTTGATACGATACTGCTCCTCGGCGATTCAGAATCTTGAAGGGCCCAATATATCTAGGGGCCAATTTTCCTTTTAGACTAAAACATTAGCTTCCCTTCAATGGCGACACTTTGAGATACACGAAATCTCCGATATTGAAAGTTAGGTCTCTCCTTCTCTTGTCAGCATAACTCTTCTGCCTGGATTGGGCGGTCTTGAGATGCTCATGGACTTTGTGAACCTTCTCTTCGGCTTCTCGTAGGATATCGGGTCCAAAAATCTAACTCTCTCCTACTTGCGACCAATTCAAGGGGGTACGACACTTTCTTCCGTATAAGAACTCGAATGGGGCCATTTGCAAACTGGCTTGATAACTCTTGTTGTATGAGAATTCTGCGAAAGGCAGATAGTCTTCCCATTTTGATCCGTACACTAGTACACAAGCTCTCAACATATGTTCTAGGATCTGGTTGACTCTTTTAGTCTGTCCATCAGTTTGCGGGTGATAAGTTGTGCTGAAATTCAACTTGGTTCCCAATCCTTCTTGGACTTTCTGCCAAAATCTCGAGGTAAATTGGGTTCCTCGATCCGATACTATGGTCTTGGGGGTTCCATGCAAACTAACAATTCTAGCAATGTACAACTCTGCTAGCTTCGAACTCTGGTGGGTTGTCTTGACAGGTATAAAATGGGCTACTTTGGATAGTCTATCATCTATGACCCATATGGAGTCATTTCCCCTACCAGAAGTAGGAAAACCGGAGATAAAGTCCATTCTGACGGAATCCCATTTCCATTCCGGAATCTGCAATGGTTGCAATAGTCCCGCAGGTCTCTGATGTTCCGCGTTGACTCTTTGACAAATATCACACTTGGCGATGTAGCTTTCGAGTTCTCTTTTTATCTCGTGCCACCAAAATTGCTCCTTCAAATCTTGATACATCGTCATTCCTCCGGGTGGATAGAATAAAGAATATCATGAGCTTCTTGCATGATAACTTGCTTTAGCTCCGAATATGTTGGCACACAGATACGTCCTTTGTACCACAAAACTCCTTCGTCTTTGGTGAATCCAGGTACCTTTCATGTACCAATATGATGCTTGATTTTGTCGATACTTTCATTTCCGTTCTGGGCTTCCTTGATTTGGCTAATCAACATGGGTTGAAGTTCAACGCTAGCTAAGAATCCCCTGCTAACTAGCTCAATTCTAAACTTCTCCAACTCCTCATACAAACTTAGTTGCTTCTCCTTGACCATGGTGTTTAACCTACATGGCAATCTGCTAAGAGCATATGCTACCACATTGGCTTTGCCGGGGTGATAGTGAATGTCAAGGTCATAATCATTGCTTAACTCTATCCATCTCCTTTGTCTCATATTCAGCTCCTTCTGAGTGAAAATATACTTCAAGCTTTTGTGATCTGAGTAAATCTCACAACGATTACCCATAAGATAATGACGCCATGTCTTTAGCGCCAAAACTACGGCTGCTAACTCAAGATCATGGGTATGATAGTTCTGATCATGCTGCTTCAGTTGTCGAGACAGATAGGCGATGAACTTGCATTCTTGCATCAACACACATCAGAGACCAATCTTGGATGCATCACAATACACATCAAACGACTTCTTGATATCTGGCATAATCAATATTGGGGCTGAAATCAATCTCTTCTTGAGCTCTTGGAAACTGGCTTCACATTTGTCGGTCCATTCATACTTCTTATCTTTCTTCAACAATTGGGTCATCGGTCTTGCGATGCTTGAAAATCCTTCAACGAACTTGCGGTAATATCCCGCTAATCCGAGAAATGCACGGACTTGGGTTTGAGTGGTTGGGGCTACCCATTCTTCAACATCGTTGATCTTGGCGGGATCAACAATGACTCCTCCGGCAGACACAATATGTCCTAGGAATCCTACTTCCTTCAGCCAAAACTCACATTTGCTAAACTTGGCATACATTTCAAGGATGATTCTCGGATGTTGCTCATGCGCTTCTTCTGACATGGAGTAGATAAGAATATCGTCGATAAACACAACGGCAAACTTATCTAGGAAATTCATAAAAATCTTATTCATGAGATTCATGAAATAAGCGGGGGCATTGGTTAATCCAAAAGACATGACCGTATACTTGTATAATCCATAACGGGTAGTAAAGGCGGTCTTTGGAATATCCGTTACACGAATCTTAAGTTGGTGATAACCAATCCTATGATCGATCTTAGAGAACACGCTGGCACTAGTCAACTGATCAAATAGATCCTCGATCTTTGGCAGTGGGTACTTGTTTTTGATGGTGACATCATTCAGCCTCCTGTAATCTATGCACAAATGGTTACCTCCATCCTTCTTGTCGACAAACAGAACGGGTGATCTCCATGGTGATGCGCTTGGTTGAATCAAGCATGTTGCTAACATAGCATCCAATTGCTTCTTTAGCTCCACTAACTCTGAGGGGTTCATACTATAGGGTCTCTGAGCTATGGGTCCGGTTCCAGGGATTAGTTCAATAATGAACTCGATATCCCGATCCGGGGGCATACCGGGCAATTGATCTAGGAATACGTCGGGGTATTCTCAGACTGCTCTGACTTGGTCAATGGTGGGTAGGGCTAAACTCTTGTTGCACTTGAATTGATGAGGTAAGGTTTCAGATATATGCTCTACTGATACTCCAAAGCTACTGGTCATGGTGATGGCTTTCTTGGCACAGTCTATCAATCCTTTATGCTTTGACATCCAAACCATTCCTAGTACTACTTCCAAACCTTTGGTTCCAAGTACTATTAGATTGCCATAAAAATTTATCCCATGTATTCTGATAGGTACAACTTTGAAAATATTTCTAGCTTTGGTGGTTGAACCAGGAATTTGAACTATCATGCCATGCTTCAAGTTGGTTGGGTGAATCTTACTAGTGCATGAAAATTCTTCGGTGACAAATGAGTGCGATGTTCCAGAATGAAACAACACTCTCGCTAAAACTGAGTTCACAGAAAACATACCCATCATGACATCTGGTGCTTCCTGGGCTTCTTTGGCGTTCATGTGGAAGAGACGGCCGTTGCGGGTGTGAGGGTTCCCTAGGGAAAATCTCCTCACGGGCTGAGCACGACGTTGTTGCTGAGCTGGGGCATTCACATTGGCAGTGGCATCAATCTTCTTGGGGCACTTGTTTGAGTAGTGACCCTTCACTCCACACTCAAAACAAGTAATCTGAGACTTGTCTTTGGCTGCAACAGGCATAGCATTGCTTCCAGTCCTTGGGGCAGTATTGTTGTTGTTGTTGGACTTGGGCGGTGCATGGTTGAAGTTGTTGTAGTTGGCGGGGTTGTTGTTGTTGTTGTGATTTCCACCGGACTTCACATTTCCTCCGCTATAGTTGAGGTAGCTTGGACGGGACATTGGGGGTCGATTGTTCTGCAGGGAATATCTTGCAGAAGGGTTGGGACAATA
This sequence comes from Avena eriantha, assembly GCA_910589775.1. Lineage (NCBI taxonomy): Eukaryota > Viridiplantae > Streptophyta > Magnoliopsida > Poales > Poaceae > Avena > Avena eriantha. The sequence continues at coordinate 291,547,574 of OU342743.1, read as the reverse complement.
CTTCTGAACATGGTTGGATCCACTCTGGTGCATCATTCTATGCTTGCGGTTGTCGTTGGCTTGGTTGATCTTTCCTTCCATCTGGATGGCAGAGTTGACTAGCCTTTCAAGATCATCAAAACGGATGTTGATTAACACCGTTTGCATCTCATCATGCAATCCATTCAGGAATCTCTCCTTCTTCTTGGCTTCTGTGTTGATCTCACCAGGTGCATACCTAGCAAGCGACAGGAATCTGTCATGCTACTCTACTACAGTCATTCTGCCTTGCTTTAGCTCTCTAAATTCATCTCTCATGCGGGTGACTAATCCTTGCGGCACATGGGTGCGGCTGAACTTGGTCTTGAAATCTTCCCACATCATCACTTGATCGTGGTTCATTGTACGGGTGTTGTTCCACCATGCTCTTGCATCTCCTACCAGGTAATGGGTCATAAATAGAACTTGCTCATTGGGATCAACTCTGGCTACTTCTAGGTTATTGTCCATGGTCTGTAACCAGTCATCTCCATCTAGTGGGTTCTCTGAATGGCTGAAGATAGGGGGATTGGTATTCTGGAAGTTTTTAAGCTTGGATCCTAGATGATCCTGATTTCCATGGTTCTGATTGTTGTGAGCCATCTGGGTGATCTGCTACAGAGTTGCTAGGTTGGCTTGGCGCTCTGCCCTACTAGCTTCACGGTCAGCAACTAGCATCTGCATGATCTGTAGCATCAGGTCCTGCAATGTGCTGCTCCCTCCTTGGTTTCCACGAGTCATCTGAAGATTGAGATAGATCAAGGGGTAAGAGGGAAAGTTCTAAGGTTCATGGTTTTGTTTTCAAAAGCTAAAACTTTGAGTTTGACTCAGATTTTGCAACTAACTTCCTTTCATTCATTCAAGCAAACACACGATACAAACACACACACACACCACAACATCAAAGGAAAACAGATGGTTTTAAGAACCATTATGTGAGCTACGATACAATGGGACCGATACATCTCACTCCTACGATAGTGCTCTAGTGCATCTACTCATCGTCGATGAAGTCGGAGTCATCATCGTCGGTGTAGAAGTCCATGGCATCATCCTCTAGGTAGTCATCATCATTGCTGAGGTAGGAGTCAATATCCCCTTGGATGTCTTCACCTTCCTCTTCTTCTTCTTTTACTGCAATCTGAGCTTCTTGCTCCTTGATGGTCTTCTCGAGTTTGGCCACCTTCTTGCGAAGACGGTCGATGGTGCGATCCTTCTTTGCAGATTGATGGCGAAGAGACTGGCAATCCTTGCCTAGCATCGAGAAAGTCTGGGCCTTCTGAGCGGCAATGGCGAGGTTGTGGTTGGCGAACTCTCTAGCATTGTCCAATTCCTTCTATCTGTCGTACAACAGGAAGTTAAGGTTCTCCACTTGACGCTTCAACTCTGGGTGACTTGGCATCTCTAGCGGCATTCCCATAGAATCACGCCTTGCGTAGTGAGCAAAGCCGGTTCCTTGGATCAAGTTGACATTCTGCGCGCAAAGATGAGCGAGAGATTCATGCATTGCCCTGGCTAATCCATCTAGCGAGTTGTTCTCTCTCACGGAGAACTGAATCCTCCCGGAGGTGGGTGCCTCTATCTTGCCTCGAAGATAAGTAGTTACTAGCCATTGTAAATCTCCTCCTGGGGGTCCAGGAAGTTAAGCTCCAAGGAATTCCGGATGCGGACGCTCCAAGTACTCTGACAGTGCATCAAGATCCCTCATGAAGATCAGTTGGCCTCCGTTGCCCAGCTGGTAGAACTGGCTGTACTGAGCTTCCATCTATAAGAATTTAGGATGAGAAAGTTAGTGAAGTGATCAAGTGTGTCAAGATTTTATGTAGTAATGTAAGAATTTGGAAGAACATGTATTTTTTTAGAGAAAGAATCCCAAGGATAATAGAGGAAATATGTTTTCATAAATACTCACTTCTTTGGTTTTTGAAACTAAGTTTTTGTTCAGACGTCCATTCTAACTAGGGTCTCCTATGGTCAGGATGGCTCTGATACCAACTTGTCAACACCCGGATTTTTAATCCTAGATGCCTATTATGCCATACCTCGCAATCCTAGGATTACCATTTTTGTGAGACATAACAGAATTTGATATCACAGTACATCATCCATTACAAACCATAATAAGGACTTACACAAATAAAGGATCTCATGATATAGTCTTAATACAACAAGCAGCGGAATAATTAATAAGCGTAGCAGTGGGGTCCATCTTCAGTGTCACAGGCAATGCTGACGATGGGAGATAGTCCTAGTTATCATAGTCGTCCTGTTGTCCTTCCTCTTGGTAGTCCTCTTCATAGTCTGGCCATGAGAATAGCCAGGGACAAAAGCCATGAGTACTCTTTAAGTACTCGCAAACTATCACTAATAAGTAAAGTAGTTCTAGTAGGAATGCTAACTCTAAGTTTATTTGTGAAGTTAAGTTTGAAACCTAAGCTGAGTTCAGGGACAAACAAAGATAAAATAAAGTTCTAGAATCACTTAAGGTGGGAAACTAGTTTCATAGTAACAACTTTGTTGTGGTCAAGTCAAGATTCATCATTCATTTCATAAGTCATTTTGAAAACATCTGATGATGGAACAGTATGGCCACTCCAACTGTCCATAACCGCGGACACGGCTATTCGAATAGTTTGACACTCTGCAGAGGTGGTACACTTTCACCACAAGATTTGATACATCTGTCAAGGATAACCCTAAATCATCATACTTAGTTGCAGATAATCAAACATAACCTTTCAATTACACACCCTAGTATAAGCACCTCTCCTATGAGCTTGGCCTCCCGGCCATGACCATCTATCATCCTGGGCACTGCATAGGTGGACAACATTGAGAGGTAGCCTCAGCTCAGACCTCTCCCATGACGGAACTCATACTAATGCATATAAACTTCTGGCTAAGCCTTACCCAATTCAGGTATTGTGGTTGTACGGTAAATTTGGAATGGTATCGCATCCGAACCCAACCATCAGTTTTTATAAAGGGCTAAGGCTCATGCCTCAACATTTTCATCATCATAAACGATTTGTGTTTCTCAACACATGTCAAAACATCTTAATAGAATGACTCATCACTCCAAGGTTTTCATAATCATTTTCACCAAGTATTCCCATCTAAAGTGATCAAGTTTTGGATTAGCTCTAAACTATTAAGTTAAAAGTGTTCACTAAGGTAGGATACTAACCTTCAATCTCATGCCATAGAATAACATCTAATTCTAACTAGATAGGCAAAGTTTTATACTTTTTATGCTATCTATAAACAAAGTAAAGAACTTTGGTAAAGTAAAAGAAAGTAAAGCTTGTAAGAAAACTTGGGGTAGGTATAAGTGAAAATGTATAACCAAAGCATGCTTAAGGCATCTTGCTTAGGTCATCTAGCTTGCTCAGTTTACTTGATGTGCTAGGCTTGCTAATTATAACACTTTCAAGTGTTAGCTTGCCTTGGGTAGTGAAGTGGTTGAAATTCTCTTCCTCCTCCTCTTGGTAGAACTCCTCCTCCTCGTAAGCTTGGTCAGTACTACCGTCTATAAATACATACGAGATACACAATCACCAAACAATACTTAACTAGTCTATTTAGTACTCTTAGGCACACATTTGATGATGTAGCATCATCACACACATCACAAGGTTTAATGAACTAGTTTCATTCTTTTTATTTGAGAAAAGTAATTTCTACTCATTGAAATTAACTAAGATTTAATCTTCTCCAATTAAAATATGGGATCATGTGGACACATGTCATCACCACACATTCTAATATATGGGAAGGTGATTTAAATGTTGGATCACATTTTAATAAGTTTAAGATTAATAATTAATGATTTAAAGTGACTAGCAATGCCTATATAGCATCATTTTGGTACTAGTCCAAAGTCACTGCATGCAAACCTTAATATTATTTCATATTCAGATAGGTATGGTTAAATGTGATTTTTGAGAGTTGGAATCAACTCAAAAACTATTATGGTTGATTTTAGAAAAATGTTTGAATGTGAAAAAGCTTCTGTCTTGTTATTTTTACTTGGAGAGATCTCTAACTCTAAATGATTTAAATCCAATGGGATTGGATAGATATTTAAAGTACCTTTCCACCTAAATTGAAATTACTCAATTCGGATTTGTATAACTCTCTGAATTTATTTTCAAACTAAGGGACAAAATGAAGTTTAAGTCTAAAAAGAAAAATCTCAATTTGAATCTGCGGGCTTTAGGCGGGAAACTAATTGGGCCGGCCCAGATTCACTCCGTGTCGCTGAGGACTGCTGATAGGGGGTCCCGCCTATCAGTGACTCATTAAACACGAAGCGGTACAAGGCATTGTGGACAGTAGGATTAGAACTAGATCAACGGCTCACGGTCGTCGTCGTTGACGAACACGTCGCCGGCGAGACGGAAACCTAGCTACGCGGCGGGGGTGCAGTAGGGGCATACCAGGGCTCCAGCAGGCTTGGCGAGGAGGGCAAACAAACGAGTCGACGACGGCGGGCACAGGTGAAGTCACGGCAGCTCCGGAGGTGGTCGAAATCGATGGGGGCGTCTCCTCCTCTACTGCGGCTACCTCCGGTGATATTCTGGCGGCTGGCTGCTTGAGCGACTCCGGCTAGAGGTGGGGAAGGACTGGTGGTGAATGGGGAGTGTGAGAGTGTGAGGAATTCGTGTTGGGGATGCTCCCTTATATAGGCCCGACGAGGCGTCAAAGAGGTGTGGGCGGAGCTCATCGGTGATGACGGCACAGGGGGCTATTAGCGTGGGCGAGGTAGGCAGACGGTGGGCGGTTCCCTGGCAGTCAGCTAGGGCGTAATGGTGGTGCTAGGGGCAGTGGATAGCGGTCGGGCACGTCTCGCGCTCTAGGAGACAAAGGCGGTGCTTGACTGGTTCCCGGCGACTATGGGTCACGCGGCAGGGTACGGCTGTGTCTGGCAGGGTGAGGTGGTCAAGGCAGAGCGGCGTGCGTGGTCTGTGGTCGAGGCGCGGTCTATGGCATGCTGGCGGTGAAGGCGCTCTGCCGTGCTTTGGCGTGGCGCAGAGAGCTTAGTGCGGGGGCTAGCCTCGGTGGTCCAGGGGATAGCAGTGGCCGTGGGGTGGACCGTGGACGGCGGTGAGGTCACGCCTTGCTTCCTGGAGCGGCGGAGAGGGGCTAGTGGTTGCTTGTGGCTTGGTTAAGGTTGGCCGACGAGCATGGCCTTGGGGTGGCGTGGCACTATTTTCCTAGGCCATTGGGTAGGTCCTTGATGGCTTGGTTGGGTCTAGGGGAGACAAAGGACTTGAATTGGGTTCAAATGGCTCGACAAAATTTGATCAAAAACAGTAATAGTTAGGCCAATTTGATTCTGCTCACAAGGTGTTTGACAAAATGGCCGAAAGAAAACTTTTGAATTTTGAAATGAAATTTGGTGGAGTTGTTTGTCACATTCTTGAGCATCTCTGGTTGCTTGGGATTTTGAAATGGAGTTCATTTGAGTGGTTTTTGAAAAAGTGTAATCTAGATACATACACTTGGTTCAATTTTCAATTGTCATTTAAATTTAGAGTTTGAAGGTTTCTGTAAGAATTCAAAGTGGGCCTTGGCACATCTCTACTTGTACTAGCAAGGGGTGCAAAGATCCACAATTTCTTCTGCTTGAAATTGAGTCCTAGGAACACCCAAAGTGGGCTAGTTGATTAAAATGGCAAAAGTGACCATTTCCATTATTTATTCTTTTTGATTTCTTTTTCTTTGGGATTTGCTTGGGGATGATCTAGATGATGTCCAATTCACCTTAGAGTCATTTTACAACCAATAGATCACTCAATGATGGCAATTTAAAACAATTCCTATTTAATGCAACACACATGCATGCTTAATTATCTAAACGGGAAAAAGTTTTTGTTAATCCTAATTTTCGATGATTTGGATCTTGATTAACCTTGATTAAAGATTTGGGATGTTACAAACAATGGTGGATCCATATGTGGTTTGTGAGAAGAACACACAAGCAATGAAACTGGTGGATCAATATGTGGGTTGTGACAATAACACACATGCGATGACTCTGGTGGATCCATATGTGGTTTATGAGAAGAACACGCATCCAATAAACTCTAGTGGATCTATCTTGGCATAATTTGATGTTTGCCACGCTGTATTTCATTATTCAAGACACTCAGTTTCCTTTTTTGTACTACTCAGTTTTGCCCTTTATTTTTTGTTACTACTCAGTTTTGCCCTCTCTCTCTCTCTTTTGTAGAAGCCCAAACCTGTGCTCACTCTGTCTGCTATGCCATGATTGGTTGTCACATTTGTCACACGGATCGTGCGCACCAACCGTTGATCTTGTGTGATCCAACGAGGATCGTTGCACACGTCGTGCCCTTCACAGTACATCATGAGACAACATAGACGTCTCCCTCAACGAGACTTCTACAAGAAGGAACACGATGTCGTCCATGGAAAAGTCATCGAGTGCTCATGTCACGTTTAATCTAGTCTGCAAAGGGTACTACTGCTACTGCAACACATGCACAAGGCAACGGGGTCATCGAGTTCATGGTTGTTGATGGAACGCTGCAATTTATTGCCACTTGATTTTAATAAGACATATCCCATTTATACGCAACGCTCTCAATATCACTTCCAACTGGGCCCTACCGCAAGTAACTTCCATGAGTCAAGGGCTCCCCTCGAGTAGATCTAACATTGCTAGAAATTGGTTCCGCGCCACTGGCATGAAGTGGAATCGAGGTCTGCCATGCACATGTTTTCAATGCAGCTCTAAAGTGGAGATCGTGGCTATTTCAAAACAAAGGGAACCCCAAAAAAGGTGGAGATCATGGTAGCCCTATCCCCCCACCCGCCACACATGTCCACTCGAGGACTATGAATGATCCAGTGTTTATAAACCCGCTCAACCTTCTTATTCCATGTGCTCGTGTCATTTTCCCCAATCTGTCTAGTCCCAAAACCCCAATCTGAACCTACCGCGCGCGTCAAAGCTCCTTCGCTTGAACTACCTCCTTCCCTAGGTGCGCCATGAAGCGTATGCGTGGAGACGAGCCAGAGGTGAAGCCAGTTAAAGGCGCATCAGCAAATAGCTCGGTCGTTGCCAAGCAGGCGGAGACGTCTTCTCCGGGCACAAACACTACTCGTCGCCGCGCCGTCGAGGATTCGAGCTCATCCGTCCAGCCAGAATCCGTCGCCACTGAGCAGCAGGTGGCCGACAACGTCGTGGTGCCAGCGGCAGATCTGGATGGGGGCAGGCGGAGGCAATCCGGTGCTCTACATCAATAACCCCATCACCATCCAAGAAATATTCGATGCAATCATGGAGAATGACGAGTTCGAGGAGGAGGTCCCGGATGAGGAGTCCGAGGTACTACATTGCTAGCTTCTCTAGTTGCAGCCGCAGATTTCACTATGCATAGATTGGATTTGCTCAATCATGTACAATTCTTTTACTCTTGAAGTAGGGTAGTATATATATGGTTTGAACTGTCGATTGATGCATCTACCATCTAGTCACAAAACCCCAATCCGTCTAGTCACAAGACCCCAATCTGCTCATCTGCCATCTAGTTGAGTTTGCCCGTTGAGTGTTGATTTCAATACACAACATGCCTATAACATTACATTTCTATTCCTTACTGAGCCCAGTGATTCAATTTTGCCCCAAAATAGTGCGAGGGCACCTGATGGTGTCGTTTTCTTAGGGATGGTTAGTGAACCTGAGGCAGCAATGCACATAAACAATATAGCTTGTGTCGTTGGTATTTTGGTTCTATGACTCCATCTCTGAAATAAATGAGGCCCTAAATTTATTCTCATATGGAACCTATATATAATCTTTGTATTGTTTCTGATCTATGAATGCATCGTATGATGCATATGTATATCCCTGAATATTGTTTTGTACGATTACATTTCAATTTCTTATTGTGGCCAATGATTCAAATTTGCCCCAAAGAGAGGCAGACACATTGGTGTCAGATTTTTTTAGGGATGAGTTTGCGAACCTGGGGCCATGTACCAGATCAATATAAGTTGTGAATTGTACTTGGTTCGCTTATGCCATCCCTGAAGAAACTTATGAGGCCGCAATCTTTATTGTACATTCATAAAACTATGATATTTGAATTATCTATTCCATGCATTTATAATGTATAAGAATTACATTTTAGTTTGTCACCGAGGTCGATGATTGAAATTTCCCCCAAAAGAGTTCAAGGGGAGACACGCATGATGGTGTCGTGTTTTAGGGGTGGGTTGGTGAACCTGAGGCAGCAATGCACAAAAAAAATATAGGTTGTGTTGTTCGTACTTTGGTTCTCCAACTCCATCTTTGAAACAAATTATGAGGCCCTTGATTTATTCTCATATGGAACTACATATATGATCCTTGATTTTTTCTGATCTTTGAATGATTTGTATGATGCATATGTAAATGAATGGTTTTGATCATAAGTATTTTTAACATGTACCTGAAGATTAATTGTTTGTTTTTTTATTTATAATTACATATTTAGGCTTGTTTTTGTACCTAACTATGTATATCCCTATATATTGTTTTGTACGATTACATTTCAATTTCTTATTGTGGCCAATGATTCAAATTTGTCCCAAAAGAGAGGCAGACACATTGGTGTTAGATTTTTTCAGGGATGAGTTAGTGAACCTGGGGCGATGTACAAGAACAATATAGGTTGTGCAATTGTTACTTGGTTCACTCACGCCATCCCTGAAGAAACTTATGAGGCTGTAATCTTTATTCTACATACACTCTGATGCAATTATTTGTCATTGTGTTGAGATGAAATGATATATGAACTGATCAAACTATTGCTGAGATGCTTTCTCTTTGATATCCACGGATATATTGTCTTACATATACATGTTGTCAATTCTTGAGTTGGAATACAATTAAATCACATGTATGAGTTCTAAGTTATGTTCTTAAAAATCAACAGGAGGATGATGATGACATGGACGCTAGCAAGGAATCCAGGGACAACAAGAGCCGCTACATGCTGAGGCGGTTATGGTGTGGGCTAATCCGTTTCTACCATAGGGGGGGACTGTTTTGCCCATTCAACATGGACCTCGACAACATGATCCAGCACGCGGTGGGCATTACCAGAGGCGGAGGCAAAAGCCATAGGCCGATTACATTGGCGCGACATGCAGCCTTCGGTAAATTCCTCCGGGATTATGTCAGGACTGGCTAGTATCCCCTCGACTAGGCTGTCCCTGCCTCCTGCTCATATGCCCCTGCCCTGCTAGGCGTCCCCGTGTCCTGGCCTCCTGCTGCTGCCCCTTCTTTTATTTTGTTTTAGTTTATTATTATTACCTATGTGTGGCATGTAAGACATCTGTGTGGTGTCTGTGGTGAACCTTATGTATATATATATATATATATATTAATCTACTCCTTTATATGGAGTGCCTTAAACTTTCTAGTGTTCAATTATATTACTGATTATGCTCATGCACACTATAAAATATTTCTAGTGCTCGATTATATTATAATTGTCAAGGAATACATCAACAAGTTAAATTGGTCGAAATGTCGTATTGAAGTAACTAAATGATCTCACATCAGCTGTGGACGTTGGCAGAAGCCGAATGCATCAGCCGAAGACCTTGGCACGACACGCAGTCTTCAGCAAATTCCTTACAGGTTCAACAATGGGTTGCCGCCGCCCAGCTCCGAATTCGCTTATTGGTTCAACATGGCAGAACTTGAGCTACCACAGAGACCTCGGTAGGGGTGGCAGAATTGGTGCGGGTGTGACCACGGTGACGGCGAGCTCGGATTCTGGAGGAGGAAAATAGGACCTACCATGGCCGACATAGTGACATATCTCACCGGGAACAAATTCTTGTCCCCGAGCTGTGCCATGGGTGTGGCAATCGTGAGGGCAAGCTCTGACTCGGGATGGGGAGGAGAGCGGGGCCGAGCAGGTTCGTCACGTCCCAGCTCCGTGCCATGGACGTGACCACAGATTGCCGCTCCAGGGAAGAAGACGCGTAATGGATGCAGGCGCCAACGCTGCTAGCCTAATTGACGCCTAAGCGACGGGAGTGACATAACAGCGAGACTGACAGGGGGCCCAACTTGACGGACGTTAGCCTGATATTTTTATTGAAACGTAAAGTTGAATTCATGCCGAAAAAGACCCCCTGAGTATTTGGCACGCCAACTGTAGTCATCGCGGCTGATTACAGGCAACTTGGGTACCGCTTTGCCTGGGCGCCCCAGCTTTCAGGCCGCAAAATGATATTCTCCTTGTGCAGACCCTAGTTGTTCAAATGAGGTAGAATTTTATGTTTTTTTAGCTTTTACTTATTATTTTGGTCCTCTTAATTTGTGTCCTTCTATTTTTATTATTCTTCATATTATTTGTATTCTTTTCTCTTGTGTAGGAAAATGCACATGTTGCTAATCTTGTTGCCAATTTTTCCTCTGAGCTGTTTGATTTGATGAGTACACTCATGCAAGGTTGGATGGTGTTGCAAGGTAATTCTAGTGCTGAAATGGAGAAACAATTTACTAGTCAGTTTGGTGGTCAGCATGTTGGGCAACCCATGGGAGGAATTTTCACTGGTGGTGCTAGCTCGAGTGCTCCTCATGGTGTTAGGACTACTTATGCTGGTACTCGTGGAAGGAATGTTACATGGAGTGGTGTAATTATTTCTCCGGTTCTTCATTCCGATGACACAATTCTGCCGGATTCAGATAGTAGCAGCTCAGATGATGATGATATACCCTTAGATCCGCCATCAAACAATAGTGGAGATGATGATGCTGATCGTTATGTCCGTGCTGATAGAAAGGGGAAGGCTGTGGTTGGTGATGGTGTTGGTGGTTCTTCTAATCTCCGGCTCTCTTTGACTTACCCGGATTCCACTAAAGATCAGAACAACTTTCGAGAACCGACATCACCTGTTGCTCCTGATATGGCAGCACCAGAAGATAGGTCACCTATTGCAGATCGTATCTCACCGGTTGAAGATACTTGCCGCACCAATGTAAATCGGACAACTGAATCTCATGCTGACACTATTATTTCTGGATGACAACAATAAACCCTGATTCGTGTTTATGAAAGGGCTAGGAAGAAAAGTTGCGTCCACCTAATCATGTTGAAAATGAAATCAAGTGGTTTTGTTTGTAAAGAGCCTTGTATCACACCTATGATGATGCGGTATGCAGTTCCGGTGAGGTATGAGTCAGCATATTACATTTTCAGTTATTTTTCTATGTTTTTTGTTATTCACTGGATAACTTTACCTTCTGAGTGTGGATAACTGTAGCATTTTCTTATGATAACTTCTTTATGTTTATATGGGTAACATTTCTGTAATTTCATCATAGAGCTCTTGTTTACCCATGCGTATATTATATGAATTCTTTATATCCTATATGTTGTCTTATGTTGCATATTTATGTTTTTCATGTTTGTAAATTTATTTTGTAAGCAATTGTTTACATGCACATTATTATGTGGGAAATTCTTTTACCATCCTTGTAAAACAATGATTACATGGATAACTTGTCTTAATTACTCTGTATAATTCATGTACTACTACCTGGTAACTTATGTATGTGATGTGGGCCCCTGCACTTTTTAATACTGTTTTTTAAAGTTATAGTGAGTATATTGTATGTGTTTTATTTTCATTTTTGTTTGTTTAACCTCATGTAATTATTGTTGTTGATTATTTATTGCAGTAAAAATCGTCCAAGATAGGATTTGATCTGCCAAAAAATACATTGACGGTAGCTACAAGGTCTTCTCCAAGGTTGGCAAAATAGAGTTCTACAGAAGGAGGGAGCACATCTATGATAGAGATTGGTGGTTCGGCTCCAATTCATTCACCTACTCTTGGTCAAGGGCCTAGTAATGATGATGCAAGTCCAATTGGTGAGAATGTACTTGGTGACAACCTTCAAGAAACTATATCTGGTGGAGAAACAACTACCAATATTGTTCCGATTGCAGATGTGTTTGTCACCAGTGCATTGGGTACATGTGAAGTAGGATCATCTGTGGATGTGACAATCACTGAAGTTCAATCATATTCAGAAGCTCCATTGGTGAAACTTGTGTGTGTCCAGCCTATTAGCAGCAGCGTGGTAGATACCGTGGCAACCCAAGCGGGTAATATCGTTGAAGTTGTTGTTGTGCCCACAATCTGTCCTCAGATTGCTGCCAATGATCCACCAAGCCCTTATATTTGTCCTGATGATAGTATGCTTGTTCCAGCATCATCGCTTTTCACCAACCTTGCACCAGCTGATACTTCTATTGATATGCCTGCAAGTCTCGTTGTCTCCTTGGTTGAGGATCTATCTACTCAGGGTGGAGATGAAGATGCGCCTTCTAGCTTGGATGGAAGTTACCAGGGAGATGTACAGCTAGTTAGTTCTACTCCCTTAATTCCTGCATCGAGTCTTTTCAAGACCCCTATGAGCAGGCAGTCCCTTGTGTCCGGGCCATCTGATGGTCCTTCGCCTCTTGTTAGTGGTTCAGATCCTACTGCCGCAGCTGATGGTGCACCTCAAATTTCTCAAGATCAAGTCACATTCATCAAGAAGGAAAAATTGGTTACTCGTGATGAAAAGTTGAGTCTTGCTTCTAGTATCCCATTAAATGTTTTTAATGGATGTGCAACGTTGAAGCCTCGGCCTGCTGTAGATCCTCCTTTTGTTGCTTCTTCTGTTGCACCTGTTGATCCTGCTCCTCTTGCTGGTGCCCCTTATCTTTTGGCTCTTGTGGTTGATATTTATGTTGGTGCCACTTTTTTGCCAAGTGTTTCTGAACTTCCTATTGTTGTGCATGTTGCTCCTAATCCTGTCCTTGGTTATCATGACACCACGGCTGCTTCTGGTGATTTATTCCATATTTTTGAAGCAGAAGATGTGCTTCCTTTGTCTTGGGCACCTTCTCTAACCACTAGTACATACCTCAGTTTATTTTCAAATGTCATCGTATAAATTCATCACATGCTTTTTCTATTTGCATCTTGTTTGTAATGTCTAACCATCTATTATTAATTATTTGATGTTTCATAGTGTACCATGGATTTTATCATTATTGTGTAATTGGTGGTCTTGATAACTTTATGTATGAGCCCTGGGTCACTTAATATATTAATGTTGCTAACCTCAACTTAGTCTTGTGGGTAACTTACTCTGCTTTTTTATGCTTGGGTAAATGTTGGGTTAAGGGGTGGATAACTTATTCATCTATGCATTGGTAACTCATAGTTTAGTTAACATCATTATTTTCTTTGTGTTTTAAGGTTCATGCAATATTAGGAAGAAAACCTCGATGTTAGATGTATAATTATAGTCATATGTTTAGTTGTCATGATATACATGTTAACATGTTTGTATGCATGTGTTTAACATTAAATTATATGATAGTAACAATAATTGTTTTTTCTTGTTTGGTCCATTTTTCTTCCTGTCTTTTTTGGGACATACTTTATGCAGCTGTTAACTTAACAAACTTACCAAACACGGGTGGTGATAAAAATGAGGGTGCCGGTGGATCTAGTTAACTATTTAGCTGATGTCAAACTTGAAAATCATGGGTGTGATGGATATTTGGGCCTTGGAGTTTTGTGACCGCCATGCTATATGATTCGTGATCTATCATGATGGAGGCTCTCTTTTATGGTAGTGTTACCCATGGTTAAATTTAGGTTCTAGTTTAAGGGAACTTTCCACTTGTGTTATGTTATTCATGGAACAATATTTGTTGTAAATTATATGACGTTATGTTCATGTGATGTAATTAAAGTACCCTTATTATTTAATATATGTTCATGTATTTCATTTTTTGTTTGTTGATAGACATGTGGTACTTCTTTTCCACATGGGTGCTTCCATTTTTTCCCTTGTTCATTTGGCCAATTCCTTTTTGTCCTTTCCTTACTCTTTTTGTAGTGGAAGAACAAACAGTTGATTATAAGTGCAAAAAGGCGGTTAGTGATGAAAATGTAGTTATTTCTCTCAATGACTTGTTGGTTGAAAAGATTGGTTATCAAGCTATTCAGAACTTTACCAAAGATACAAATCAATTGAATCAGAATAGTTGTTCCATTACAGGTATTCAAAGAAAATTTGTTTTGTTCTTTTTTGTGTTCGAACATATAATTCTTGTGCTGCATTCATTTTTTTTGTTTTTTGTTATTGCGGCTGCCCCTAATTATTCACCTCCTAGTATTAGTGCTTCTTTACCTACTGCTGTCACTGGCAGTGTTACACCTGCGACGCTGTTGCGCACTATCAGACATATTCACCCTTCTAAGTTTCTTCTTCCTCCGTTCTCCCATATTAGCACCACTCTAGATGAAGATGCACTTTATAAGAAGATTATCATACACACACATGACAGGAATAAGGCGAAGATTAAGAAGTATGTCCATGATCTTTTTTACAGTTTCCATCTTTCATTGTTTTCTGTTGGTACCTTTTATTCTTTATCATCGGTCATTTATATTGTTTTTGGTTGATAACTTGATCTTTTTTGCTACTTTGTTTGTAAGTTGTACTACTGCTGGTGGATCACTTGTGCTATTTTTTGTAGATAACTCTTAGTTCACACTGGATAACTTTAAATTATTTGTCTGATAATTTGTATTACTACTGTTTGATCACTTGTACTATTTTTTGTGGATAACTTTCAGTTTCACAGTTGATAACTTGCATTCTAAACATTCTATGTATTTTATCTTTTTTGTAGCACAGCAATATGTAACATTGATCCAATGTGGGCGACAACTAGTGATTTTGCTGGAAGTGTGATGCATATGGCGAACTTTTAAATAATATGTGTGACCTTGCTATTTCCGTAATGCAAGATAATTGTCCATCCAATAAAATTATATTTCCTTATATCGTTAATAAATTTCTGTTGGAGGGCAGATTTACCGCCACTCTTGTTCGAAGGTCGTTTCGGAGAGACAACAACTACAAAATCAACCACAAAAATATGGTATGTGGTATGTTTTGTTTGTTTATTTTTTTTATTTTTTTATGCAGTTGATAATTTCAGGTCATAAGGTATGGTAACCATTGCTAGTTTTGTTGATAACTTTTTCATTTATGTCTGGGTAACCACTGTTCAGATTTTTTTCGTGCATGTGCACCTACTTATATTTTTTTTCATGTTTTTTGTAGGTTTCTTTGCTATCCTTCAAGATCTTCGGACTAAAAAGGATCCAATGGGCCACTGGTACATGCTTTCGGTTAACATGCCTGCCAAAAGGTTTGACATTCTTGAATTTCTCCGTGGTGAAGCTAATGTAGAAATGATTAAACACGCGACCAAGATAATGGATGCAATAAAAGAATGTATATGGGTAATTACTCTGATTCAAGAAGACAAATTGAAAACTTTGAGTTGATGCATGTCCCTGTTCTGAAGCAAGTTGGTAGGTTAGTGTTTTTCCTATTGTTCCAACATTTGTTTGATGTTTCTTATATAGTTATAATTTATGGATTTTTCTAATCATTGATATTTTATTGTTCATTTTCTATTTATTTTTCAGCACTGATTGTCGTTTCTTCATGCTCAAGAACCTTGAATTGTGGAATGGAAGTGTTGCGTCTCCTATTTGTCAAGATATGATGCCAGGAATTAAGAAAAAGTTGACATCTTTTTGGCTGAACCACATTCAAAATGTTCTTTTGAATTGGAGGTCACTTCTGGAAGACAACAAGTTTTGAGGTATTTTCCCAAGTTACCCACACCCTCACGCGTTTGTTATCCAGTCATATTCTATAAGTTATCCACCATGTGATATAGAAGTTACCCATTGTAAGTTGGTTTTTTGATGTTGTTATGAAACCTCGGTTTTGCTCATATGTTATCTATTATGTAATAGCTACTTTAAATGTTAGCTATTAGTGATGAAGCCGAGTTGCTACAATAATAACTTACATGTTAATGGGTAGGTAACTTACATGTTGATTTCATGATAACTTTTAGTGTGTGACCATAGTAACCTATGATATGCTAGGTGGATAACCTTTTGCTAGCTTTGTTCATTAGAAGGTTGATTACTGTAGCAGTTATGTATCAATAACACTTGTTTTATCCCCATTGTAACTTCATATAGGATTGTTGGGTGGTTTATATCTGTTTTGATTACATTTTGGTGATAAATAATTTGAAACTACATAATGTAAAGCATGAGCATCATACATAGAAACAATCTTCAAATGAAAAAAAATGTTCGCTCAACAAACGAGAACAACATTTTGGACATTGTGTTACATAAACATTCTACTGCATATTTTTTGCATGGTTTGTCTAGATTTGATATCCTAGCAGCTTCAACCTGTCCGTGCATTTCCATATTTTGTGACCTTCAGCACCACAGTGGATGCATTTCTTTAATATCTATGGAGCAAGGTCTAGTGGATTTCTGTTTGCTATCTGTGGAGGTCTCCCTTTTGTTATTGACTTCTCCGGGTTCTTTATGTGCTTTGTTGACGATATGTGAGATCTCGATTGATTGTTGTTTGAAATTTTCCATGGTTGCTTGTTGATTATTCCCTATTTGGTGGGGCAATTGTTGGAGGTGGCACGCTTGCGTCGTTAGGAGCACTATACGATGGCATAGTAATTGCTTCTTTTTTGGCCTCTCTTGCCATCCTCTCTTCTCTTCTTTCTATCACATCTAGTTCTTGGTTCATTTCCTTCAAGTGTTTCCTGATGATTTTCCTTCCATAATTGTAACATCCCAGCGTTAGGAACCAGCGAAGTGAAGGAAATATGCCCTAGAGGAAATCATAGAGATGATTGTATTTCATATGTATCCATGAGTTTTTATTATGTTCCTTGAATATCCATATATCAGGCAACTTGTATTGATTGGCAATTATGTGAATTGTTTGTGAAACTCTTTACTTGTATGGTTATCTAATAATTGTCCCTAGTCAGAGTTCATATGAGGACACACATGAATATTAGACTAGTACATCAATTGGTTGATGACTATGTTTTACAAGTTATAGACATGGAGATGTCAAACCAATGATGTGGACACATGTTATGAACATGGGGTTGGACTGACCCAACTTGAGACTGGCAATAATACTTGCAGCTCTCTCTACACATCGTATACATTTTGTGCTTAGACCTGAGATTGTCGAATGTACTTGAGATGTGGATCAACCTACTTTGGGATATCAGACGCTACTCCGTAACTGGGTAGTTATAAAGGTAGCTTTCGGTTTTATCCTGATACATGCTGCAAGGCATTGGTCAATCAAGATGGGATTTTCCCCTCTACTTGAGAGAGATATCTCTGGGCCCCTCGAGTGGTCGGATCCAGAAATGCATGGCCATTCTACATATGGTTAAGAGTTAACCTAGTAAAGGAATTCTGAATCACAGTATTGAGAAAGAGAGGTCAGCTTGGAGCTAGACCAAATATCATAGGGCAAAGGGAAATACATGTACTCAACGTTGTGATGGTTCATCCAAATGATATTTATATGAGTTCAGGAGTTGGCACATCTTGCTAGAGGCCGCTACCAACTATTGATGGAGTAAGTGTACTCTTGTCATGTCTATACATGTATGAACCTATAGGGTCACACACTTTAGGGGCTAGAAGCCTAATGAGGATTGGATCCGAATTAGACCAGGCTTAGGCTGATAATGTAGAAGCCCACCAGGGATGCCTATATAAGAGAGCGTGAGGCGAGCTGAATAGGGTTGAGCATTCCACCCAACCGCCACTCCTCTTACGCCTGTCTTGCTCGTGCAGACCTAGTAGTCTGTCGTGTGACCTTCCACTCCAGACGTGTGGATACCTTGGAGGTGCTGCAGCTGTAGCACTTGGACAAGCTGCGCAAAGGGGAGATGCTCATGGGACGAGGACAAGGAGGAGACATAGAACATCTACACTGCCGTGACGTGCTTCATCGAGTTCTGCAACTGCGCGTCTAGTGGTAATACCGTGATCTATGACAATTGTATTCCTGGTTGATGTGGTCGAAAATTTTGATTTTATGCTAGTGTAGACTACTCGTTTACCCTACACGAAGGGTAGAAATAGAAATTTGTGCATTTGCATGCATTCATCTGAAAATTTGGGGTAAATTTTTCGCGAAACAAAACCCTGGGGAGATCAGAGTTTCTTTCACTATTTTGAGTTAGGGTTTAGCTCTCAGGAGTGTTTGTTATGAATTCTGACATGATCCTTAGGAGATATTATGAATTTGGGTGAATAATTTGAATTCATATTTGAAATTTGAATAATATTAGTAAATTAGAAGTATTAGTGTTCATTTTGTTTCCAAAAAGAATAGGTTATTATTCTTATTTGAATATTAAAGAACTATAAAACAATAAAGGAATTTGATACCAATATAAATGTATAACTTAAATAGTTAATTCTTATTTCTTTCCTTTATTCCATAAATAAGAAATGAATACAAAGGAATATAAAAAAGTACTATATAGAAAGAATATTGAAGGAAATCAAAACTTTATTAATAATCAACACATATTACATTGTTCTTACAGATGAGGAAACGAAAAGGATTACAATTGAAGCTAATAGACTACTCCTAAGTAAACCTAGTCTAAATCTTCTGAATCTTCACCTGAACTTGTACCCGCAAATAAGAAAGAAATAGAATAAAACAAAGTGAGGGGTTAGTGTTAATTTCTCTTAGTTACTAATAGTGAAGTGCACTTCTTTCTAAACATCACTGAGCCAAATTTGTTTAGAAGAAGGGACAAAACCAGCAAGTGTGGTATCTGTTCATTTCACAGTTTTAGCCTCAATACAATCTCATTGGCAGATAGGTGCAAGTTTCACCAGGAATGTAAATAGTAAAAGGCGGGGGAGTTTAAAATAAGATCCCTTGATCTCATCCATAGTCAAAGCAATAGTGAAGTTGCTCACACACCTAAATGCATGCATTGAGGTGTCAACAACAGAGAAGAAGCTAGCAGTTTAAAACACAATAGCCGAGTGCAAAGTAAAGCTTTGCTACTCATTTCACCAAGCTCAAACACAGCTTAACACCAGCATCTCCAAGAACATCACAGGTTCTTGCAGATCACACCACCAAACTAGCCACTAGCCAACATAGTAAACCCAGGGAAGCACCAGCAAAGATGGTGACCTGAGGAGGGGGAGGATTTTGGTGGACAGCAAGACTATAAGGGGGGAAGAAGCAATAGGAGAAGTAAGCCAAGGCCAAAGGAGCAGGTAGCAGCAACCAGCACAAGGCTACTAGGGTATATCCAAACAATTCTTAATCAAATAATTGTTCATAGCATATTCATCATGATAACATAGATGGATCTGATGATGCAAGGGCATTATAAACACATGAGTTATGATGCATCAAGTAAAAACAAGTGTTTTATTATTTGAGGAGGGTCTCAGACCAGCATCCCTGACCCTATGATCCAGTTTTAACTAGATCATTACACATCACTACTATTGGTACATGGCACATTCCCAACTAGGTAGCACCTCTGTACCAACAGGCTCATCATTTCTTGAGAACAAGCCTAAGCATCATCTATCAAAAACATTTAATCATTTTCCTAAATGATTTAGGAATCATCTATAGCAATATTGCAACATCTACCATAAGGCAGAGCCTTTAATCATAAAAGTGTTTCACAGGAAGCATCAAACTAAGCAACATTAGCTAGCAGTAAAACACCATCACTCAATAGGAGTGAGCTCACAATACATCCACATAGTTAGCCACACCAACTTAATCATACTTAACCAAGTGTTCTCTGACAGAGAACAGGGTAATACCAACAAGATCAGTAGAGCATAACTGATAACATGATAACACCAACAAGTTCAGCAAAGTGATGACTGATAGATTAATCAAATCATGCTCAATAGAGAGTGGAGCACGCACCACTAACATGCCATTATCAAAGAGAGAAACACAATCATCTCAACCCTAGAAACTTAATTGAACATCACTGTAAGTAGGTATTGAACCCTAGGTTCAGAGATGAACCCTAACAGGGGGTATATAGTCATAGTAGTCAAGCATGTCATGGCATACTAGAGCATAGAGAGGAGCACAAATAAGAGCATAGAACACTTACACACAGTCCTCGCAATAAGATTGAAGTGGAAGCAGAGAGGTGGTGAGTGATAGAGAATAAGCGGCAACACGTGGAGCACCCCTAAGGGGCGCTGCAACCCACACCTGTAGTGTGTTGGAAGTGGTCAGAGGTGAAGGGGAACGTGCCACGAGTAGCCAAGGCATCATCGAAGAAGCACCAGGGCAGCCAACCCTAACACTAGCCTCGGGTGGACATCGGTGTGCAGCAGCGTCGACCATGTCGTCATGCACAGCGACGGCAACCACGGCGGCCGTACTTGGCCGGAATCGGGCGCAGCAGCGACGGTGGCATCGAGCGAGCGAGGGGAATCGCGAGAGAGAGAGAGAGATGAGGGAGAGACTGAACGCGTGGGGGTACTGGACTAGTGGCTACCCACTATACCCTCGGTGGTCTTTTTACTAGGCTAGGTGGGCCGGATCTAGTTGGGCCGGGCCACCCCAGTGGGCTGGGCCCGTGTCTTAATAGACTTATCTAAAAATAAATATTTGCAAATAAGCCCCTAAAACAAAATTAGCTCTAAAAAATAAGTAAAAATCCTAAAATTATAAATAGTATGTCTATGAACTCACAAAAATATCTTCTACTCAATAAAAATAATAAATAGAATTTTAGGTAACTAACTTTAGATCTATTATTATTGTTGTACTTATTCCTTTTGGAAATATATAAAAATAAATAAAACACTTAAAATTGAATAAAATTCACTTTTAAGATCCTAAATAGATATACTATTATAGAAAAATAATAGTTTGTATTTTTAGAAAGTAAATCAAGTGTATTAAAAATAAAGTCTTTATTCCTTAATGGAATTTTAAGAAAATACTAGAAAGATTAAAAATAAAATAAAATCAATTTTTTACTCTTAAAATAATACTAGTACCATAAAAATATTAGATCTAAGATTCATATGAAATTATTAGTCTTTGATTAATACATTCCTTTTTAATTAAAAGAATTAGATAACCTTTATGAGGTGGGTAAAACACGCAAAGAAGAAAATAAATCATTGCATGACATTACTATGCATTGCATATTGCTTCTTTAAATATTGTCCTTATCGGGCAATAATGGTCTTCTATAGAAACCGGAGCTCAAGGCCCGGTGGAAGTATCCGACATCAATACCTTACACTCACGAGGCAAGTTCATCACTTTCTCATGTCCTTTGAGAGTCTTTATCAAAGTATTTGAAAATTGTGTGTTATCACCTATATTCTAAAGGAGACAGAAAATCAGTATTTTCCCAAACAAATGAAATGCTACTATCATCCTAAGTGATGATAAATACAGGAATCACTACAAGAAAAGTTGGCTCTTAAAACGGATGATTTTCGTGGTTAAAGGCCCATTTTTCATGGCTAAAAAGTTTTCTACAACGGATGCGCCTCGTAGTAAAAGCCCCGTCACAAAAGAATCTACCACGGTTTTTTCTAACCATGGCGGATCGCACCCTTCAGCCACGAAAACTTGTTCCGTCGTAGATCTGTTTCGCCAACTGCCTTGACTGTTGACGTCATGCAAAATGCCATGTGGCAAACATTGTTAACACCCAGTTACCGCCGTTAACGGCCACGGAAACCGTGGTAGAAGTCAGGCCCAGCCAAGGCCTGCTCATAATTAAGTGGGCCAGCCCATTAGGAGAACCCAATAAGATTATGGCCCGTTATTGTTTCGTTCGGTACTATTTTAAATGGGCCCAAAGATGTGACCAACAGATGCCCGCGAATGTCAGGTCTGTTACTATTTCGGCCTACAGAAACCCACACTGTTCGAATATTGTGCGCCTCGTTAACAGGTTGCTTGAAGTAAGCCTAATACTGTCAAAGCCCATGATCAGCCCATCACTATTCTCACAGCTCGTCCAAGGCCACCTATGAATGGCCCACTTTTGAGAAGGTCTGATACTGTTCTGGCCTTTTACTATTATGGATCGTTACTGTTCTGGCCGTCTAGTATTCATATCCATTACTATTATGGTCCTTTACTGTTCTGGCCCGTTACTGTGTTGGTTGTCCCTGTTCTAGCCTGTTACTATTCTGGCATGTTGCTTTTCTGGTGTGTTATTGTTCTGGCCTGTTACTGTGCTGGATTGCCACTGTTCTGGTCTGCTGGTGTTTTGGCTTGCTACTGTTTTGGCCTGGTATGTTTTGGGGATTATTTGCTTGCAGCCCGAAAGTTCATGGGCGAGTGCATGGTGGTACCTGATGTCTACGCACTTCTATTCTTGTAGACAGTTGTTGGGCCTCCAAGTGTAGAGGTTTCTAGAACAGTAGCAAGTTTTCCCTTAAGTGGATCACCCAAGGTTTATCGAACTCAGGGAGGAAGTGGTCAAAGGTATTCCCTCTCAACCAACCATGCAATCAAGATACAAGAAGTCTCTTGTGTCCCCAACACACCCAATACACTTGTCAGGTGTATAGGTGCACTAGTTCGGCGAAGAGATATTGAAATACAAGTGGTATAGATAATTATAAGTGGTAACGGTGCTAGAAAATAGCTTGCTGTCATGGAAGAGACTAAAGGAAAACTGAAATAAAGATGGAATCAAGCAAACATGTAACATATCTAATTGCAAACGGTGTTTCAACGCTTGGCAACAAGGCATAGGGATCATACTTTCACTAGTGAACACTCTCATATAAATATCTTCTCTTTATGATACTACTCTTAACTGCACTCCGGTTCGACACTCTAATCCATGGTAGGGCTATAACAGCACACCTCAAAGTAAGCCTTTCCCATCTAGATAACCCCACACTATCACCTTGAGCACTAGATGGTTCCAACAAACACCACAATTTCATAAAGACATCCAACTCCAAATATAACTCGTAACAAGTATTTGTAATCTCTAGCCTAAGTGCCACCATGGTGTGCACGCTGTCACTTTCACACACATGGGGAGAGCCAGCGATATATTAACGCACTTGAGTAGCACGGTAGATCTACTTGATTACAAAGCTCATGATCACAATATGATCATGCATAGAGAGAGAGAGATGAACACATAGCTACCGGTAGAACCCTTAGCCTCGAGAGAGAAATACTCCCTAATCATCATGGGAATCAGCAACGACGATGGAGATGGTGGTGGAGATCGATGGAGATGGATCTGGGGCACTTCCCCATCCCGGCAGGGTGCCGGAACAGAGACTTTCTATCCCCCGAATCTCCCCTTCGGTGGCGGCGGCGCAGCAGAAATTTTTGCGGATTTTTGATTGACTATTTAGGGTTTTTGCATCGGGGGAGATATATAGGCGAAAGAGGCAAGGTAGGTGGCCTGCCAGGGGACCCGCGCCTAGGGGTGGTGTGGCCACCCTGTGTCCCCTCTCCGTCTCGTCTTCTGGCTCCGTGAGTCTTCCGGTAAATTATCAACTTCGGCTTTTGTCCCGTTCAATTCCGAGAATATTCATTTGCTGACTTCCTGGAACCAAAAACAGCAGAGAATGGGCAGCTGGCACTGTGGCTCTTGTTAATAGGTTAGTCCAAGAAATCATATGAAAAGTACTCCAAAGTTAGAAAAAAACATAAGAAAGTAGATAAAACCAAGCATGGAACATCAAAAATTATGGATACGTTAGCAACGTATCAGTACCCAAGTTCCCTATAATTGCCGCATTTCGTAAAGTTGGGCTGCCAACTACTGAGAGGGGCCATTTCGAGGCAAACTCATCTCACCCCTGCCAAATTCAAACATTTCGTTAAACAGCCCCGTGAAGTAGACCGTCGGGACCCACATGTCGGTCATCTGTCCGTGAAGCGAGCACCAACGCGGCAACCTCTTAGGCAAATTGAGGAACTAAGTGGATTGGATGCGTTGACCAATTTCACAAATCCATTCCCTCCTTTCCCCTAGAACCGACGGTGTCGAAATCCACCCTCCAAGCAGGACGAACCATTCGGACATTTGACTTCCGGCGCCAAGTTGCTGTGCCCAGTCGCTGATCCTGAGCTCCAATGGCGCTTGTCGTAGCTGCCGTTGCGAGGCTCTAGCCCGCATTCGCCACCGACGAGCCGAGCAGCTCGGGGGATGGAAGATCCTACTACTAAGGAAGAAGAAGTTCTGGCTACATGCGGGTGAGGTACCCTTCTCTTTGCTATTCGCACTAATTATAACTGCTAGCTGGCTACTGAACCTACCATTGTTTTTTAGCCCAACACTGACAAACATATTTTTTCCATAGTTTTTCGTCAAGTGGGATCTCCACGGACCACCCTTACCTGGTTACGGTAGTCATCTTCAGGTATGACTCTAAATCAGCAAGGGTGAAGGGCAAGTGGTATGGACACCATTGTATCACGATGGAAGAAGCGCCTGCACGGATCTAGACTATATGTGGTATGGTTGCTTCTCTGCGTAATCATGATGAATTATGGCCTAAGCAGACTACAAAGTTCAGCTTCATGGATGAACGTGGCATCATGGTTCCTCTAACGTGTGACGCTCAGCTAATTGGGTTGATGAAAAGGTATGCTTCGGCTTGCATGTTTGAGCTGAACTGTGATGTACTGGATGTGGAAGCTGTTGCAACTAGGAGTCGCCCTTTTATTCTTGGACAGAGTGGTCGCTCGAACCCAATTAGCTCCTGGTTCGCATGTTTGTGCTGAATTGTAATTTGTGCAAGTATTTACTCTGTAGATATTGGGCAGTTATACAACAGTCCTATTTCTTTGACAGGAAGCGCCGCAAGGTTAGAAACATGACTACCGGGTCAATCATTTTGCGGCCCGCAGAAGGTAAAAACGAGTGGAAAGATGATGCTGGACACGATTCTAGCGCTGATTGTCCTAGCGATGTAGAGTACGTGAAGCTAAAGAAAATTGGCACCGAGGAAGAGGAAGAAGGCAGGAAATGAAGAAGCCAGTGGACGTGAAGGATTGGCACCCAAGCTGCGGAAGAATGCTGCTGGCAATGAAGATGCATAGTAATGTGTTGAACTTGAACCTATATATGTAATTCGGTTAAATTCTAGAGCTCTGTGTGCGGAACTTTGCTGGGTGAAACAATCTACCCACGTTCTTTGAGTAAAATGTACTGTGACTTAGAGTTTAGAAACGCCCGAGTCAATAGTTGAATCCGGAATTGTAATTGTGCCACTACTATCTGAAAACACGTAGCACCGGTTCCACGATTGCTGAGGGGGAGGAGCTCTCCAAATTCGATGGAATGTAAGTGGCACAGAAATAAATTATTTAAGCTTCTACACTCCAGGAAGCAGCAACTTATTTCAGATGCTGCACAACGACGTGGCAACATAAAAAGCAATGGCAACCCATAATGCCCAGATGCTTGAGCCCGTCTATTTCACCGCCTCTCTGCTCCTGCATCCCCTGCGTCTGGCGAAGCTCCCGGATCTCCATTAACCGGGTGTACGTGCTTCCACTTTATAAATTGTGACTGTGCCATTTGCATGCGGCACAATCCACGTAGATTACGTTTAAACAAACCACCAATGTCAGAATACCACCATGATCAGACAAAGGAAGTAATGCAGGGTTAAGACAGATTAACGGGAGACCAATTTTTTTCTCCCAGGACTCCGGGACCACTAGTTTAGACCACTAGGCCAACAAGTACTACTATTGCAACTTAAAAAGGCACAGAGCTCAAGATAAATAGA
Source organism: Avena eriantha (assembly GCA_910589775.1). Classification (NCBI taxonomy): domain Eukaryota; kingdom Viridiplantae; phylum Streptophyta; class Magnoliopsida; order Poales; family Poaceae; genus Avena; species Avena eriantha. The sequence goes on along the minus strand of OU342743.1, from coordinate 291,521,816 downwards.
ACTAGTTATCACACATCTCCTTGATCTTCCTAATCTTAGCCTGATGCGCATCTTCCTGCGAGAGCAAGGATCGATTCGTCCGCTCCTTCCTTTTAGCATCTTCCTTGCACATCTTCAATTGTTTCTCTACATTTTTCCTCATGCACTTGTCAATACTCGTAGTTGTGAACTGTAGGACTTTGGCCTGGTGAAGTTCATTCCTTGCTTGAGTCAATTCTAGCTCTGCTTTAGCCTTCAGGGCCAACGCCACGTCCCTCTCCTTCTCGACTTTTCTAACCTTGTCTTGCACCCTCCTGGGATCTCGGTTAAGCTTGGTCGTGTCAACTGGGTCCCATAGCTTCATCTCAACACTGTCAAGAAGTGAGCTGACTATGGATTCATTCAGCTCAACAGTCATATCCCATAGTTTGTCCAGCGTTTTCTGCATCGATTTGGGCCACTCTGGATCTACCCATTTGACAACACCACAACTTCTACCTTGCATCATTGCACGATGTCCTTGACACCATAAAAACCTCATGCCTGCGTTTCGTCCTTCGAACGCTACAAATTTAGCGGGCACATATCCATGTTTACATAGCATAGGACTGTCTTCATCCGCTAAACCGTGATTGTTAGAGTCATACATCGTCTGGTTGCCCTAACACATTATACGAGCATGAGTAAACAAAGTAGATCTAGCTCAAAATAGATAATTGGCCACATATGATAGATAAAGAGATGAGATGACTCACATCGAAATCACCATCCCTGTCGTCACAACGCGTTTCCATGTCGTCTCCCCTTGAACCCATGGCGAGAGGGGAGGGGGTGGCAGCCGTAGAGGGGATTGGGGTGGAGGCGCCATTGGCTTGCGGCTACGGCAGGATGGGAGTGAAGTGGGGAAAGTGGCTTCTAGGGGATGGAAGAGAAGTACGGGGAGGAAGAGAAAAAATGGGGATGTGACACTGGAATATGGCCCACTGAACTCGTGAGTCGTGACACTCGCAACAGGGAAGCGCCTAGTGTAGCCAGTTTGTCCAGAGCAAGCGGGCAGCAAGCATGGCCAATCATGCCGCAGAATAGCCTACTCGTGGATCGCTCTCAGGAAGACCATCCCAATCGTCCAAGCGCCCCGATCGAACGGTATGTAACAATCGTCAAGCAGAACAACTGTGTTAGGGCGTGCCTTCTAGAAGACTCAGTCTAACGGCCACCATTGGGGGGATAAGGTTAGGGATCTCCTAAGGTTAGGATCCATATATGGTTTATGAGAAGAACACACATCCAATGACACTGGTGATATGTGGTTTGTGAAAATAAAACACATGCAATGACTCTAAATGTGGATTGTGAAAAGAACATGCAATACAATTACTCTCATGGATCCATGTGTGGTTTGTGAAAGAACAGACATTCACTGACTCTAGTTGTGGTTCATGAAAAGAACACACGTGCAATGACTCTAGATGTGGTTTGTGAGAAGAACAAATATGCAATGACTCTAGGTGTGGTTCATGAAAAGAACAGACATAAAATGACACTGGTGGATCCATGTGTGGTTTAATGGAAAGAACACACACGCAATGACTCTATATGTGGTTCATGAAAAGAACACACATGTAATCACACTGGTGGATCCATGTGTGGTTCATGAAAAGAACACACATCCAATGACACTAGTGGATCCTTATGTGGTTTGCGAGAAGAACACACATCAAATGACACTAGATGTGGTTCATGAAAATAACACACATCCAATGACACTAGTGGATCCTTATGTGGTTTGTGAGAATAACACACATCCAATGACTCTGGTGGTGGGTTGTGAAAAGAATAGACATGCAATTAGTCTGGTGGATCCTATTGTTGTTTGTGAAAAGAACATACATGCAATAACATTGGTTGATCCATATGTGGCTTGTGGAAAAGAACACACATGCAATGCCATTGGTTCATCCATGTGTGGTTTGTGACAATAACACACATGCAATGCCATTGGTTTATCCATGTGGTTTGTGGAAAAAATAGACTTGCAATGACTCTGGTGGATCCATATGTGGTTTGTGGAAAAGAACACACATGCAATGACATTGGTTGATCCATATGTGGTTTGTGAAAAGAACACACATGCAATGACTCTGGTGGATCCTTATGTGGTTTTTGAAAAGAACACACATGCAATGACTCTGGTGGGTCCATATGTGGTTTGTGGAAAGAACACACATGCAATGACATTTGCTGATCCATGTGTGGTTCGTGACAATAACACACATGCAATGACATTGGTTGATCCATGTGGTTTGTGGAAATAACAGAAATGCAATGACTCTGGTCGATCCATATGTGGTTTGTGACAATAACACACATGCAATGCCATTGGTTGATCCATGTGGTTTGTGGAAAAAACAGACATGCAATGACTTTGGTGGATCCATATGCGGTTTGTGGAAAGAACACACATGCAATGATATTGGTTGATCCATATGTGGGTTGTGAAAAGAACACATATGCAATGCCATTGGTTGATCCATGTGTGGTTTGTGAAAAGAACACACATGCAATGCCATTGGTGGATCCATGTGTGGTTCAAGACAGGAACACAAATGCAATGGAATTGGTTGATCCATATATGGTTTGTGAATAGAACACACATGCAATGACATTCGTTGATCCAGATGTGCCTTATGGAAAGAACACACATGAATGACTCTGGTGGATCCTTATTTGGTTTTTTAAAAGAATAGACATGCAATGACTCTCGTGGATCCTGATGTGGTTTTTGAAAAGAACACACATGCAATGACTCTGGTGGATCCTTATGTGGTTTTTGAAAAGAACACACATGCAGTAACTCTGGTGGGTCCATATGTGGTTTGTGGAAAGAACACACATGCAATGATATTTGCTGATCCATGTGCAGTTCATGACAATAACACACATGCAATGCCATTGGTTGATCCATGTGGTTTGTGGAAATAACAGAGATTCCATGACTCTGGTCGATCCATATGTGGGTTGAGACAATAACACACATGCAATGCCATTGGTTGATCCATGTGGTTTTAGGAAAAAACAGACCTGCAATGACTATAGTGGATCCATATGTGGTTTCTGGAAAGAACACACATGCAATGACATTGGTTGATCCATATGTGGGTTGTGAAAAGAACACACATGCAATGACATTGGTTGATCCATGTGTGGTTTGTGAAAAGAACACACATCCAATGCCATTAGTGGATCCATGTGTGGTTCAAGACAGGAACACACATGCAATGGAATTGGTTGATCCATATGTGGTTTGTGACAAGAACACACATGCAATGACATTGGTTGATCCATATGTGCCTTATGGAAAGAACACACATGCAATTACTCTAGTGGATACATATGTGGTTTGTGGAAAGAACACACATGCAATGAACACTGGGGGATCCATATGTGGTTCATGACAGGAACACACATGCAACGCCATTGGTTGATCCATATGTGGTTTGTGACAACAACACACATGCAATGACATTGGTTGGTCCATGTGGTTTGTGGAAAGAACACACATGCAATGGCATTGGTTGATCCATGTGTGGTTTGTGAAAAGATCACACATGCAATGACTCTAGTGGATCCATATGTGGTTCATGAAAAGAACACACATGCAATGACATTGCTTGATTCATATGTGGTTTGTGAAAGGAACACACATGCAATGACTCTGGTGGATCCATATGTGGTTTGTGAAAAGTACACACATGTGATGACTCTAGTGGTTTGTGGAAAAGAACACACATGCAATTACTCTAGTGGGTACGTATGTGCTTTGTGGAAAGAACACACATGCAATCACATTGGTGGATCCATATGTGGTTTGTGGAAAGAACACATATGCAATGACATTTCTTGATCCATATGTGGTTTGTGAAAAGAAAACACATGCAAATACTCTGGTGGATCAATGTGTGGTTTGTGCAAAGAACACACATGCAATGACTCTGGTGGATCCATGTGTGTTTGGTGAAAAGAACACACATGCAATGACTCTGGTGGATCCATGTGTGGTTTGTGAAAAGAACACACATGCAATGACTATGGTCGATCCATGTGTGGTTCATGGAAAGACCAGACAGTCAATAACACACATGAACACAGATGCAATGACATTGGTTCATCCATATGTTGCTTGTGGAAAAGAACACATAATCAATGCCATTGGTTGATCCATGTGTGGTTTGTGAAAAGAACACAGATGCAATGAAATTGGTTGATCCATATATGGTTTGTGAAAAGAACACACATGCAATGACTCTGGTGGGTCCATATGTGGTTTGTGGAAAAAATAGACATGCAATGACTCTGGTGGATCCATATGTGGTTTGTGGAAACTACACACATGCAATGACATCGGTTGATCCATATGTGGGTGTGAAAAGAACACACATGCAATGACATTGGTTGATCCATATGTGGTTCATGACAAGAACACACATGAAATGAAATTGGTTGATCCATATGTGGTTTGTGAAAGGAACACACATGCAATTACTCTAGTGGATACATATGTGGTTTGTGGAAAGAACACACATGCAATGAACACTAGAGGATCCATATGTGGTTCATGACAGGAACACACATGCAACGCCATTGGTTGATCCATATGTGGTTTGTGACAATAACACACATGCAATGCCATTGGTTGATCCATGTTGTTTGTCAAAAGAACACACATGCAATGACATTGGTTGATTCATGTGGTTTGTGGAAAGAACACACATGCAATGTCATTGGTTGATCCATGTGTGGTTTGTGAAAAGAACGCACATGCAATGACTCTAGTGGGTACATATGTGGTTTGTGGAAAGAACACACATGAAATTACATTGGTTGATCCATGTGGTTTGTGGAAAAAATAGACATGCAATGACTCTGGTGGATCCATATGTGGTTTGTGACAATAACACACATGCAATGCCATTGGTTGATCCACGTGGTTTGTGGAAAAAATAGACATGCAATGACTCTGGTGGATCCATATGTGGTTTGTGGAAATTACGCACATGCAATGACATTGGTTTATCCATATGTGGGTTGTGAAAAGAACATGCAATTCCATTGGTTAATCCACGTGTGGTTTATGAAAAGAACACACATGCAATGCCATTGGTGGATCCATGTAGTTTGTGGAAAAGAACACACATGCAATGACATGGTGGATCCAATGTGGTTTGTGAAAAGAACAAACATGCAATGACTCTGGTGGATCCTTATGTGGTTTGTGAAAAGAACAGACATGCAATGACTCTAGTGGATCCATATGTGGTCTGTGGAAAGAACACACATGCAATGACATTGGTTCATCCATATGTTGCTTCTGGAAAAGAACACATAATCAATGCCATTGGTTGATCCATGTGTGGTTGGTGAAAAGAACACAGATGCAATGACATTGGTTGATCCATATATGGTTTGTGAAAAGAACACACATGCAAAAACTCTGGTGGATCAATGTGTGGTTTGTGAAAAGAACACACATGCAATGACTCTGGCGCATCCTTATGTGGTTTGTGAACAGAAAAGATATGCAATGACTCTAGTGAATCCATATGTGGTCTGTTGAAAGAACATACATGCAATGACATTGGTTCATCCATATGTTGCTTGTGGAAAAGAACACATAATCAATGCCATTGGTTGATCCTTGTGTGGTTTGTGAAAAGAACACAGATGCAATGGCATTGGTTGATCCATATATGGTTTGTGAAAAGAACACACATGCAATGACTCTGGTGGATCAATGTGTGGTTTGTGCAAAGAACACACATGCAATGACTTTGGTGGATCCATGTGTGTTTTGTGAAAAGAACACACATGCAATGACTCTGGTGGATCCATGTGTGGTTTGTGAAAAGAACACACATGCAATGACTATGGTCGATCCATGTGTGGTTCATGGAAAGAACAGACAGCCAATAACATTGGTGGATCCATGTGTGGTTTGTGACATGAACACACATCCAATGACATTGGTTGATCCAGATGTGGTTTGTGACAATAACACACATGCATTGCCATTGGTTGATCCATGTTGTTTGTCAAAAGAACACACATGCAATGACATTGGTTGATTCATGTGGTTTGTGGAAAGAACACACATGCAATGTCATTGGTTGATCCATGTGTGGTTTGTGAAAAGAACACACATGCAATGACTCTAGTGGGTACATATGTGGTTTGTGGAAAGAACACACATGAAATTACATTGGTTGATCCATGTGGTTTGTGGAAAAAATAGACATGCAATGACTCTGGTGGATCCATATGTGGTTTGTGACAATAACACACATGCAATGCCATTGGTTGATCCATGTGGTTTGTGGAAAAAATAGACATGCAATGAGTCTGGTGGATCCATATGTGGTTTGTGGAAACTACGCACATCCAATGACATTGGTTTATCCATATGTGGGTTGTGAAAAGAACAAACATGCAATGCCATTGGTTAATCCATGTGTGGTTTGTGAAAAGAACACACATGCAATGCCATTGGTTGATCCATGTGGTTTGTGGAAAAAAACACACATGCAATGAGATTGGTGGATCCATATGTGGTTTGTGAAAAGAACACACATGCAATGACTCTGGTGGATCCTTATGTGGTTTGTGAAAAGAACAGACATGCAATGACTCTAGTGGATCCATATGTGGTCTGTGGAAATAACACACATGCAATGACATTGGTTCATCCATATGTTGCTTCTGGAAAAGAACACATAATCAATGCCATTGGTTGATCCATGTGTGGTTGGTGAAAAGAACACAGATGCAATGACATTGGTTGATCCATATATGGTTTGTGAAAAGAACACACATGCAAAAACTCTGGTGGATCAATGTGTGGTTTGTGAAAAGAACACACATGCAATGACTCTGGCGCATCCTTATGTGGTTTGTGAACAGAAAAGATATGCAATGACTCTAGTGAATCCATATGTGGTCTGTTGAAAGAACATACATGCAATGACATTGGTTCATCCATATGTTGCTTGTGGAAAAGAACACATAATCAATGCCATTGGTTGATCCTTGTGTGGTTTGTGAAAAGAACACAGATGCAATGGCATTGGTTGATCCATATATGGTTTGTGAAAAGAACACACATGCAATGACTCTGGTGGATCAATGTGTGGTTTGTGCAAAGAACACACATGCAATGACTCTGGTGGATCAATGTGTGGTTTGTGCAAAGAACACACATGCAATGACTCTGGTGGATCCATGTGTGGTTTGTGAAAAGAACACACATGCAATGACTATGGTCGATCCATGTGTGGTTTGTGAAAAGAACACACATGCAATGACTATGGTCGATCCATGTGTGGTTCATGGAAAGAACAGACAGCCAATAACATTGGTGGATCCATGTGTGGTTTGTGACATGAACACACATCCAATGACATTGGTTGATCCAGATGTGGTTTGTGACAATAACACACATGCATTGCCATTGGTTGATCCATGTTGTTTGTCAAAAGAACACACATGCAATGACATTGGTTGATTCATGTGGTTTGTGGAAAGAACACACATGCAATGTCATTGGTTGATCCATGTGTGGTTTGTGAAAAGAACACACATGCAATGACTCTAGTGGGTACATATGTGGTTTGTGGAAAGAACACACATGAAATTACATTGGTTGATCCATGTGGTTTGTGGAAAAAATAGACATGCAATGACTCTGGTGGATCCATATGTGGTTTGTGACAATAACACACATGCAATGCCATTGGTTGATCCATGTGGTTTGTGGAAAAAATAGACATGCAATGACTCTGGTGGATCCATATGTGGTTTGTGGAAACTACGCACATCCAATGACATTGGTTTATCCATATGTGGGTTGTGAAAAGAACAAACATGCAATGCCATTGGTTAATCCATGTGTGGTTTGTGAAAAGAACACACATGCAATGCCATTGGTTGATCCATGTGGTTTGTGGAAAAAAACACACATGCAATGAGATTGGTGGATCCATATGTGGTTTGTGAAAAGAACACACATGCAATGACTCTGGTGGATCCTTATGTGGTTTGTGAAAAGAACAGACATGCAATGACTCTAGTGGATCCATATGTGGTCTGTGGAAATAACACACATGCAATGACATTGGTTCATCCATATGTTGCTTCTGGAAAAGAACACATAATCAATGCCATTGGTTGATCCATGTGTGGTTTGTGAAAAGAACACACATGCAATGACTCTGGTGCATCCTTATGTGGTTTGTGAAAAGAACAGATATGCAATGACTCTAGTGGATCCATATGTGGTCTGTTGAAAGAACACACATGCAATGACATTGGTTCATCCATATGTTGCTTGTGGAAAAGAACACATAATCAATGCCATTGGTTGATCCTTGTGTGGTTTGTGAAAAGAACACAGATGCAATGGCATTGGTTGATCCATATATGGTTTGTGAAAAGAACACACATGCAATGACTCTAGTGGATCAATGTGTGGTTTGTGCAAAGAACACACATGCAATGACTTTGGTGGATCCATGTGTGTTTTGTGAAAAGAACACACATGCAATGACTCTGGTGTATCCATGTGTGGTTTGTGAAAAGAACACACATGCAATGACTATGGTCGATCGATGTGTGGTTCATGTAAAGAACAGACAGTCAATAACATTGGTGGATCCATGTGTGGCTTGTGACATGAACACACATCCAAGGACATTGGTTGATCCATATGTGGTTTGTGATAATAACACACATGCAATGCCTTTGGTTGATCCATGTTGTTTGTCAAAAGAACACACATGCAATGACATTGGTTGATTCATGTGGTTTGTGGAAAGAACACACATGCAATGTCATTGGTTGATCCATGTGTGGTTTGTGAAAAGAACACACATGCAATGACTCTAGTGGGTACATATGTGGTTTGTGGAAAGAACACACATGAAATTACATTGGTTGATCCATGTGGTTTGTGGAAAAAATAGACATGCAATGACTCTGGTGGATCCATATGTGGTTTGTGACAATAACACACATGCAATGCCATTGGTTGATCCATGTGGTTTGTGGAAAAAATAGACATGCAATGACTCTGGTGGATCCATATGTGGTTTGTGGAAACTACGCACATGCAATGACATTGGTTTATCCATATGTGGGTTGTGAAAAGAACAAACATGCAATGCCATTGGTTAATCCATGTGTGGTTTGTGAAAAGAACACACATGCAATGCCATTGGTGGATCCATGTGGTTTGTGGAAAAGAACACACATGCAATGACATTTGTGGATCCATATGTGGTTTTTGAAAAGAACACACATGCAATGACTCTGGTGGATCCTTATGTGGTTTGTGAAAAGAACAGACATGCAATGACTCTAGTGGATCCATATGTGGTCTGTGGAAAGAACACACATGCAATGACATTGGTTCATCCATATGTTGCTTCTGGAAAAGAACACATAATCAATGCCATTGGTTGATCCATGTGTGGTTTGTGAAAAGAACACAGATGCAATGACATTGGTTGATCCATATATGGTTTGTGAAAAGAACACACATGCAAATACTCTGGTGGATCAATGTGTGGTTTGTGAAAAGAACACACATGCAATGACTCTGGTGCATCCTTATGTGGTTTGTGAAAGGAACAGATATGCAATGACTCTAGTGCATCCATATGTGGTCTGTTGAAAGAACACACATGCAATGACATTGGTTCATCCATATCTTGCTTGTGGAAAAGAACACATAATCAATGACATTGGTTGATCCATGTGTGGTTTGTGACAATAACACACATGCAATGCCATTGGTTGATCCATGTGTTTTGTGGAAAAAATAGACATGCAATGACTCTGGTGGATCCATATGTGGTTTGTGGAAACTACACACATGGAATGACATTGCTTGATCCATATGTGGGTTGTGAAAAGAACAAACATGCAATGCCATTGGTTAATCCATGTGTGGTTTGTGGAAAGAACAGACATGCAATGACATTGGTTGATCCATATGTGGGTTGTGAAAAGAACACACATGCAATGACATTGGTTGATCCATATGTGGTTTGTGACAAGAACACACATGCAATGACATTGGTTGATCCATATGTGCCTTATGGAAAGAACACACATGCAATTACTCTAGTGGATACATATGTGGTTTCTGGAAAGAACACACATGCAATGAACACTAGGGGATCCATATGTGGTTCATCACAGGAACACACATGCAAGGCCATTGGTTGATCCATTTTGTGGTTTGTGACAACAACACGCATGCAATGACATTGGTTGGTCCATGTGGTTTGTGGAAAGAACACACATGCAATGGCATTGGTTGATCCATGTGTGGTTTGTGAAAATAACACACATGCAATAACTCTAGTGGATCCATATGTGGTTCATGAAAAGAACACACATGCAATGACATTGCTTGATTCATGTGTGGTTTGTGAAAGGAACACACATGCAATGACTCTGGTGGATCCATATGTGGTTTGTGAAAAGAACACACATGTGATGACTCTAGTGGTTTGTGGAAAAGAACACACATGCAATTACTCTAGTGGGTACATATGTGCTTTGTGGAAAGAACACACATGCAATCACATTGGTGGATCCATATGTGGTTTGTGGAAAGAACACATATGCAATGACATTTGCTGATCCATATGTGGTTTGTGAAAAGAACACACATGCAAATACTCTGGTGGATCAATGTGTGGTTTGTGCAAAGAACACACATGCAATGACTCTGGTGGATCCATGTGTGTTTTGTGAAAAGAACACACATGCAATGACTCTGGTGGATCCATGTGTGGTTTGTGAAAGGAACACACATGCAATGACTATGGTCGATCCATGTGTGGTTCATGGAAAGAACAGACAGTCAATAACATTGGTGGATCCATGTGTGGTTTGTGACATGACCACACATCCAATGACATTGGTTGATCCATATGTGGTTTGTGACAATAACGCACATGCAATGCCATTGGTTGATCCATGTTGTTTGTCAAAAGAACACACATGCAATGACATTGGTTGATTCATGTGGTTTGTGGAAAGAACACACATGCAATGTCATTGGTTGATCCATGTGTGGTTTGTGAAAAGAACACACATGCAATGACTCTAGTGGGTACATATGTGGTTTGTGGAAAGAACACACATGAAATTACATTGGTTGATGCATGTGGTTTGTGGAAAAAATAGACATGCAATGACTCTGGTGGATCCATATGTGGTTTGTGACAATAACACACATGCAATGCCATTGGTTGATCCACATGGTTTGTGGAAAAAATAGACATGCAATGACTCTGGTGGATCCATATGTGGTTTGTAGAAACTACCCACATGCAATGACATTGGTTGATCCATATGTGGGTTGTGAAAAGAACAAACATGCAATGCCATTGGTTAATCCATGTGTGGTTTGTGAAAAGAACACACATGCAATGCCATTGGTGGATCCATGTGGTTTGTGCAAAAGAACACACATGCAATGACCTTGGTGGATCCATATGTGGTTTGTGAAAAGAACACACATGCAATGACTCTGGTGGATCCTTATGTGGTTTGTGAAAATAACAGACATGCAATGACTCTAGTGGATCCATATGTGGTCTGTGGAAAGAACATACGTGCAATGACATTGGTTCATCCATATGTGGCTTGTGGAAAAGAACACATAATCAATGCCATTGGTTGATCCATGTGTGGTTTGTGAAAAGAACACATATGCAATGACATTGGTTGATCCATATATGGTTTGTGAAAAGAACACACATGCAATGACTCTGGTGGGTCCATATGTGGTTTATGGAAAAAATAGACATGCAATGACTCTGGTGGATCCATATGTGGTTTGTGGAAACTACACACATGCAATGACATTGGTTGATCCATATGTGGGTGTGAAAAGAACACACATGCAATGACATTGGTTGATCCATATGTGGTTCATGACAAGAACACACATGCAATGACATTGGTTGATCCATATGTGGTTTGTGAAAGGAACACACATGCAATGGATTTTATTGATCAATATGTGGTTTGTGAAAAGAACAGACATGCAATTACTCTAGTGTGTACATATGTGGTTTGTGGAAAAAACACACATGGAATGGAATTGGTTGATCCATATATGGTTTGTGGAAAGAACACACATCCAATGACATTTGCTGGTCCATATGTTGTTTGTGAAAACAACACTCATGCAATTACTCTACTGGATCCATGTGTGGTTTGTGGAAAGAACACACATGCAATGACTCTGGTGGATCCATGTGTGGTTTGTGCAAAGAACACACCTGCAATGACTCTAGTGCTGGTTTTAGTATAAGAACGCACATGTAGTGACTCTAGTGGGTCCATATGTGGTTTGTGAATAGAACACACATGCAATGCCATTGGTGGATCCAGGTGGTTTGTGGAAAAGAACACACATGCAATGACATTGGTGGATCCATATGTGGTTTGTGAAAAGAACACACATGCAATGACTCTGGTGGATCCATATGTGGTCTATGAAAATAACACACATGCAATGACTCTGGTGGATACTTATGTGGTTTGTGAAAAGAACAGACATGCAATGACTCTAGTGGATCCATATGTGCCTTGTGGAAAGAACACACATGCAATGACATTGGTTGATCCATATGTGGTTTGTGAAAAGAACACACATGCAATGCCATTGGTTGATCCATGTGTGGTTTCTGAAAAGAACACACATGCAATGACATTGGTTGATCCATATATAGTTTGTGAGAAGAACACACATGCAATGACTCCGGTGGGTCCATATGTGGTTTGTGGAAAAAATAGACATGCAATGACTGGTGGATCCATATGTGGTTTGTGGAAAGAACACACATGCAAAGACATTGGTTGATCCATATGTGGGTTGTGGAAAGAACACACATGCAATGCCTTTGGATGATACATGTGTGGTTTGCGAAAAGAACACACATGCAATGCCATTGGTGGATCCATGTGTGGTTCATGACAGGAACACACATGCAGTGGCATTGGTTGAACCATATGTGGTTTGTGAAAAGAACACACATGCAATGCCATTGGTTGATCCATGTGGTTCATGGAAAAGAACACACATGCAATGACATTGGTGGATCCATATGTGGTTTGTGAAAAGAACACACATGCAATGACATTGGTTGATCCATGTGGTTTGTGGAAAAGTACACACATGCAATGACATTGGTGGATCCATATGTGGTTTGTGAAAAGAACACACATGCAATGACTCTGGTGGATCCTTATGTGGTTTGTGAAAAGAAAAGACATGCAATGACTCTAGTGGATCCATATGTGGTTTATGGAAAGAATACACATGCAATGACATTGGTTGATCCATATGTTGTTTGTGAAAAGAACACACATGCAATGTCATTGGTTGATACATGTGTGGTTTGTGAAAAGAACGCACATGCAATGATATTGGTTGATCCATATATGGTTTGTGAAAAGAACATGCATGCAATGACTCTAGTGGGTCCATATGTGGTTTGTGGAAAAAACAGACATGCAATGACTCTGGTGGATCCATATGTGGTTTGTGGAAAGAACACACATGCAATAACATTGGTTGATCCATATGTGGCTGATACATTGCAAATGTATCTATAATTTTTGATGTTCCATGCTTGGTTTTAACCACTTTCTTGTGTTTTGTCCACACTTTGGAGTACTTTTCATATGATTTCTTGGACTAACCTATTAACAAGAGCCACAGTGCCAGTTGCCTGTTTTCTGCTATTTTGGGTTCCAGGAAAGTCATAAAATGAATATTCTCGGAATTGGACGGGACAAAAGCCAAAGTGCCTATTTTTACGGAAGCCATCAGATGCCAGAATACGAGACGAAGAAGGGCTAGGGGGAGGCCACACCACCTGGCCGCGCGGCCAGGACTGGCCCGTGCCAGCGGGTCATCTGGCCGACCCCAGCACCCCTTCGGCCTCTCCTTCCTCCTATAAGATGCCCTCGGGACGAAAACCCTAAGGACCCGATAAAAAATCCACGAAAATCTCTTCATTACCATGCAAGCCTCCGGTGTGATGCGTGAGTAGTTCATCCTTGGACTACGAATCCATGTAGTAGCTAGATGGCTGGTTCTCCTCCTTTGTGCTTTCATGTCTAGATCTTGTGAGCTCCGTTCATGATCAAGATCATCTATTTGTAATTCTACATGTTGTGTTTGTGGGGATCCGATGGATATTGAGATGCTATTTCAGATTGATTATTGATTCTATCATGTCTTTGTTATTTGTGATCTTGCATGCTTTCCGTTGTTAGTAGCTATCTTGGCCAAGTAGATGCTAGCAACTCCAAGAGTTAGTATTTATGCTCGATAGTGGGTTCATGCCTCTGGTAATCTGGGGAAGTGACAGAAATCTCTAAGGTACTAGATGTGCTGTTGCTACTAGGGAGAAAACAACAATCCTTTGTTCATAGAACAATCGTATTGTTTACATTACATGCATTTCGTAAAGCAATAATCTGTTGCTTGCAACTTAATACTAGAGGGGGTTCGGATGATAACCTGAAGGTGGATTATTATTCATAGATGTAGTTGGATGGCTGTCTATGTATAATGTTGTAATGCCCAATCGAATCTCAAAGGAGTCAAGATGATTAGTATATGCATGTATTGCTTTCTCGATGTTTGTCAATTTCCCCGCTGTAATTTTTTCACCCAGCATGTTATCTGTCTTAAGGAGAGCCACCTCTAGTGAACTATGGATCTCGGTCCTTTCTTTTACATTCAATCTATAAACTGTTTACTGCTTTGTGTTTACTTGCTGCAAACTATTACTTCCTTCCATTCGATACGTTTAATCCTTTGTTTTCAGCAAAACAGGTGAGATTGACAACCTCATCGCAAGTTGGGGATAGAGGTTTGTGGTTGTGTTGTGCAGGTCTCCACGTTGTTGCTGGCACCGCAGTGCGCCCTACCATCGTTCAGCTAGCTACACCTTTGGGGTGTTTCCTTGCTCCTGCTGGATTGATAACCTTGGTTTCATACTGAGGGAAAACTTGCTACTGTGCTCATCATACCTTCCTCTTGGGGTTCCCCAACGAGCTTGATATATTTTGGGCCATCAAGCATATTTTCTGGCGCCGTTGCCGGGGAGTCAAGGACATCTTCACAAGGGGAGTCCCTCATAACAAGTCTCTTTACTTTGTTATTTTTGTTTTGCTTAGTTTCTTTTTGCTTTGTTTGCTTGTTCCTTTATCAAAGACACAAAAAAATTAGTTTTACTAGTTTGCTTTCTTATTTGAAAACACAAAAAAATGACTACTCTTGAAAACACTAAGTTGTATGACTTCACTAGCACCAACAACAATGATTTTATGAGCACACATATTGGTCCACCTGTGCCTGAAGATACTTTTTTGAGATAAAATCTGCTTTACTCAATCTTGTTATGAGAGAACAATTTTCTGGTACTGGTAATGAAGATGCTGCTGCCCATCTAAATAACTTTGTTGAACTTTGTGAGATGCAAAAGTATAGGGATGTAGATGGTGATATTATTAAGCTGAAATTGTTTCCTTTCTCTTTGAGAGGAAAAGCTAAAGAATGGTTGAATTCCTTAACTAGGAGTAGTATTGATTCTTGGACTAAGTGAAAAGATGCTTTCATTGGAAAATACTATCCTCCTGCTAAGATTATATCTATGAGAAGTGAAATAATGAAGTTTAAACAATATGATAATGAGCATGTTGCTTAAGCTTGGGAAAGAATGAAATCTTTGGTTAAGAACTGTCCCACTCATGGACTGACTGCATGGATGATCATCCAAACTTTTTATGCAGGATTGAACTATTCTTCAAGGAACCTATTGGACTCTGCTGCTGGAGGTACCTTTATGACCATTACTTTGGGTGCTGCAACGAAACTTCTGGACAATATGATGGTTAATTATTCTGAATGGCATAGTGAGAGAGATCCACAAGGTAAGAAGGTAAATTCTGTTGAGGAAACCTCCTCCTTGAGTGATAAGATTGATATTATTATGTCTATGCTTGTGAATCGGAAAGCCCATATTGATCCAAATAATGTTCATTTAGCCTCTTTGGTTGCTCAAGAAGAGCAAGTTGATGTGAACTTCATAAGAAATAACAATTTTGGCAACAATGCTTATGGTAATAACAATTATAGGCCCTACCCTCCTAATAATACTTATGGCTATAATGGTAAACCTGGATTACCAAGTGAAGGAAGAATTTTATAAGTTGAAAGAGCCACTAAAAACTTCATGCAAATGCAATATGAGAAAAATAAACTATTCACTAAAACTATGGAGGAACAATCTACCATTTTGAAACACATTAGCCATCAACTTGAGAGTCTAAATAGGGAAATTCCTAGTTTACAATTGAAACTCTCTAATGCTGAAAGAAATATATCATATTTGTCTGAAACTTAATCCTCTTTGATCAATAAAATGGCTACTAAACCTGAAACTAATGAAAGTGAATGACTTTGATTTCAAAGCTTTATGTGATCTTGATAGTAGTGTTTCTATTATGCCTAGAAGGATTTATGATATGCTTGATTTGCCTCCTCTTGAAGATTGTTATTTGAATGTCCCACTTGATGATAATGCTAAAAAGAA
>OU342743.1:288790021-288849802 GCA_910589775.1 Avena eriantha | reverse complement strand
CGGCTACCCCCGTCAGAAGAAAGTCTAGGGTTAGACGATGTGAGGCCCATGGGGCAGGGTTCCGTAGGAAACCACGCTCCGGGGCATCGAAACACCTCAAGGACTTGCATGTGGCCCTAGCACATGCATGAAAATGTGGTGCTAAGTTGAAACATACAAAACCTAGTCCCCGGGTGCATGTGTCCCCCTTTGCAGGCATGCACTGTAACCTAAAAGCAAGGGTTCCGGGCTCGTCTAAGGGGGAAAGTCCCTGTTCCGGCACTAGAGAGTAGGATATTGTCACTCCCTTGTGACCCAACATGGTTTTACATCATCCTATGACCTAAACAAACACAAAACAAGAGAGGGCTACACCGGGCTACCCCCATCAGAAGAAAGTCTAGGGGTAGACGACGCGAGGCCCACGGGTCAGGGTTCCGCAGGAAACCGCGCTCCAGGGCATCGAAACACCTCGAGGACTTGCATGTGGCCCTAGCACATGCATGAAAGTGTGGTGCTATTTTGAAACATACAAAACCTAGTCCCGGGTGCATGTGTCCCCCTTCATAGGCACGCACTGTAACCTGAAAGCAAGGGTTCCGGGCTCGTCAAAGGGGGAAAGTCCCCGTTCCGACACTAGAGAGTAGGATATTGTCACTCCCCTTGTGACCCAACATGGTTTTACATCATCCTATGACCTAAACAAACACAAAACAAGAGAGGGCTACACCGGGCTACCCCCGTCAGAAGAAAGTCTAGGGGGTAGACGAACCGAGGCCCACGGGTCACGGTTCCGCAGGAAACCGTGCTCCGGGGCATTGAAACACCTCAAGGACTTGCATGTGGCCCTAGCACATGCATGAAAGTGTGGTGCTATGTTGAAACATACAAAACCTAGTCCCCGGGTGCATGTGTCCCCCTTCGCAGGCATGCACTGTAACCTAAAAGCAAGGGTTCCGGACTCGTCTAAGGGGGAAAGTCCCTGTTCCGGCACTAGAGAGCAGGATATTGTCACTCCCCTTGTGACCCCAACATGGTTTTACATCATCCTATGACCTAAACAAACACAAAACAAGAGAGGGCTACACCGGGCTACCCCGTCAGAAGAAAGTCTAGGGGGTAGACGATCCGAGGCCCACGGGTCACGGTTCCGCAGGAAACCGCGCTCCGGGGCATCGAAACACCTCAAGGACTTGCATGTGGCCCTAGAACATGCATAAAAGTGTGGTGCTATGTTGAAACATACAAAACCTAGTCCCCGGGTGCATGCGTCCCCCTTCACAGGCACGCACTGTAACCTGAAAGCAAGGGTTCCGGGCTCGTCTAAGGGGGAAAGTCCCCGTTCCGGCACTAGAGAGTAGGATATTGTCACTCCCCTTGTGACCCAACATGGTTTTACATCATCCTATGACCTAAACAAACACAAAACAAGAGAGGTCTACACGGGGCTAGCCCCGTCAGAAGAAAGTCTAGGGGGTAGACGATCCGAGGCCCACGGATCACGGTTCCGCAGGAAACCGCGCTCCGGGGCATCGAAACACCTCAAGGACTTGCATGTGGCCCTAGCACATGCATGAAAGTGTGGTGCTATGTTGAAACATGCAAAACCTAGTCCCCAGGTGCATGTGTCCCCCTTCGCAGGCATGCACTGTAACCTAAAAGCAAGGGTTCCGGGCTCGTCTAAGGGGGAAAGTCCCTGTTCCGGCACTAGAGAGTAGGATATTGTCACTCCCCTTGTGACCCAACATTGTTTTACATCATACTATGACATAAACAAACACAAAACAAGAGAGGGCTACACCGGGCTACCTCCGTCAGAAGAAAGTCTAGTGGGTAGACGATCCGAGGCCCACGGGTCAGGGTTCCGCAGGAAACCGCGCTCCGGGGCATCGAAACACCTCAAGGACTTGCATGTGGCCCTAGAACATGCATGAAAGTGTCGTGCTATGTTGAAACATACAAAACCTAGTCCCCGGGTGCATGTGTCCCCCTTCACAGGCATGCACTGTAACCTAAAAGCAAGGGTTCCGGGCTCGTCTAAGGGGGAAAGTCCCCGTTCCGGCACTAGAGAGTAGGATATTGTCACTCCCCTTGTGACCCAACATGGTTTTACATCATCCTATGACCGAAACAAACACAAAACAAGAGAGGGCTACACCGGGCTACCCCCGTCAGAAGAAAGTCTAGGGGTAGACGATGTGAGGCCCATGGGGCAGGGTTCCGTAGGAAACCACGCTCCGGGGCATCGAAACACCTCAAGGACTTGCATGTGGCCCTAGCACATGCATGAAAGTGTGGTGCTAAGTTGAAACATACAAAACCTAGTCCCCTGGTGCATGTGTCCCCCTTCGCAGGCATGCACTGTAACCTAAAAGCAAGGGTTCCGGGCTCGTCTAAGGGGGAAATTCCCCGTTCCGGCACTAGAGAGTAGGATATTGTCACTCCCCTTGTGACCCAACATGGTTTTACATCATCCTATGACCTAAACAAACACAAAACAAGAGAGGGCTACACCGGGCTACCCCCATCAGAAGAAAGTCTAGGGGTAGACGACGCGAGGCCCACGGGTCAGGGTTCCGCAGGAAACCGCGCTCCAGGGCATCGAAACACCTCGAGGACTTGCATGAGGCCCTAGCACATGCATGAAAGTGTGGTGCTATGTTGAAACATACAAAACCTAGTCCCCAGGTGCATGTGTCCCCCTTCACAGGCACGCACTGTAACCTGAAAGCAAGGGTTCCGGGCTCGTCAAAGGGGGAAAGTCCCCGTTCCGGCACTAGAGAGTAGGATATTGTCACTCCCCTTGTGACCCAACATTGTTTTACATCATACTATGACCTAAACAAACACAAAACAAGAGAAGGCTCCACCGGGCTACCCCCGTCAGAAGAAAGTCTAGGGGGTAGACGATCCGAGGCCCACGGGTCAGGGTTCCGCAGGAAACCGCGCTCCGGGGCATCGAAACACCTCAAGGACTTGCATGTGGCCCTAGAACGTGCATGAAAGTGTGGTGCTATGTTGAAACATACAAAACCAAGTCCCCGGGTGCATGTGTCCCCCTTCACAGGCATGCACTTTAACCTAAAAGCAAGGGTTCCGGGCTCGTCTAAGGGGGAAAGTCCCCGTTCCGGCACTAGAGAGTAGGATATTGTCACTCCCCTTGTGACCCAACATGGTTTTACATCATCCTATGACCTAAACAAACACAAAACAAGAGAGGGCTACACCAGGCTACCCCCGTCAGAAGAAAGTCTAGGGGTAAACGATGTGAGGCCCACGGGTCACGGTTCCGCAGGAAACCGCGCTCCGGGGCATCGAAACACCTCAAGAACTTGCATGTGGCCCTAACACATGCATGAAAGTGTGGTGATAAGTTGAAACATACAAAAACTAGTCCCCGGGTGCATGTGTCCCCCTTCGCAGGCATGCACTGTAACCTAAAAGCAAGGGTTCCGGGCTCGTCTAAGGGGGAAATTCCCCGTTCCGGCACTAGAGAGTAGGATATTGTCACTCCCCTTGTGACCCAACATGGTTTTACATCATCCTATGACCTAAACAAACACAAAACAAGAGAGGGCTACACCGGGCTACCCCCATCAGAAGAAAGTCTAGGGATAGACGACGCGAGGCCCACGGGTCAGGGTTCCGCAGGAAACCGCGCTCCAGGGCATCGAAACACCTCGAGGACTTGCATGTGGCCCTAGCACATGCATGAAAGTGTGGTGCTATGTTGAAACATACAAAACCTAGTCCCCGGGTACATGTGTCCCCCTTCACAGGCACGCACTATAACCTAAAAGCAAGGGTTCCGGGCTCGTCTAAGGGGGAAAGCCCCCGTTCCGGCACTAGAGAGTAGGATATTGTCACTCCCCTTGTGACCCAACATGGTTTTACATCATCCTATGACCTAAACAAACACAAAACAAGAGAGGGCTACACCGGGCTACCCCCGTCAGAAGAAAGTCTACGGGGTAGACGATCCGAGGCCCACGGGTCACGGTTCCGCAGGAAACCGTGCTCCGGGGCATCGAAACACCTCAAGACTTGCATGTGGCCCTAGCACATGCATGAAAGTGTGGTGCTATGTTGAAACATACAAAACCTAGTCCCCGGGTGCATGTGTCCCCCTTCGCAGGCATGCACTATAACCTAAAAGCAAGGGTTCCGGACTCGTCTAAGGGGGAAAGTCCCCGTTCCGGCACTAGAGAGTAGGATATTGTCACTCCCCTTGTGACCCAACATGGTTTTACATCATCCTATGACCTAAACAAACACAAAACAAGAGAGGGCTACACCGGGCTACCCCGTCAGAAGAAAGTCTAGGGGGTAGACGATCCGAGGCCCACGGGTCACGGTTCCGCAGGAAACCGTGCTCCGGGGCATCGAAACACCTCAAGGACTTGCATGTGGCCCTAGCACATGCATGAAAGTGTGGTGCTATGTTGAAACATACAAAACCTAGTCCCCGGGTGCAGGTGTCCCCCTTCACAGGCATGCACTGTAACCTAAAAGCAAGGGTTTCGGGCTCGTCTAAGGGGGAAAGTCCCCGTTCCGGCACTAGAGAGTAGGATATTGTCACTCCCCTTGTGACCCAACATGGTTTTACATCATTCTATGACCTAAACAAACACAAAACATGAGAGGGCTACACTGGGCTACCCCCGTCAGAAGAAAGTCTAGGGGGTAGACGATCCGAGGCCCACGGGTCACGGTTCCGCAGGAAACCGCGCTCCGGGGCATCGAAACACCTCAAGGACTTGCATGTGGCCCTAGCACATGCATGAAAGTGTGGTGCTATGTTGAAACATACAAAACCTAGTCCCCGGGTGCATGTGTCCCCCTTCGCAGGCATGCACTGTAACCTAAAAGCAAGGGTTCCGGGCTCGTCTAAGGGGGAAAGTCCATGTTCCGGCACTAGAGAGTAGGATATTGTCACTCCCCTTGTGACCCAACATGGTTTTACATCATCCTATGACCTAAACAAATACAAGACAAGAGAGGGCTACACCGGGCTACCCCCGTCAGAAGAAAGTCTAGGGGGTAGACGATCCGAGGCCCACGGGTCAGGGTTCCACAGGAAACCGCGCTCCGGGGCATCGAAACACCTCAAGGACTTGCATGTGGCCCTAGCACATGCATGAAAGTGTGGTGCTATGTTGAAACATACAAAACCTAGTCCCCGGGTGCATGTGTCCCCCTTCGCAGGCATGCACTGTAACCTAAAAGCAAGGGTTCCGGGCTCGTCTAAGGGGGAAAGTCCATGTTCCGGCACTAGAGAGTAGGATATTGTCACTCCCCTTGTGACCCAACATGGTTTTACATCATCCTATGACCTAAACAAACACAAAACATGAGAGGGCTACACCGGGCTACCCCCGTCAGAAGAAAGTCTAGGGGGTAGACGATCCGAGGCCCACGGGTCAGGGTTCCGCAGGAAACCGCGCCCGGGGCATCGAAACACCTCAAGGACTTGCATGTGGCCCTAGAACATGCATGAAAGTGTGGTTCTATGTTGAAACATACAAAACCTAGTCCCGGGGTGCATGTGTCCCCCTTCGCAGGCATGCACTGTAACCTAAAAGCAAGGGTTCCGGGCTCGTCTAAGGGGGAAAGTCCCCGTTCTGGCACTAGAGAGTAGGATATTGTCACTCCCCTTGTGACCCAACATGGTTTTACATCATCCTATGACCTAAACAAACACAAACATGAGAGGGCTACACCGGGCTACCCCCATCAGAAGAAAGTCTAGGGGGTAGACGATCCGAGGCCCACGGGTCAGGGTTCCGCAGGAAACCGCGCTCCGGGGCATCGAAACACCTCAAGGACTTGCATGTGGCCCTAGAACATGCATGAAAGTGTGGTTCTATGTTGAAACATACAAAACCTAGTCCCGGGGTGCATGTGTCCCCCTTCGCAGGCATGCATTGTAACCTAAAAGCAAGGGTTCCGGGCTCGTCTAAGGGGGAAGTCCCCGTTCTGGCACTAGAGAGTAGGATATTGTCACTCCCCTTGTGACCCAACATGGGATTACATCATCCTATGACCTATACAAACACAAAACAAGAGAGGGCTACACCGGGCTACCCCATCAGAAGAAAGTCTAGGGGTAGACGACGCGAGGCCCACGGGTCATGGTTCCACAGGAAACCGCGCTCTGGGCATCGAAACACCTCAAGGACTTGCATGTGGCCCTAACACATGCATGAAAGTGTGGTGCTATGTTGAAACATACAAAACCTAGTCCCCGGGTGCATGTGTCCCCCTTCGCAGGATATAAGTAACTTAAACAAAGAAATTAATAGAAACGGTAGAAGAAAATGGAGAAAAAAACTCACGGCAAAGGCTGGGGCCACGGCCGTGGGTATCTCTTTAGGACGCACGGCAAAGACGTATCTGCCGTGTACCTACTCATGGCAAAGAGCTGAGACAGTACAACAAAAAGGTTCCATAGCTACTCTTACCATCTACCTAAACTTACCGCACTGGTAGAGCCCATACTTTGCAACCTTGCCAACCAAAGTTCAAATCCCACATAGGCCGATTTGGGTCATTTTTTTAATTAAATCTATGATTTGCCGTGTGTCAACTCACGGCAAAGCCGTCTCTGTAGTGTGTGAGCGCACGGCAAAGATCCCTTTTCCTCTTCAATTGTATTTATTCTAATACTATATTTAGTTAAAAATAAACAACTCACGGCAAAGCGTGAGCGCACGGCAAAGCCGCTCCGTTAGTCCCCTCGGTTGCCCCCTCCGTCAACAGCGGAGCGGTGGGCCCTTCTGCAGGGGAATATCCACACAGAGGGGGCCGAATATGCCGCGCTGTCGTGTGAGCTGTCTTTGCCGTGCGCTTTTATTTCCTTTGCCGAGCGTTTTGTCTCTGCCGTGTGTTTCTTATGGTTGTTGCCGTGAGGTTTTTCGTTGCCGTGAAGGGATTTTCTCCGTGCCTTGTGTCGTTTCGTTGCCGTGGGTCCTGCCGGCGGGCCCATCTTTGCCGTGTGACGGCTCACGACAAAGTTGCAACGCACGGCAGCGAGCTTTTTCCCTATAGTGTTAGCTAGCTTCTGTGCAGCAACTCTTGGCTTTGTACCCGGGGAGAGAGGAAATATAAGATAACGTATTTGCTAGTTGCTCAAAAAAGTTACCATACTATATGTTTCCTCGATAAACTAGCCTTATTATAACATAATAACTCCCGAGCCTCATCAAGTGCGTTAGAGGTCACACCAAACGCACACCGCACTTGGCGGTGCAAGACGACACAACCAACTACTGTCTTCACTTTTGGCCGTTGTTGAGATTTAGAGATGGTTGGTGGCAAGCTCTTTTTCTTCACGTTTCTGCGGTGACTAAGCCCATAAAATGCTTCTTAGCAAATTGAGAGAAAAAAAAAGACATGAATATTTCTATTCTTCGCAGGAATATCACACAACATATTTCTGCTAGAACTACACTATTTCCCAATATAAAATACTCTGAAACTGTGGGTTTCATTTAGGACCCAATAATTTTGTCAAGAGAGCTCGTGCACCTAAATAATAGAGTTCAGCAGACGAGAATTGAGGAGAGAAAACCTCCCCTTCGTCAGGCTTACCGCCGGCATAAGAACCACAGACGAGCGTCCAACGCAAAGCAACTAGTTATTTAGTGAAAATCGCACACCGCGCGCCCGATGCGCAACCACCCTGTAATGCGCGCAGCGCGCGGCATGGAATCTTTGCAATAGGACATGCATTAATTCGATAGATAGTGGGGCAAGGAAAGGAGCTGATTAACCGCATTGTAGCCGGAGGCCGGAGAGTCGGAAAGGTGGTGGCCTGCGAAGACGGCGCCGCGGAGGTGCGGCCGCCGTAGGCGAGGGAAGGAGAACGAGTGACAGACGGGAGGAAGGTTTGTGATGTGACCGCGAGAGAGAACGGGGGAAAGTAATAGATAGGGAGCCCACGGCCCATGGCCAAATCCTCTGGGCCGTGGCCTAGCACACTCGCACGAGTCGCATATCTTTCGGCTCCGCTGTCGCGCCGCCGGAGCACCGCCCCCCTCCGAAATCCTCAGTCCGGAGACGCGCCGGACCACGGCAGTCTCGAAAACACCATTCCGGCACGACGCGGCTCTCCTATCCACTACAAATCCTGCGGTCCGTTTTGCTTCTTAGACTCCAGTAGAGAAGATGTGGCGGCGGCAGCATGCTCTTCTACGTCGCATCGCGCCGGCGAACCTGTCTCCTGCGGCGTGGGCCGGTGGTGGGGCGAGCTACCATGGCTCCTCGACGGAGGGGAGGAAGGGAAAGGCGTCTCCTTTGCAGGTCACACTCTTTCCCCTTGCAGCTTTACGGCAGTTACAGTTTTCCGACGAATCGACGATGAACTGAGGCATTGAATACCCGTTGTTCCGTTGCAGGCGCGTGGGATGGTGGATAGGTTCCGGCTGCGTGCCAAGGGTGGAGACGGCGGAAATGGCTGCATCAGCCAAAGGCGCTCCAGGTCCGACCGCCTAGGCAGGCCTGACGGTGAGACTTCCCAATTTCCATCCATCATTTTTACCAGTGCTATTGCTGTCGTGTTCGTATGCAAACCATCAATTTCCTTCTAACTTGATAGAGCTCTCAACCTTGATGCAAGTATAGCTGTCGCATTGTCGGTTCTGTTTGCTTGCACCATCATGGTTCGCAACTGATTATGGGATTTAGTTGTCGTTTGATGGAGCTCCCTATGCCGTGAAAATTTAATTGTAGATACGTAGTGCGCCATTTGCACTATGTCAAAATATTTCTAGTTTCCAAGTTAGTTTCTGATACTAGTCTAGTTTTCATGGGCTCAGGATTTGTCCTATTTCACAATTAAAAAATTGCAGGTGGCGATGGAGGAACAGGTGGTAATGTCATTCTTGAGTGCTCAAGGTCTGTCTGGGATTTCAGTAACTTGCAACATCACACGGTATGCTTTTGAACATCACACGAAGCAGCATGCGCTGTTTGCTTTGCTAGATGCGCGATCCCTCTTTGTAAATGAACACATCTTGTCCTGGTGTGAATGCTGAGCTTGTGTATATTATTGAGTTAAAGGCTGCCTCTTACTTCTGTCAGGGACTTAAGACTAATAATGTCTCATAACACTAGCTTAATATCAGATTGAGCCTTTACTAATGAAGAAGATTCTACATATTTTATGCTTTTCTGTTTCATAGTTTTATGCTTATTTATTTTGTGTATCAGAAAGGAACCCGAGGAGGCAATGGACTTTCTAAGAAACAAATAGGGACAAGAGGTCCTGACAAGGTTACCACAAATATATGTATATACATTCGTATATCACGTTTCTTAGTTCCCTTTCGAAATATATAACCTTCTCTGCTTTGTGTCCGACAGGTCGCACAGGTACCAATTGGCACAGTGATTCATCTAGTCCGGGGGGAACTACCTTGTTTCACTGTAAATGCACCAACCAGATCTCTAGATCCCTGGGACATCCCAGATGCTGCAGAAGACTCTGCAGACATTTCCAACAAGAAGAAAAACAAGGATGTCATTAATGGAAGTGAAGCTGAAAGAGGAATTAGCAATCAGTGGGAGAAGCAAACATACACTAGTTCATGTTCCAGGACTGGGTTTTCGAACACGGAAGATTATAATGCAAGTAACACTCAACATCAGGTGGAGATGGATGAAAAGGATCAGTCTGATGAGGATGATGGGGAATTTTGGGAGGATGAAGATGAGACGGAGGAAGAGGACGAAGATGCAGAGGAGGATAGGGAAGAAGAAGATGACATACAATATTCTGTTGCTGAAATGACAAGAGCAGGGCAGCGGTTGATTGTAGCACGAGGAGGGGAGGGTGGTCTAGGGAATGCTTCAATCGGCAATGACGTGCGTCTGTCCAAAGGAAATAGGCAGCAGGAGATAGCCCGTTTGAGTACTGGAGAGCCAGGAACAGAGACCTTTCTTGTCTTGGAGCTGAAGAGCATTGCTGATGTTGGCCTTGTTGGTTTGCCTAATGTCGGAAAGAGCACATTGCTAAGTGCTCTCTCTAAGGCTCGCCCAGAGATCGCTGACTACGCATTCACCACACTGAGGCCCAATATTGGTAGCCTAACCTACGAGGACTACTTCTCAGTGAAAGTGGCTGACATACCTGGTCTTATCAAAGGTGCCCATGAGAACCGGGGCCTGGGCCATGCCTTCTTGAGGCACATAGAGCGCACGAAAGTTCTATCCTATGTGCTTGACCTGGCAGCAACACTCAACGGCAGGAAGGGTATTCCACCATGGGAGCAGCTGCACGATCTTGTCGTGGAACTAGAGCATTACCAAGAAGGCTTGACGAAGCGTCCATCGCTGATTGTGGCAAACAAAATAGATGAGGAGGGAGCAGACGCAGTGTACGAAGAACTGAAGAGGAGAGTGCAGGGTGTTCCGATATTTCCAGTGTGTGCCATCTTGCAGGACGGCGTACCAGATCTGAGAGTTGGCCTCCGAGACCTTATGGATGCCTCAGCTCCACAGGGCGTTGATTTGAGCAAAATTATTATAGACTAAACAGCGAGTTTTTCCCCAAGATACTGACATGGTAGAATTGTTCCCCAGAAAATTTCCCCTAAGAGCTACGGAGTATGTGCTTACAGTTGCAATAAGATCTATGTTGCAAAATTTGTTACAGTTTTTCTTTATGTTCGCTGTGTAGCTATGTAAACCACATATTAGATCATCCAGGTGTTTCAGAATATCAGTACAAATTATCAATTGCTGACCAGTATGTTGGTCTGTTCTTTCATAGGAGCACCATGTATACTACTCAAGTGCTATTACTAGCGTCTGAAACATTAATTGGTCTTTTCCTGCAAATAAAATTAATTTCGTTTGCAGCTGGAAGTTGGAAGAGTGGTTTACTCATTGAATCTTGCTATGCTTTGTTTGTCATGGCATGGATCTGTACTCACTGAAGGACATTTGATCCAGATGCCATGGAATCTTGTTGACTCTTGACTGTATCTGTTTGCCAAAACTTGTGATAAGGCACTGTTCCTTTTACTCAGTATTTGAGTTTTGCTACTTGGCTTATACACAATTGTATGGATCGTAGAATAACAATATCAGCAAGCCCGTCTAGCTCAGTTGGTAGAGCGCAAGGCTCTTAACCTTGTGGTCGTGGGTTCGAGCCCCACGGTGGGCGTTTATTTTCTTTTTACCAACTTCCATTCTTGGCCAAATCACTTTGCCCTATCTTGATTTTGGACTCCACATGGTACAGCCTTCAGATCAGCGTAGTGTACTTTTCCACTAGCCCCAGACAATTCTCTTGGCGCTTGTTTGCCTTTTTTTAATCACTTCGCCTGATCTCGATTTTCGACTCCCCATGTACAGGTTTGAGATCAGCGGAGAGTACTTTTCCTCTGGTTTAAGATAATTTTGTCTGAACATTTCTAGCTTCAGATCAGGATCCACCAGGCAAATACTTTTCCTGTCAGTTCTGAAATATTTATCTGCACGCAAGTCCATGCAATATATACTCACATATTGTTAACGATCATATCACAAGTTACTGCATAAGCAAAATCGGATAAATTTGCTAGTTCAAGGTGAAGTTCTGGACAAAACGAATTTCTCATCTCGGAAGCATCGTCATTCCTGACAAAAGCACGGCACAACTGCCAAACAATTCATATAAAGCTCGTTCCTCATTTTGCAAGACATCAGTGAACAACAAGCATTTCAAAATACCTAGTGGATACCATCTTTTGGATTGAAAATTTAGGCACGAAAGCTATCTTTCCGGTCCAAGTGCAAAGCATTTGAAACCGGCAAGTGACAACAACCAATTTTCAACATGAAAATCTAGGATGAGAGCTATCTTTTTGGGTGCAAGTGCAAGCATTTCCCCCTCACAAGTCAGGCCAACTATTTTAAAAATATTAGGCATTGTTAAGTGAGGTTGCCAATAACTCCAGCTTATTAGTCGAACCCAATAGAATGTTAATGCAAAATGTGGCTAATTTTTTTTAAATAATACGTTTTTTTAATCAATTTCACGAATATTACGCAGATTAAGGAATTTACAGGAGTAGAGCACTGTCGTTTTTTTCGAAAAACGACTCGGGCTCGTCGTCTTTTGAGGACACGACACAACACCGCCGTCTTTTGAGGCGCCAAAAGCAGCGTCTGGGCCCCACCCTGCCGGCCTGCAGCGCGACAGACGCTCCGGCCGTTGCGTAAAAAGACGACCCAGCCCGCTTCATTGTCTGGTGGAACGACAAGCCCGCGTCGTTGTTCGGTTGGACGACCTGCCGCGTCGTTGTTCGGTAGAACGACGAGCTCGCCCATAATACACGTGCGTCGTCCAGCCCCACGCACGCCTCCTTCTTCCTCTCCCTCTGCTGCCGCCCAGCCCCTGCTAGCTCTTCTCCCTGCTGCTTCTTCTCCCATGGAGCTTTTCCCATTTGCTGCCACACTTTGCTCTGTTTTACACTAAATTTGCTGCTGAAGCTAGTAGATTTCCGATCTACTTGTGGGATAGTCTGGTGTAGCGATTTGAGGCGTTTTCATGGAGGATTTTCTTGGAGTTCTTGAGGTGCGATGGCTATGGTGGAGTCTGGGGCGGGGGCTTGAGGCAACTGCACTGTGGAGTCTCGGGCTGGGGCTTGAGGCAGCTGCACGGCAGGATTTCGCACGCTTCAAGGGTAAACCCTAAGTTCTTGCTAACTACAGTCATTTGTGTTTGTTTATCTTCTCGGTAGTTCTGGATGTTGTATGTTAGCGCTCCACGATGAACTGCTAGATTATAAGTATATTTGTGAGCTATGCCAGATTATTTGGCTATAGGATTATAATTATATTTGCGGGCTATGCAAGATTATTCGGCTATAGGAATATTAGTATATTGTTTTGCTAAAATCTGTCACTGTACGGGCGTTTGACAAATTGTGGTATTTTTTTAGGCCTGAAGTTATGTCCAATAATGTAGTGTTTAGGTTCTACTATGGTGACGATGTCGTCAAAACAAACCAGAATGAAGTTGATTTGAGCGATTTTAATTGTATTGATGAAGTGCTCCAGGATCCTAAAACCATCCCCATTATTGAGTTGAAAGATTGGTTATGTGCTCGTTTATGGATCCCTCCCATTCATACTGTCGGTGTGCATGTATTATGGACAAAGTCAAGGATTAAACCTGATTTTTATTTGAGACCGATAGAAGAGCAAGCTAAATGGGTCAAATGGGTGAAAGCCTGTCTGCATAGGGTAGTTAACCCCAGTGTCTTAGTGCTTCCTGTGGCGAAAGAGCCTGTTTATGATCAGGGCCAGAGTAGTCAGACACACCATGCTGGTGGTGGTTATGATCATGAGAAGAGCAGTCAAGCCGAAGACGGAGGTGGTGGTGGCTACTATAATGACTAGAGCAGTCAAGGCCAAGATGGCGGTGGTGATTATGAACCTGGGCAGAGTAGTTATGCACACACCGATGGAGGTAATTATGAACCTGGTCAGAGTAGTTTTGCACACACTGGACATGAATCAGCTGAAGGTAGTCAAGAGACAGGAGAAGATATTTTCAGTGGTGAGGTCGATGAGGACGAGATACACGACGGTTGGTTGCAAGATCAGATGGAAACCGAAGATTCAGAAGGATACAGTGATAGCTCTTATGATTCCGCTGAGTCTGGTCAAGAGGACCAACCTATTCCGGCATCATGGAATCAAGAACACACAGCAGCAATGAATGTGAACGATGGGCATGATTCCTCGTGGCACTATCACGCCAACAACATCTCCATTGGTGCATTATATCCTAGCAAGAGGCATCTACAGGAAGCAATCGTTGAGTGGGCATTGTCCACGCAGCGGGTTTTCAAAACAAAGGTGTCATCCCAGCAATATTTGACTTTGGTTTGCGAGGTAGCTGGGTGTCCTGCCAGGGTCCATGCCCATGTTCCTCGATATGACACCAACTGGAAGGTTAGCGATGTTGTGCAGCATACATGTCAACTTGACAATGTCCTGCAAGACCATCGTAATCTCACGTCAACCCTCCTGGCTAGACTGATATACACTGAGATAGTGGAGACCAAAGCCATGGTGGTGAAAGCTATCATCAACAAAGTTGCTATCAGATTTCGCTACAATATATCTTACGAAAAGGCTTGGAGGACTAAGCAGAGGACACTGGAGACAAGATTTGGTTCGTTTCAAGATGGATACGACTGTGTTGTTCGGATGCTGTAGACACTGCAGGCTAGGAATCCAGGCACATACCTCGACATCCAACACTTAACATTGCCTCAAGAACCCAATTTGAGGGTGCTGCATCGATTGTTCTTCTCATTTGCTATATGCATAGAAGCTTTCACTCACTGTCGACCAGTCATTTTTGTAGATGGAACATTTCTCACTGGCAAGTACAGGGGCCAGATCTTGACTGCCATAGGTCAAGACGGGAACAATCAAGTTGTTCCACTTGCATTTGCTTTCGTGGAGAGCGAGAACACCGAGAGTTGGGTATGGTTTTTCAGGCAGCTGAAGATAGCAGTTGTGAGGGATG
Organism: Avena eriantha; assembly: GCA_910589775.1. Lineage (NCBI taxonomy): Eukaryota > Viridiplantae > Streptophyta > Magnoliopsida > Poales > Poaceae > Avena > Avena eriantha. Next base: position 288,835,293 of record OU342743.1, on the reverse strand, counting down.
TACCGAATGTATGCGTCCTACATGACAGGCATCCGGGTATACTCAACGCGATAAGGAAGCTGACTCAGCCTGCTCCAGGTGAACCAACTCCATGGCTAGACATGCAGAGTCGTTGGTGCATGCGGCATCTAGGGGCTAACTTTTTCTCACAGTTCAGGAACAAGGCCCTTATGAACCTATTTAAGAAGCTTTGCAAGCAGAACCAGGAGTGGAAGTATATCAAGTGTCGAGCCTATTTAGATGAATTCACAAAAAAAACATGTTAGGCATAGGAGAGCAGCTAGAGCAGCAGCTGTGGCGGCTCATGCGGCCGCGGTAGCTGCACAGACAGTAGCTGGAGCAGCACCACCCGAGGAAGAACCAATTGCTCTTTGTGATTTGCCGGGATTTTACCAACCCGGTACTAGGAGGAGGCCTGGCAGACGGATTAAGAATTTTCAGGAATGGATAGAGCACGAGCCTGTGGAGAGGTGGTCTCTGTTGCACGACACTCATGGTGCTAGGTTTGGCATCATGACTACGAATCTTGCCGAAACTTACAATTTCGTCTTGAGAGGAAGCAGGGCTCTGCCATTAACAGCTATTGTGGAGTGTATTTTCACCGGAACGTTGAAGTACTTCAGAGACAGACTCCAGCTTGCTCAGATGCATATCATGAACAACCCAAACACGAGGTATTGTTCAAAGATAATGGATTACATGAATGCCAAAATGGAAAAGGCTCGGTCTATGCAAGTCGTCACCATCGGTAATCAAGAACGAAGATTTGAGGTTCGCCTCCCTTCCAACTAGATCGAATCCGGAGAAGAGGTAAAGACACAAGCGGTGAGGATAAGCAATGAGGCTTGGACGACGTGTGAGTGTACCTGCAACAAACCCAAGCTGCTGCATCTGCCTTGCTCTCATGTACTTGCTGCGTGCGGGCGGTTAGGTATGGATGCGAGATCGTTTGTGTCTCCTTATTTTCTTAAGGAGTCGGTGATCAATACATGGACTGGCGAGATGATGGGATATAGAGCATGGGGCAATTTTAACAAAGTAAACCCTAGTGAAAGGATTTACATCCCAGATCCTGAACTAATGCGGACAGGCAGAGGAAGGCGACAATGTGTTTGGATCCGTAATGATATGGATGAATCTGAAGCCGGAGGCCCTACTAGACAATGTTTTCTATGTAATCATTTTGGTCATAGAGACACCAATTGCCATATCTTCGGGACTAGAGGAGCGGCTCCTCGTGGACGTGGCAGACGTGGCAGGCGAGGAACAAGAGGCAGAGGAAGAAACTAGTTTTAAATTTGTAATTCGTATGGAACCATGTTTTAAGTTTGTAATTCGTATGGAACTATGTTTTGAATTTGTAATTCGTATGGAACCATGTTTTAAATTTGTAATTCGTATGGAACCATGTTTTAAGTTTGTAATTCGGACTATGCCCTTACACTTCAACGATGCCTTCTTCATGGCCTGCTCTTCTTGCCCTTACCCTTCGACGATGCCTCGTCTTTACCCTTCTTCTTGGCCTGCCTTTCGTCCCACTCAGCTCTCCACTTAGTCTCAACAGCAGGCGTCATGAATATATCATCTTCATCTTCACTCTCTTCTAGCTTGTCATTGCTCTTCTTGCCCTTACCCTTCGACGATGCCTCGACCGATGATGGCTTGCCCTTACCCTTTGACGATGCCTCGTCTTTACCCCTCTTCTTGGCCCGCCTTTCGTCCCACTCAGCTCTCCACTTAGTCCCAATGGCAGGCGTCATGAATATATCATCTTCATCTTCACTCTCTTCTATCCAAATCCAAGGGAGCGTGATGTTCTGCTGCCTTGCCCCTTCATTAGAGAATCTTTGCTTGCTCCACCTAGCATTGATCCGAAGTAGCTCTTGTCGTATCTCCTCTGGAGTCCTCTTCGGCCACCCTTTCCTACTCAATCCCTCACGTAGCTCAGTGAGGAGACAATCACTACCAATTAGTTTCTCCAATGGGGCTGGATTGTTGTCTATCGTAAAGTTCCTAGCCAAATGAAAAAGGTCAATGGACATGTCTGGCACGAAACTGCGATCATAAGGAAACATACTGGCTAAAAACGGGGTGGCTGCTGCTTAAACAACTGCGCGGGGAGGGGTTTTATAGGGTAACATTCTGGCGGGAAAAAATCTGGCGGGAAACATTATGGCGGGAAAGATTTTGGCGGGAGATAGTTTAGCGGGAAGCATTATGGCGGAAAACATTCTGGCGGGAAACATTCTGGCGGGAAGCATTCTGGCGGGAAGCATTTTGGCGGAAATGTTTTTTGATGGAAAGCAACATTGGTCTGACATGTTGAATTAAAGATACATCACAACACTATAACTGAAATGAAGATACATCAAGACACTACAACTGAAAGCAAGTTACATCAAGACAGTGCAACTGAAATTAAGATACATCAAGACACTACAACTGAAATTAAGATACATCGGGATACTACAACTGAAATGAAGTTACATCAGGACACTACAACAGGAATTAAGATACATCGGTACTGAGACATACGTCTACCTTCCCTGATTCCAGCGCGGGTACTTTCCGGTCTTGTCCCCACGTTCCTCTGCCGCACGCGCCTCGGCAACTCTTTCTCTTAATCTCTTCCTTTCCGCCTCACGGGCCTCCTTGCGCACCTCTTCCTAGCGCTCGCGGATTGCCTTCTCTTCCTCCCTTCTCTTCCTGTTCAGCTCGCGGTTTTGAGCTTTCTCTGCTTGGAATTTTTTCATTTCTCTCTCCCGTTCCTTCTTCGCCTCTTCGGCCATCCTTTCAGCGTGTTCCTCTTCATGAAAGGCAGCCCATGCAGCTCGGTTCCTGTCATGACACACTTTCTTGGCCCAGGCTGGCTGCTCGGTGTCAATCCAATGGTACCACTTGCAAAGTGGAGGAGGAGACTGCAAGCAAATCAATGGAATGATTAAAAGAACTCATGATAACATGAATGGTTCATATTAACCATGCTCTGGGAACATACCGGAGGCCTCTCGTACGACGAACTTGCTTGCCGGGGCGGGCTTGCGTCGTAGTTGGGACACATGAAAAACTTCATGCCCATGCAGGTGGAGAAATCGATCGACTCCTTGACCTTCGCGAGATGGCCGCACCAACAACGCTCGTGTGTCACCCCTTGCGGCAACCTGGCATCTTTCGTCTTCGTAGGCCTATACTCGGGGTCCGAACATGGCACACTCATGATGGAGAGGGGAAGGAAATGGGAGAAATAGAGGAATAACAGGATGGAGAGATACCATCTCGGTGCTAGTATTTATAGAGGCAACTAGTAGAAATTGGCGGGAGGAAACAGCGGGAACAAGTGGCGGTAGAGAAACGGCGGGAAGAATTGGCGGGAGAAAACAGCGGAAAGAAGTGGCGGGAGAGAAACGGCGGGAAGAATTGGCGGGAGAGAAACGGCGCGAAAAATTTGCGGGAGAAAACAGCGGGAAGAAGTGGCGGGAGAGAAACGACGCGAAAAAGTGTCGGGACAAATACTGGCGGGAAGAGGTGGCGGGAGATAAACGGCGCAAAAAAGTGGCAGGAGAAATACTAGCGGGGAAAAGAACGGTGCAAAATAGTGACGGGATTCTAGTTTGCGGGCGATAAACTTTAAACGGCTAGATTAGCCTATCGTAGTGTGCATGATCCATGCAACCGTCTGCTTTTCAATAACTGACAAGCTGCGTCGTCTTTTCAAAAAACGATTTGGGATTATCGTTTTTTCAAAAAACGACATGCTGCTAGCCGATTTTGTCAGCCTCTGGTCGTTTTTTCAACCAACGACATGGGCTGTCGTTTTCTCAAAAAACGACCTAGCGCTGGTCGTTTGTTCAAAAAATGACAGTGCGCTAGATATGTAAATTCCTTTTTTTGCGTAATATTCGTGAAATTCATTTAAAAAAATATTATTTAAAAAAAATTAGCCAAAATGTGTCTCTTGTTTTTTTTGCACTAAAGCCACATATGAGAGGAAACCCTGATGTTTGCAGACATAGTTCAGAAACCTGCTTAGGGTCTTTTTTTTTAACGCACGGGCATAAATATTGGAGTTAGTAGCTTGCAAATATCTTGACAAATCCATTTGGTGTGGGAAATCATGGAACAAATTCTTCAATCCATGGTATGCAGGTTTCATCTGGAACTATGATTAGTATGAAAATAGGGCTGCATAGATCAGATATTCTCTGCTATGGAGTTTGTCTGCAACTGAAATCTCTCAAGTTTTTGACGAATAGAACTTGCTAGTAACTAATGATGTGACATGAGCTTTGTTAATGCACTGTGATAAAGTTCTCTATGTTCCGCATAAAAGTATTATATCTCCTTCTAGATTGGTCTGTACCATAATAAGACATCTCCTTCTAGATTGCGACGTATAGGGTGTGATTTTTTATCAAGGAAAAACATGTTGCATCACCAGTTTGCAAAAAAGAAAAAAAACGTATATAATAGTATTGCAATGATCATAGTTGGTAATGCTTAGTAGTTGTGATTCATCGTGCTTTTCTTGAGATAAAAGAACAATGACTTCCTGTTCAACGAGAGTTCAGAAGTTTACATGAATAATCAGTGATTTTTACTCCTAGGAATAATCAATCCTGAAGAAACATTTTAGATCCAGTTCAGTAATATTTGCATTTGTAGACCGATACTCAACAAAATGTTTCCTTATTTCATATGAAGAAGCTACCCCGTTTTGCTGGGGATATCGAGAAGCTACTTGATCTGAGGCAAAGGAAATTTCTAAAAGCAACAAAGAAGGCACATTTGTTGCCGTCTTGCAGTTGTCATATATAGGTAGAAAATGACGTCCAATAGCGAACAAATCGTAACAAGGGGAGAGAAGTCAACTACGCATTATTGCTTTTGGCAGAAAAGAAGCCACGTCTTATTCAACATGCAGTATTCTCTGGAACCCACCGATAGAGATTTGAAGGTAAAGGAGATCCACACGATGGATTTGTTGTCGTACTAAACTACTCCTCCCTATGTTTCAAAATATAAGATGTTTTAGTATTGTGAAAGAAGTGTATCTAGATTTTTTTAGTGTGTAGGTTTACTTTAAACCTAAATGAACCTACACATTAAAAGACAAAACTAAAACATCTTTATATTTTAAAATAGAGGGAGTACTACTGGCCGGCTTGATTTTTCCTCAGAAAAGCAACCGGAAAGATCAGATCACAAATTAACTCCACAGTAATCTCAACAATTATCACTACTACTATTTCCTTCGGTCCATATTAATGTTCTCAACTTTATCTAGATTCAGATAAATCTAGTCTAAATCATTAATTAGGTACATTCGAATCTAGATAAAGTTGGAAACCATAATATGGATCGAAGGGAGTACTAGAAATTCTGGAAGCTACATCTTGTAACCTCCCCAAGGATAATTAAAATTACGAAATGGAAAGCTTTTTCTGTCGCTATCGAAAGACGAATTCGTGGAGGCCGGCCCTACGTGTAGCATCGCGGCACGCCACAATATCTTAGCTAGAGTGCCCTCCTCATGTACGCTAACTTGGCTATAAATAGCGGTGCAGGGGTGTTAGCTATCCATTCAATTCACTTGTGCTGATCATCTTCCCCGCTCTCAAAAATCACCTTCTATTCCCTAATCTCAAGCTAGGTATTTGGAGGATGTCTTGCAGCTGTGGATCAAGCTGCGGGTGCGGCTCAAACTGCAAGTGCGGGTATGGATGCTGCCTCTTTATTTCCAGCAAAGCACTTACCTGCTTCCTTTGGTTACTTAATTAGTTTCTGATAGTTTCTCCTCTTCCCAGTGAAGTTGAGTTTTTAGTATTCAGTAGTGACCTTTTTTGGGTTAAGAGTTTTAGCCTCTTCCCCCCTATTGTAACGGATCTCGGAGACTTGGATGGTTTCTTGGAATGGAGCTGGGGACGAAGTCCCTTTTGATCTAAAAAAAATAGCGATCTTTGATTTTGAGCTAAAACTGGCCGTCGTTTGATTATTTACTTACTTTCGGATCTGGATAAGAGTATTTAACTATTTATGCGTAGAGAAAGCAATTTGATTCAGAGATTAGTTCATCCTTTTATTGCTGAAAATCGAATTAATTAATTTCTTGTGGTGATAAACTGTTGATTCGGATTCCCCGTGGATTGTCGTTGCAGGAAGATGTACCCTGACCTGGACGAGCAGGCCAGCACCACCACCCCGGCCCAGGCCGTGGTCGTCGTCGGCGTGGCTCATGAGAACAAGGCTGGGCAGTTTGAGGTGGCCTCCGGCGAGGGCTGCAGCTGCGGCCCCAACTGCAAGTGCAACCCCTGCAACTGTTAAGTTGCACCTGCCTGTGGTTGTGTGATGGTGTGAGAGTATACGTGAATAATGAGCATCTGATATGATGGACTCGAGCAAGTGTGTGCGTGTGTAAGTGTGTGGTTTACTTGCTCGCTCTGCTATGCTCTCGTCTTGGTGTACGTCTTTGCTTGCTTGTGTGCATGTGTGTCTCCGTAATTGCTTCATCTATGGAGTGATGAATTAATACATATACTAGTAAGAAAGACTGGTTTGATTAAATAACTGAGTGAAATTGCTACTTGAGTGTAAGTGTTGAAACCTGTCCCCGATGTCTGAGTCCAGCGGCTACACAAATATTACCTCCGTTTTAAAATATAAGATGTTTTAACTTTGTGAAAAGAGTGTACCTAGACTCTCTTAGTGTGTAGGTTCACTCCAAATCTAGATGGACCTACACACTAAAAGGGGTCTAGATGAACCTACACACTAAAAGAGGTCTAGATCGACTCCACTCACAAAGCTAAAACATCTTATATTTGAAACGGAGGGAGTAACTAGTACCTCATAGAGGGTTAATGGTATATGCAGATTCTCTGGCTAAAAATCTATGATCTCCCTAAACGATGAGCACGTTTCTTCCCTTTGTCGAAGTTGTTGGCTTGATGGTCGAAAGATCAGACCAGGACGACAGAATTGCTATACTAGCCATTGTGTTTAATCTTATGTTGTTATCTCAAGTTAGATACACAAGATGACCTAGAATAGTGCAAAAACGTAGTAAGAAGGAAAGATAAGCCAACTATGCATTAATATTCCGAACCCACATATAGAGATTTGAAGGTAAAGGAGGTCCATATGTTGAATCTGTTGTCGTGGTAAATTGTTATTTGCTCGTCCGATTTTTTTACAGAAAAACAACTACGAAGATCAGATCAGAACGACAGAATTGCAATTAGCCATTGTGTTTAATCTTGTAGGCTCAGAAACTATCAGAAAAAGATACAACAAGAACCGATTAGTTTTGGATTCTCAGGTAGGAATCTTCAAGGTTCAATTGCAAAGCACAAAACCATACAGAGTTTATCTCTATCGAATAAGAGGTGTTTTGTGGTACCCAAGTGAATTATAGCCTTTTATTTTTATCCATCCAATGGACTACAACAAATCATACTTGTGTCAAATATGGGACAAGTATTAATCATACTTCTGTCCATTTTTGCCACCAAATCCCAAAAAGGCCATAGACGGGCCCGTCCCAAGAGCCCAGCACAATCCAACTAGAGTGCCGCACAGTGCCGGTGTGGTCCGAGAAAAAAAAACCAGTTAACCCTCGTCTCCTTCCAGCCAGTCGAACGGAGCCGCCGCCGATCTCCCGGTGAACTCCGGCGCCCCGCCGCCTGTGCAATATCCCCAACCACATGCTGCCCCCGTAATCCTACCCCTACCATAGCCTCGATCTCCTACCCCAACCGCCGTCGCCCCCAACCCCGATCCAGTAGGACACGGTGCCGTCCTCCTCGGTCGTGGCGCCCTCCTTCCGGCAAAGAAAGAGGATACCAAGGCGCCGAACTACACGGCCGTGGCGCCCTCCGCCTTGACCGCGATGCAGGACCTGGCCACGCCGCCCTACTCCGCATCGGCGCCCTTCGCCCTGGCCCCGTTACAGGACCCGACGCCGCCGCCCTACTCGCCGCGACGCCCGTGGCCTCGCCTCTGACGTAGGACCCGACCGTGCCGTCCTACTCCGACGTGGTCCCGATCCAGGACCCGACGGTGTTGTTCTACTCGACCGCGATGCCGGTCGCCTCGCCCCTGATTTGAGATTCCAAGGTGCCGCTCATGGTCATCGGCTTCATCGTCATCGGCGGGGAGGCCATCCTCACCTGCCGTGTCCCGCTCCACGGTGACCCGGCACGGTAGGAAGAAGGCACTGTGGCCATGCTCGACCTGGCGATGGACGCTGTGTAGCTCGCAGACATCCCAACCTCCACGCATGGTTCAGCATCGCCACCGTCGCCCCCCTACGCGGTCTAGTGGCTCCCCGTGTTCCTCTGCGCGCTCGCTGTGGTAGGAGCCCTTCAGTGCTGCACTGGGCCGGCTCCAAGTAAGTGTTGTGCTACGAAATTGTTAAATGAATACTGAATTTGCACTCCATAAAATTCAGAATTTCTTAGATCATTCTGTCATTTTAGGTTGAATGAACAACTATTTTATCACATAGTATTTTAGTACGTGATGAAAGTTACAGAATTCAAGATGATTGCAATGGGGTTCCTTGTAGATTGTTATCAAAGGTATCTCGCGTTCACCATAGTCTAGAGTTGCATCCATATTGTTGAACCGGAATTACTTTGGTTGCTTTTATCTGAGGTTATTCAGTGCAAGCACACAAAGGATCTAAAGATTGCTAGGTTTCGCATAGTACCGACACAAAACGTTCTAGTAAATATGCTTTCTTTTGCTGGTGATGCAATCTCGCGGTTAACATTGACTTTTTATGTGTGTGTATTTGCAGTGCTACAGACGTGCACATGGGCATCAGAAATATTTTGAGCAAGATGCGGTTTTTGAAGGAATTGAAGGAGCTTACAAGAAGCTTCACGGGGGTTTTAACAAGGATCCCTTCCCACTTACCAGGAATGATCTAATTGAGAAGGTATAAATTATGTATCATCTTCTGAAGATTGAGGTTCAGGCATTCGTGTAAAGCTTTGAGGACATTAGTAATTTTTCTATGGCAGACCGAACAGTAAGCAGTTGAAGTATAATGAACAAGGCATAGACATTTTCTATGTTCTGTTAGTTTTGTCTAGCCACTTCCACTATTGGTATGAAACTTAAATCCCTTCGGTAGCACTGCATACGATTATTCCGTAACATCTTCTGAAGATTGAGGTTTAGGTGTTTATGTAAAGCTTTTAGGACATCATTAGATTTGTCTATGGCAAACCAAACAACAAGGGTTTGAAGTATAATTAAGTATGGAAAGTTATCTTGATTGCTTCTAGCATTCCTGTGCCACACCTATTTTATGAATTATTCCTCATGATTTTGTAATGAACACATAAGAACCATCATATGTGCTTTGCTAAAAACAGGTTATTCGGGATAATGACGTCATATGTTTGGCGGACGTCGTGCATGAGATCTCAACAGTCGGGCCGCACTTCAAGGAAACATTCAGCTTCATCATGCCCTTCAAGCTCAAATGTCCAACGAGGAGGCTACATATGAATAAGAACTTCAAGGCTGGTGGCAACATAGGCAACCGTCTCGATAAAATCAAATAAGATCAATAGACTTATCGAGAAGCTGAATTGAGGCGGTCTCCACTTGTAGTCCGCAAACATGTGACTGTTAGCTTATCTGTTTTGTAATAGCATAGCTGAATGTACCATTGTTTATGAAACCGTGCATGAGTTTGGAATCATTAGCAGAAATTGTTCTCACCCCTGGTTGGTCGTGTGTGCAATCTGAGCTTTCTGATCATCTGCGCTGCTTTACTGAATCTAACCACTTGCAATGTTTACATGCACTGATATATAGGCTTGAGAGCTTGAGATGTGAAATTTGATAATATTGTAACAAAAGTGATTTCATTTGCATGGTCTCTGGTTGTTCCCTACTGTGTTTCTTGTGCCAGTTTTTGGAACACAAATTGTTTGACAGATGTTGCATTATTGCATTAGTATCATCATATATTGTGGCAAGTATACTGTAATCAGCAGACCTCGATTGCCGTCGGCGACCGAGCAATCGGCGATACACCGCGGTGCTAGTTAATTGCTACTCAAAACATGTAAGAAAAACTTTCAACTTTCACGGTAGGACACCTACACAAACCGACAACTATTGACTCCTAATGGAGCAACCGAACATAACATGTAACACAAGATAAGCAATGAGCAAACTATATACACACTAAATCAGCTTTTTAATCTATCTAGCTTCATAATACTCATACACAAAATTCAACCAATATTACAATGACAAAATAAAAGAATTTCCATAATCAACAACGCTCTGAACTTCCTTGGCTGTGTTCATCAATCGATACCGAAGTTGGGAGTGACGCCTAGTTTATCTAAATAAGTTGAAACACCGCCACGTTATGCAACTGTTTACCATAATTCAAATAGGACCGAGTCAGCATATGTCTGAGCTGGACCTGAGCCTGGGTATTAAGATGCAGATGGCCATCTTGAAAAGGCAACCCAGTCGTGTCGACAAACATCACGTTCATAAGCTTCAGTCCTTTCTGAGCATCCCTCATGACTTCAGTATACTGTCCAAGGCCTGACACTAACCCAACCTGAAACATCAGAGGTGAATCGTAAGAAGTGAGTCTGAAACTAGAACCTTCGGCATAGGCTACGGTTAAATCATCAGAGGGTGAATCGTAAGAAGTGAGTCTGAAACTAGAACCTTCGGCATAGGCTATGGTTAAATTCTGTACTTGAGTTGAACGCAATACACATAAACCTTGCTACTCCGCATACAAGTGTTGTCTACTTATAAGGTTGTGCATCGTTGTATGGATGGCATCAATCAAATATTACATGAACAGATCTTAAACTGGCACATTATTTCCATAGACACCCGAGGTACTTGCAATCCAAGATAACTCTTTAACAAAAATGTCCATGCCACTTATCAGCTTCAGCAATTTGTTCCAGTAGTTGGTAAAATTCATTGCAGAATATAACTGATGCACCTAAATAGTGAGCGATAGTGCAGTGTGCGACAATGTTATTTCCAGACTAGGCCTTTGCATTGCTATCGTGGCAGTTGCAGTGGGAAATAACAATAGCGAGTTGGCCATGCAATTTTATAACAAAACGTACCAAACAAGAAGCATCAACGTGATAATCCGAGATCTAATTGCAAGAGTAGCTGCTCTATGTGTTATGGCCTATACAGGTAAACTTAGCAAAACTGAGGGAGAGAGCAGGGAGGAGGGAGGGGAACACATACTGATTGCCTCTCCCAGAGATTGGGCCGGAGCTGTTCGGTCGCCGCGATCTTGGCGGCCAAGGTGGAGATGACGGCGGCATCGAGGTGCAGGCCGCGGGTCAGGTGGAGGTCGCAACGGCGGCGACTGCTCGGCGCCGGCGGCGTGGAGGTGGCCGTGACGGCGTCTGCCGGGAGGTCGCGGCGACGGATCCCTGGCCGCGTGTTAGGTGGAGGTCGCGCCGGCGGTGTCTGCCAGGCGTCGGCGGTGTGGAGGTCGGGGAGAGGAGGTGTCTGCCAAGAGGTCGTCTACCGCCGCGGCGGCGTGGAGGTCGGGGACACCGGGAGAGGCAGACCGATTGGATTGAATTTGCTGAAGTAATTAAATTTGGGCCTATTGGGCCTAATCTATACCAATTGATCTCAGCCGTGGATGGAAATCATACTTTTGTTACCTATGTGACCAGTAAAAGGTACGGTAGAACAGATCATCGAATAACTACCGAGTTCAGAAAACACCCCGCAGCGCTATGTCCGAAGAGAAGAAAACATCTAGTCTACATACATAATCCGGGATTTCATAAAGCTCCAAACATCAGGAGAAACTCAAAAGACCAGCAGCTCACTGCCCTGATCTCCAGAACGAGGCTTCAGGGAGTTGTGAACATCACAAATTTTCCACAGAATTAGCACCAGCAGTATAATCTCTGTTTACCCACATGAGAAAGCCAGAGGCTCCCCGGTCCGAGAGATGCCAAAGCCCGGAGCTTCGGGTTGATCCAGCACTCCTGTCGCCCCCTCTTGAAAAGGAAATTTCCATTCCTTGATGGAAGATCGAATCAGCCGCCTGACGTGCTTAACATTAAGCCACCTCTTAGAAGTGAAAATAATGTTATTCCTGAAACGGCAGAGTCCACACATTTGTGAATCATACATAATAAATAAAAGAGGTTTCCTTCAGAGATAGAAGAGGAAAATAGGCTCACCAGACACCATTTCGAAAAAAGACACCATATCTGCTTGCCATTGAGGACACAGCCACTAAGGCGTTGCAGCGGGGTGGTGGGGCCATTGCGCCAATCTACCACAGGCGTTCGAGGGTTACACCAACGCGATGAACTCCAACAGCAACATGCCATGGAATTGGCACCATATTAGTGTTGGCTTCATCAGCAGTGGGCTTCATCAAACAGTCACCAAGCCCGGTTGATGTGTCAAGTGCAGTTGCAGTGGCATGTGACGTCTATTGATATGACCACATGAACTCAAAGCACCCCCAGTTGGTACGTTTTATTTTCTTGGTCTGGCACTATATGTTTGGAACCTGTGGCATTTCAAAGGTAGGGCAGTCAGAGTTGCATGAGGAAACTGGTAGTCTGCAGTTGAGTAGCTTTACATACTCGTTATGAAGCAGGAGTGGTCGACGGCTCAACGCTGCTGGAGAGTATGCCTCCACTGCATCCCTTGAGTTCTAGGACATTGGCGCAGCAACGTCAAAAACTCACTGGTGATTTCACGAAATGATAGATATTTGACATGCGCGAGGAACTCAATACCAAGCGGGACCTCCACCATGCGTTCAAGGTTCACTAGTGTTAATATTTCCAGGCTCACCATGGCACCTTGCTTCACCTCTAACACTTCCAGATTTGGCAGGTCTCTCAATCTCAAATTCTTCAGCTTGGGGAACCACCTAGCAAGAAATATCATCTGCTTCCCATTGTATGCTCTGGTAAGCATTAGGTCCGTCAAATTTGACAACCGAGAAAGGGATGGTAAGGGGTCTTGTGTCATCTGGGACCAAGATATAGACAATGAATACAAATTCTGCCCCTCAGTTTGGAAGAGAGGAGACTCTTCCAACGTGCCTTCCGCTAATCGTCCAGTCAAACTTACCCTTTTCAGGTTTGGCGGTAGGCCATTCAATCGAAGAACCTCATTGTTATCGCTTGCATTCACATGTAGGTAGGATAGATATCGCATCTCAGCAAGAGAATCGCAGATATGTTCGCAGTAGGTTCCTTTCACATTCCATATCTCCAAGCTTCTTAGTTGCATCAGCTCCCTTAATCGTCTAAAGGACTCATACTGCACTTCCAACGATAGTAGTGTCTGCAGGTTTTTCAAGTTCTCAAGGCCCTTAGTGATGCGTACACCGGTGCCGCAGTGGAAATCTCTTCTAAACGGATCACTCACTTTGTCAGCAAATAACTGCCTAAGCTTCTTGAGCTTACCAATCCCTCTTGGCAGCTCCTTCACATAAGATCCGGAAAGGTCCAGTGTCAGCAAATTTGAAAGTTTCTCAATAGACTTGGGAAGGAACTTCACTTTTGAACCACGCAGACCCAAGTAGCGGAGATTGAAAAGATCTCCAATAGCATCTGGAACCTTCTCGATGGGTAGGCCACTTAACTCCAGCACTGACATATATCTGGACTTCTCTGCTATCAGAGGCAGTAGAGTGGATGATGGAATACCGATGTCCAATGCGATAATAGATCGAAGATGGTGTACACCTGTTACAGACTGATAAATATCATTATTCAGTTTGTGTATTACCAAACGACGTGCATCATTCTCATCAAGAGATACCCCATATTTATCCTCCTGATAAACAACACCAAAGCATTCTCTCTGACACAAATCTACTGCCAACTCACGTACAATATCATGCATCCGGAATGATTTCATCCTACCAGACGAGTTTCTTTTATCAATTTGAAGAAGATTTCTGTGAACTAACTCTTCCAAATATCCTTCAGCCACTTCCTCCATCGTGCTTTCACCCCTTCGCTTGATGAACCCCTCTGCTACCCATAACCGTATCAGCCTTTTCCTTTTGAGAAGATAGTCCTCTGGAAACAAGCTGCAGTATAGGAAACAACTTTTCAAGTATGTTGGAAGGTATACATAACTCAAATAGAGGATATTCCTGACATGTTCCAGGCTTGGATTGTGGACTAGCTCCCAGTTGAGCTGGTCATGTATTCGCTTCAGTTCCTCTCTGGTCTTGTCACGCATGAAGAGGAGCCTACCAATGGAGACAACTGCGAGGGGTATACCTTTACACTTGCTAACTAGTTCATTAGCTAATTCTGTCAGTTCTGTGGGACACTCGTAGTTTGTATAACTGGGAAAAGCCATCTTACGGAAGAGTTCCCATGACCCATCCTTCGATAGAGGCTTTAGTGTTAACACATATCCGTGAGAGGCAAGTTTAGCAATATTTCCATCCCTTGTTGTGATTACCACTCTGCTGCCCTTCTTGTTACGAATAAGAACCCCAGACAGGTCATGAAATGCTTCTGGAGTCCAAACGTCATCCAGCATGATCAAATACTTGCGTTGCTCTAGAAAATTCTTCAGTGTCTCTTCAAGGCTTGTGATGCCCATTGTCTCAATGTTAGGTGGAACACTGGCTTTATCATTGAAAAGCTCCTTTATTAAACTTCTCAATACACCTTCTCTGGAATAAGTTTGGGAGATGGAGACCCAAGAGTGGCAATCAAAATTTTCTCTCAACTTCCTGTAGACATTTGCAGCCAAAGTGGTTTTACCAAGACCTCCCATGCCATGAAGCACAATCACAGAGCGCTCCAACTCATCACCTGCCAACCACTGCTGAAGATTTTCTCTATTTTCATCAACGTCCACAAGATCTTCTTCATCAAGGGAACATGAAGTGCTTGCCAAATATTGGGACCTCTCAACAACATAACTTGAGTCACTGATATACTCACTACCTACCGCCGAAACCCATCGATCTTTAGATTGGAACAGGTGCACAAGATTGACCTCTGCTTCCTTAACCAAAGAAGCTATCCTGTTTAGAGAGAAGAAAACATTTGGCCGTTTGAATCCTCTCTTCAGATAGGTACTCCATCCAGTGTCATGTTTCTGAGCAACAAGATGCAAATACTCATCCACAATGTCCTCGATCCCATGCACAAACATTCTCACCTCCTCCACCCAGATTTCATATGTCTGATTCTTGCGATTCCGTATGTCCATTCGGCAAAGGTATTCATGAATTAGTCTGAGCTCCCTTCTGATGCGGCTCATGCTACCTTGAAGCTCTGTTAGCTGTGTAACAAAATTACTGAACTGTGAACTAGCCTTGCTCACTGCTTCATTTCCTAGAGCAATACCGATCTTTGTCACTGCTAAGAGAATCACAGCCTCAGCCATTGCTCCTCAAGTCCGAGCAGACAACCTGCCTGTGTGTCTTCAGATATTTTCTATAGCAGAGCCTAAAAAAATTAAAAGGTATATTGTCATCAATCATACTCATGACCAAGAAGCACCATGTTCACCGAGGAGATTCACGAATTATGAGATAAAAATAGTATACAACAATAAACAGTAAAGCTCCTAAGATGCCATTTCTCCAAATATTCCATAGAAATAGAAGGGGACCAACGGATGCGTAATACCAACATCTAAGGGGAAGATGATTTAATGGGCTAATGGAAACTAAAATCTTCTGAAGCTAGGTATTTGGGTAAGTTTGGATAGAATCTTGCAGTTTTCAGCAATATTTGTGTTGGTTGGCAATCGGGCAGATCTTCATACAGACAGAACCAAAGCATATCTGTACCAACAAACTTTGCAGACTGATACATGCAGATTATTCAAGGATAAGACCTGACCCATACCTGAGAACGTAAGCTGCTGCTCTAATGAGAAGAGCTGCCGTCTGTCGATCCCACACTTCTAATGAAAATCACTCCAAGGCTCGGATCTGTTGATAATTAGATCTGAGTCAGTGCATATGTTTAGGTACCTGGTATTCATCTGGCAATTAGACCATAAAGCTCTTGCAACCCTCATGTGTTTCTGAGAAAACACGCAATCGTAATACCTTTAGACTTACATACACACCTTCTGGCTGGTTAACAACACTACTCCTTCGCTTCTCTTACCAGCCCAAAAACTGCTCTTACCAACCCTTCAGAGAAATATGGCTCGACAGTCATATTCCAGTGCGTGAATCAAGCACGGCAGTGGAAAGCATCTTTAGTACCAAACGTCACCACTGAAATTATTGCTAAATGGTCAAGTCGAGATCCTTGCCAATAATAATGGTGATACTTGGCGCTGGCAGGCATGGTTGATATGGACAGCCTGATGGAGACATGTTAACAGGTAAAGGCTGTCCAGAATGAGCAATCAACATGCTGAATTTTGTTCGCTGTTCTGGGTTGGCGATTGCTCACTGAAGATCCCCTCAGAAAAGCAAACAACACATATATAATACTCCCTTGTTTTGAAATAGATGTCGGAGATTTGTCTAGATTTGTGTAGAGATACATGCGTATCTAGACAAATCTCCGACATCTATTGAGAGAGTACTAAAAATTGAGCAGTTTCATTTTTTGAGGTGACAGTGGGAGAGTTTCATTGAGTAGTTTTCATGATAAATTCTGCCACACTTTGTCAATTTTACTCAACATATTTTTGCATTTCCTCTGTCATCCAATTTGGCCCATATGGGATTCATTTCGTTTCGCTGGGGAAAGCAACATCACATCAAATAAAACCAATTAATTTCAGTTGGCCAACAATGGCAGCCGAAGCCATCAACTGACCAAGGCTACGCTCGGAAGACGCTTAAGGTCGAGGTCATGGATATATAGGAAATCAAGCATAATTTTGCTCAGATTTGGTGACACTGCAAGTTTAAATTCGTACCCACATCCTACAAATAGCACAAAAAGGGCATCGATCTCATATATGTAACGGCAACTTTGCAAGCGGGGAAGTTCGCTGGCTTACCTCGTCGTCGTCTCCACCGGGAGTCTACTTCGCTTCGGCCGCGACGGGCCAGGGACTTGACCAGCTTGACCAGCGGTTGCAGGAAGCAACGGGGCGGAGACGCGCGGCGCGGGGGGGTGGGTGGGGATGTTTGCAGCAGTGATTTTATCACCGTACTTTGATACCAGTAGCATATACTCCCTCTGTTTGGTAATATAAAGGATTTGCTACATGACCTCCCTCTGTTTGGTAATATAAAGGATTTGCTACATGACCCGTTATTTTCTAGCATTTGCTATAACGCATCGTATAATGGTATCTTTCCCTAGGTACTATTATAATTTTGTGGTACATTTGTCAGAACACACCGCATGGCTAAAAAAGAAAAAGTTGACACATTTTCTTCAAACCTAGCCATACATGGTCACTCGAACAAAAGTGCTAAAACTTTCCATTTTTGGCCACGTGGTGTGTTCTGGCAAATATGCTACAAAATTGTAATGGTACCTGGCAAAGACATAATCGAACAGTATGTTTTAGCAAATGACAAAAAAGAACGGTGTCATGCAGCAAAATTTTCCATAATATAAAATGTGCCGCCACCGGGTCTACCCAACCGTCTGAGCGCATTCAAACTCGTCCGCGCGGACACGCGAGACGTGCGCGGCGTCCCAACGGCACGATCCAATCGGACAAATGTGCGCGGACTGATCCATCCGTGCACCAAATGTGGGAAACGATTGTGTCGGCCCGGACGCGCGGACGGAAGGCGTGTTCTGCCCATTGCTGCCTCTGGCACACCCGTCAGCCACCGCGGCGTTGATTCAGACGCGCACAACGACATCGGTTCAGACGCAACCGTGACAGCGATTCAGAGTCGCTGGCAGAAGGCTGACCGGCGGCAGTCTATGGCATAAATGGCAACGAGACGACACACTGCCTGACTGGTGCCACGCTCTCCACCGCGCGCCGCCTGACCTCCTGACTGGACACTTTAATGCCGTCTCTTCGGCCTCCGCGCCGACATCCAATGCCGGGCCTTTTTAACTGGCCACTCGCGGCCATTTTCTCCCACACCACACCATTCTCTCCAACTCCTTTCTGTTCTCCAATACCTGTAGCTAGCCATGGCCGGTAGCGAATGATCAAGGGGAGGGCATGCCGAACATGGACGTCGAGGGAGGCTGCGACAGGTTAGATACACCATTCATCATTGAGAGACACGATGATCGCCCACTGTGCATGCACCTCCTCTTCATCTCGGTCGAGGAGGGCACGCAGGGAAGCATCGTCGGGATTGGCCCGCACCGCTTCCCGGAGGTCTCCACGCACCAATGCGAGCTGGTCCCATCACTAGTACTCCGGCAGGAAGACGCGTTCCGCCACCTCCATCATGAAAGGCTCGCCGGTGGTCACGTGACAGTTGTAGAAAGGGCGACGCGGCCCGGGACGCAGCGTGTAAATTTGCAGGCGCACCGGAATCAGAGACTCCGGCCGGTTTGGCCACCACGAGAGCAGTGGGCGCTCGGGCACTTCTTCTATGCCGGCGTCGGGGTTGCCACGGAGCTCGTTGGGACGACGGCGGCGGCCAGGCATGGTGTGGTTTTGTGCTTGGGTGGTGCGGGTATGGTCGAAGATATCTCGGCGCCCTCCCCGTTTTATGGCGGCACCTGGACGCGGCGGGAGACGCCTAGAAGTCGCGGGAAAGGAAGGCGGGAGACGGCATGGTGGCGGGAAGACGTGGCGGCAGGAGAGAAAGGGGGAGTGATCCCAACTCAACTAGTTGGGAGAGTGGATGTACTAACCCAACACCTGGGTTCAAATCCTCAAGACGAACAATTTGGAGAAACTTGTGCCGAGTTCAAGAGGATGGGCGCTCGTTTCGATGGACTAGAGAGCCGTATGAATACGATGCATCATAATTTTGGACATCAAAATGAAGCCCTTCAATGGAGCATGAATGAGCAAAAGGAAACACTACAATGCTTCATCAACGGAATTGCGAACAACATAAGACCTCGCTCACACGTCTCAAGCTCTTCACGACACCACTCTAGTGGCTCAAGTTTGTCATGTCGTCGATTTCGACATCTAGAAGATCCTAATACAAGTTCTCCAAGGCACAATGAGGGCCCCATCATCGATCATGAGAGCTTGTCACAACATGTGCCATCTCCACGGTGTACAGCTATGTCAAGTTATGGTGATGATTCTTCATCAAGGCCTCCAAAAAGGCGTGAAGGACATCGTCATCAACGAAGAGCACTCATGATCCAAGAGGAAGCACCACAAGATGAACCTCAAGTGCAACCTCAAGCGCAACCTCGACATAATGAGCAGCCGCAAGACCTTCACTCGACAACATGTGATGACTCCAACTTGTAAGAGTAAGCACGGCATCAACATGAAGCTCTAGAAGATCCTCCAAGATGTCATCACTAACATGACCATAAACACTGACACCATGAGCATCAACATGAAAATTATGACTACAACGACCTCATAAACAACCTAGGCATGAGACTCAAGTTCCACCACCATGCTAAGATGCTCAAAATCATCACCATCGCCATGAGTACCAAGCTCCTCCACCACCAAATGCGGCACAACCACTGCAACAACAACAACATCAAGCTCCTCGACCATGGCAAGATAAACAACAAGTTCCTCGCCATCCACCACAGCAACACATAAATCATCACCAAGCACATCAACATGATAGCTCGGATGATGAGGAATACCACCACCACCACCATAATGACAACCGTCATCACCGTGACTGCCAAGATGAAGAAACATTTGGCAAGCTCAAGTTCACCATGCCCATGTTCACCGGTTCAAACAACCCTGAGGAATATCTATCATGGGGACTCAAGGTTGATAAAATCTTCTGAATGCACAATTATGGAAATGAGAAGATGGTGGCTATGGCATCCCTAAAGTTCGATGAGTATGCCAACCTTATGTGGGAACAAGTCCTAGTTCCTCAAGAGGCAAGAAGGGAGCCACCCATAAATATGTGGCAAGAAATGAAGGAACATATGAATTCCCGCTTTGTCCCGTCGCATTACACTCGTGACCTCTTCAACAAGCTTCAAAATCTAAACCAAGGAACCAAAAGTGTTGAACAATACTTCAAGGAAATGGAGCTTCATATGGTCCGCACTAACATAGAAGAACGAGATGAGAAAACCATGGATCATTTCCTAATGGAATTGAACCATCCTATCAAGCGCATCACGGAGTTCCAAACCTACAACAATATGGTTGATCTTTTACATAATGCTACCAAGGCTGAACGTCAAGTTCAAGAAGACCTCAAGTATAGCAAGCTGAAGACTTACTTCACCTACAAGCAAGCTCCAACCACTACACCGACAAGCATTAAAGAATCACTTCAAGTACTCCAAAGCATCCATTTATACCAATGACTACACAAAGCAAAACACCCTTGAGTGGTAAGAAACCTATGGATGAGATGCCACCCAATCAAGTGTGATATATGTTACAAGTGTGGAGGAAAAATCCACAAGTTCTTCCAATGTGCTAATACCAAAGTCTTGTTTGTACATGATAATGGTGAAGAGGAATACTTGAGTGAAGAGGAGTATGAAGCAAGAGTCAAAGAAGCTCTTGCGAGACAACATGTTGAGAATGATGATCAGGATCTTCTCATGTGTGATCATGACCCAAGTCCATCTCTTGTCGTCACAAGAGTGTTAACTACACAAGCCCAAGAGCACAAAGATCAACGTTGCAATTGAAGGGGTTCTGCGTATGAAAACAATAAATTTTTACCCTACGCCCCTGAACCCCTGAAGCTGCCAGGACCTATCTATTAGTAATGCAGTAACGGGAGGGGCTTTTCGCGAACTTACCCTTGAAGACCGAAAAGCGTTGTCAACGCTCAGGAGAGCGTGGTTGATGTAGATGAGCCGAAGCAGACCTCAAGGTCGTGATGAAGTCCTCGCGCTCCTTTGGCTCCAACGACTTGAGTGCCTCAAGTGCGACACCTCGCGGGGAGTTACACACGTCTGGTGCCTGACAATGACTCCCGCTTCCCTGATCCAGTAGCAGTTGTGGAAGTAGAGCTCCCGGATCCGAATCCCACAGCGTGACGGCGCTCCGCGGTGAAGATGTCTCTCGTTCGCGCAGTCTAGACTTAGGACCATGGTCACGAGAGAGAGAGGGGGTGGGGGAGAGAAAATATCAATTAGAGGTCCTCCCAAAAGTGAGAAGACCTTTATTGATTATTGGTATCTTTTATTTGGCCAAATACCCCCACTATATATAGGGGGAGGGGAGGCACTACCTCCCTCAAAGTCCCGGGGTGGGACTAAAGGAGAGGAGGGGGAGGGGCAGCCGCCGGCCACCCTAGTGGGCCCCGCGCGGGGGGCTAGGCCCAGCCGGCCACCCCTTGTCCCCTTCTTCCTCTCTCCTTTCCCTAATGGGCCCTCTCCCCTCCGGGAATTGGCCCATTAAGCCTTTGACCATTTAAATTGATTTTTATCTTTATTAAATAATTATGAATAAATGATTAAATAAATATTTAACATTCATTCACATATTATTCAACCTCCGCGGCTATGGAACACTTCCACCTCCACTCTAGACATCCTTCGGACTTACCGAAACCCTTCCGGTTTTCTCTCTACTATTCTTCGGTGATTCTACCGATCCTATAAACACTCTCTAAGAATCATCAAGCCCTTAAGAGTGATACCCCACGGTTCGGGAACACTCCAGACATGGTCGAGACACTCCCGCACCAATGATCGACAAAGGGACCTTGATGGCCATGTGACCCCTATGCGTTCCACGAAGATCTTTCGTCGTTTGAACCGGGACAGTCGTGTCTTATTCCCTTTGTCTCTCGATACTTGCATTGCCTGAGATCTGATCAATGACATCACCATGTCGTGTTCAATCTCGTTACCGAACAACGCTACTGGACTCGTTCCGACAAGCGTTATCCCCGTGATCAAATCACACGCTGCACAGATATTGGATATAACTTCTCCGAGTGGGCCCTTTGAGTATCTTCCCGTCACATGGACGAACAAATCCCGCTCTTGACATATATTGCCTCTACGGTTTTCTTCGAGTACCTGAACATACCTTTATAACCATTGTATTACCAAGTGGCGCTTGATGCTATCTAAGCACTCTCGGGAGACAGTGATTGATATAGCCTCACGGTCTAAGGAATAGTCTACAAGGATCCATTTCTAATCATCATAACTTGAACTTCGTGATATGATCGGGTCACGATGTTTAGGTTGGGTATTGGTTCATCATCTCATTCTCGGAATGAGATGACTCCATTTCCAACTGGCATAAATGCCACATGATCAGGAAACATGATCATCTATTGACCAATGAACCCGTGACTAGAGTTTCACTAGGAACCCCTGGTTGTTTGTATATCACACGTGTATTGATATTTCCACTCAATACAGTTATAGCATGATACAAAACTTAATCATAAACTATATGAAATATTATAATAGTCCTTACTACTATTTGTCTCTAGGGCATATTTCCAACAGTCTCCCACTTGCACTAGAGTACAAATACACTAGCTGTATTTGTTCCTTAATCATTGGCACCATATATCCGGTACCCTGAACATGCTTGCTCATGGAAGAGGTTGAGTCTTGGGTATGTACTTTACAGTCCCAAATCCTTTGCAACTTACTATGTCACCTTGATTGACATTAATACTTTATTATCACATGATAACATCTGTGTATATGCATCGTCGCTATGGCAGCAGAACGAGGCCTGATTCCAGGAGCCTACAGTGACTTTAGATCAACCTCGAGGGCTTTCTCATGGGCACTGTGCCCTAGGACACATCATTCTACGTTAAAAGCGAACTAGCCTGCCATAACATTATACAACACTTTAGATGGTACCCTTGTCTATTATTATAAATGTATTCATCGAAACACTAGTGCACTCTGTGCAACTTTCGATGTTTTTGTTCACCTTGCTTCCTACTTGACTTTAATCGGTATTTACAGGAGTTCCCAACATATTCCCTTATAACATAACCCTTTATGTTTTAAGATATGTCATCCTTTATGGATTTGGAAAACATGTCTACAGTTCTCTATTAGACACCACGAACAAACTTAGCTCAAAATTCTGTGATTCAAACTTAATCACTTTCAAACGTTCCTTATTGGATCATATATTATGTTAAGGTATCATCATGGTTTTCTAAGATAGAACCTATGTCTCAACATAGTGGATGATGATCATCATTTTCTTTCTTTCAACCATTGATGTTAAACTTAATGCTATTCCTAACTTGAGTTATTAAGGACTAGTTCCTTAATTAACTTCTATTCTGAAACCCTTTTTCATAATCACTTAAGGAATACTACATAATAGCATAATACACCTATTATCAACTCCTACACCTTATAAATCATTATTTATAAGTATTTGCGGTTTTTATTCTTAACACACTTAAGAATAACTGTATAAGCTTCCACTCAAATATATGTCATTCACATATTGTTTTAGGAAGACTTTCATAGCTCCCACTCAATTTCATCCAAATTGCATATCCACTCAGTATTTTGAATAACTTCAAAATTCTTTGATCAAATATCAAACTTGGAGATTTACTATGAGATACTAGTACTTCTACTAGTTTCAAATCCACTAGACATTTAGCACACTTGAATCAAATTCATTTGAATTCGTCCAATACTTGACAAGTTGTGCTTTGTCATTCACCCCCTTTTACACTATGGCTTTGCAGTCATTTTGGGAAAATTCAAGTAACCCCTTTTACTTGTGAGATTCAGCAACGAATTGCTTTCTAATCTCAAGTGAATTTTGTTTCTAGGATTGCTCATAATTTAGTTTACCATTATTTCCTTAGTAGTTTGTAGGTATGTCATATTCCAAGAATCATGACAAATGATTCACAAATGTCTCCATACAAGATATGGGTTACATTTTGAATCCTACTCATGTAGTGAAAACACTAGTGGGGAAAACACAATGATCATTATCATTGATTCTTTTCCTTTGTGAAGAGAATCATTCAGGAACATTGTCCGTTGCGCTTCTCAACACTCTGATGCAGGGTTTTGAATCCTCATCATGTTTTTCACTATCTTCCATTTGCTCCATAATCGAGAAATATCACAAAAAGTGAGCTTTCTCAAGAATGCACCAAAATCCAAGCAATACTAGTTTTGCTTCCCTTTTGGTTTTAGCTATGGATTTTGTATTCAAAGTTCGAATGAATACTCTATAGGTACTTATTCGCTATTGTTTTGGTTATGTCGAATAACCCCCAAAACTTTCAGGACTTCAAATGGTTCACTATATATTCTAATTGAGTGCTAACTATTTCTTAACTAATGGTCTCTACATCTACACTACAATGATTTATTTGGTGCCTTCTATTCACCCACTTTGATATCTAATATCACATTGTGATGCTTTGCATTTTGACGTTTCAAAACGCTTTGCATTCCACAATTTCTTTTATGCCATTCTTATAAAGTCGAATTTCATTACTATTGATCAAATCATAGTAATTAGATTCTCTTTTATCTTTATACCCTTTGTTGATGAAACACTTTGATCAAATCAAATAGTTTCATATTCATGTTTTCTTTGGTAAACTTATTTACGCATTTAAACAATCATTTAATGATAATTACCATTTTCGTTAAAACACAATACATCGAATATGTATTTATTTTTAACAATTCATTAAACACTTTGTATTCAAGCAATACACAGTGTTCAAGTTATTTTGCCGAACTTAGGCATGATTTATATGTGACAAGAAATCAAATGACTTTCACATATTATCACATAACTTTGAATTTAAACAATGGTTTCATTCATTAATGAAATATCATTATATGGGTATTTTTCAAGGTATTTCAATATTTTACAATTGTTCACGCATTATCAATTAGTTTCAAACAACAAGGATAATTCATGTATAATAAAACAAGATATGAACATGAATAGAAATCATTCATAAAGTAGAACAACCGTTTGTTACAAACTCATATGAATAACCGTCTCACAAAGTGTGAGACACACTAAAGAAGTTCACAATCTTTTGATTACAATAATCATCCTAAAACATAAACTAAACGATAAATGTTGAGGGAGAGTGTCGTCGGCCATCATCATTATGCTCGCCATCAACATGCAACGTCACCTCCTCTCCAGCAAGGACCTCTCATGCAGAAGGACCTGTTTTCAGCAAAATAGAACAAGTATCAAATATACTTAACACTGCAAATGTGTTTGCAAGATTATAACATTTATAAAATTGTATATCAAATATATACCTTTGTCATCGATGACCTCTCCGGTGATTGGTTCAACCTTTACGTTCCCGAAACGTAATATGAACTCCTGGAAATCTAATGTTTCCGTATCACCACTCATGATGCTACTCCGGACATGTCCTTCGTAGCTGGGAGGCAACGATCGAAGCAGTACGCCTATCGCAAATGGATCATCCATCCAGTAATCCACGAAGTAAACCAGTCTCATGTGTGCATCAAGCATGCGCTCCAAGTGACCCTTCAGACATGTATGCTCCTCCATCTGTATGGAAAGGAACTCTCCAAGTAGCTCGTGCCTCCACATGCCCACATGGCCTATGAATTCTGCTCTCAATTGATCCATCATTGAATATGGATCAAGATCATCCATGAGCGGATGGAGTTCATCCACCATCCCGTAACGCATTATTATCTGAATGTAGGTGGACATCTCTTGACGATAGTAGCGGTCTGCCAGCTCTTGTGTGGTCTCATAGTGGTCTGGCTCAGTCAAATCCATCGTGCAGTGTATGTAGTCTACCACATGATTCCTAGTAAGGAGATCATTCAGGCGCACAAGCCAACTAGGGAAGTTGGATCCATCAAGTCTAAGTTTCTCACCCTTTACCCATTCCTTAATGACAAAGTAAGCTTCACGGTGAGCCATCTCTACATTTATAACTGCAAAAGGAATATAGACTAAGTTTATAATTAAATGAGTTAATAATAACTCCACTCAGAAACACCTATCCCCACAAGGGTTCCTAGTGATAACACGACCCCTATCAGCCACATCTCCCCCGATCATCGCAGCCATCAATGTGGGTTCAAGGGTGGACGCTAAACGTCGGTCACATCATTCATGCGACTCGTGCTCGATATTTCGACCATCCATGTTCCGAGGCCATGTATGCACATGCTAGGCTCGCCAACTCAACCTTAGTGTATTCGCTGTGCAACATGGCTTACACCCATTGTATGCGAACATAGATATGTCTGACACCCATGCGTGTACCTTGGATCGCCTCATACCGAAGAACTTTCTTGGTGGTGCACACTAAGGGGGAACACAATTGTTGGTAATTTTAACAGGGATCATCTTATCAGGCTATCGTTGAGTATCTAATACTAGCACACAATAAGATATACAAACAATAACATTGAATGTAAATGCAATGTGATATGGTCCTTCACGTCGTGATCTCCATCCGTCGTCACCAGATTCCGGTGCCAGGGTTCCGGCGTCGTAGACACCAGGGTACCGGTGCATTCCGGCGTGGTAGTCCGTCACCTCCATGACTATCTACTACTACATAACAAAAGGTAATCACTTTACCTTTGCCACAACCATATCACAAAGCAACGCCCCATGCAAAACAAAGTTAGACGCCTCTACTTTATCTTTGCATGTTTTACGTGGCTGAATGGGCTTTCGCACAAGAACCGTTCTTACCTACAAACTTTCAGCACAACGCTGATCAAGTAGTTGTATCTACTAGACCCCTTTCGGGGCTCTCCGTTGCAAATGGTATACCAACTAATGCGAGAGAGACAGACACCCCCCTAAGCCACTTTATACGGTACAAGCCGTATGTCAAGCGTGGACCAGTCTCGCGAATGAACGCGTAAAGTCGGTTGGGGGCCGCTTCATCAAGCATTACTACGGTATACACAAGTACACTTGGGAGGGTAACAAATAAAAGATCAACGTCCACACACTACATCTCGTGTGTTCTACCCGTACTAGCATTACTACGCATAGATCTAGCTCTGATACCACTGAAGGGGTTCCGCGTATGAAAACAATAAAATTTTACCCTACGCCCCTGAACCCCTGAAGCGGCCAGGACCTATCTATTAGTAATACAGTAACGGGAGGAGCTTTTCGTGAACTTACCCTTGAAGACCGAAAAGCGTTGTCAACGCTCAGGAGAGCGTGGTTGATGTAGACGAGCCGAAGCCGACCTCAAGGTCGTGATGAAGTCCTCGCGCTCCTTTGGCTCCAATGACTTGAGTGCCTCAAGTGCGACACCTCGCGGGGAGTTACACACGTCCAGTGCCTGACGATGACTCCCGCTTCCCCGATCCACCAGCAGTTGCGGAAGTAGAGCTCCCGGATCCGAATCCCGCAGCACGACGGCGCTCCACGGTGAAGATGTCTCTCATTCGCGTAGTCCAGACTTGGGACCACGGTCACGAGAGAGAGAGAGGGGGAGAGAGAAAATATCAATTACATGTCCTCCCAAAAGTGAGAAGACCTTCATTGATTATTGGTGTCTTTTATTTGGCCAAATACCCCTACTATATATAGGGGGAGGGCAGGTACTACCTCCCTCAAAGTCCCGGGGTGGGACTAAAGGAGAGGAGGGGGAGGGGCAGCCGCCGGCCACCCTAGTGGGCCCCGCATGGGGTGTAGGCTCAGCCGGCCACCTCTTGTCCCCTTCTTCCTCTCTCCTTTCCCTAATGGGCCCTCTCCCCTCCGGGAATTGGCCCATTAAGCCTTTGACCATTTAAATTGAATTTTCTCTTTATTAAATAATTATGAATAAATTATTAAATCAATATTTAACATTCATTCACATATTATTCAACCTCTGCGACTATGGAACACTTCCACCTCCACTCCGGACATCCTCCGGACTTACCGAAACCCTTCCGATTTTCTCTCTACTATTCTTCGGTGATTCTACCGATCCTATAAACACTCTCTAAGCATCATCAAGCCCTTAAGGGTGATACCCCACGGTTCGGGAACACTCCAGACATGGTCGGGACACTCCCACACCAATGATCGACAAAGGGACCTTGATGGCCATGTGATCCCTCTGCGTTCCACGAAGATCTTTCGTTGTTTGAACCGGGACAATCGTGTCTTATTCCCTTTGTCTCTCGATACTTGCATTACCCGAGATCTGATCAATGACATCACCATGTCGTGTTCAATCTCATTGCCGAACAACGCTACTTGACTCGTTCCGACAAGTGATATCCCCGTGATCAAATCACACGCTGCGCAGCTATTGGATATAACTTCTCCGAGTGGGCCCTTTGAGTATCTTCCCGTCACATGGACGAACAAATCCCGCTCTTGACATATATTGCCTCTAAGGTTTCCTCCGAGTACCTGAACACACCTTTATAACCACTGTATTACCAAGTGGCGCTTGATGCTATCTAAGCACTCTCAGGAGACAGTGATTGATATAGCCTCACGGTCTAAGGAATAGTCTACGAGGATTAATTTCTAATCATCGTAACTTGAACTTCGTGACATGATCGGGTCACGATGTTTAGGTTGGATATTGGTTCATCATCTCATTCTCGGAATGAGATGACTCCATTTCCAACTGGCATAAATGCCACATGATCAGGAAACATGATCATCTGTTGACCAATGAGCAGTGACTAGAGTTTCACTAGGAACCCCTGGTTGTTTGTATATCACACGTGTATTGATGTTTCCACTCAATACAGTTATAGCATGATACAGAACTTAATCGAAAACTATATGAAATATGATAATAGTCCTTACTACTATTTTTCTCTAGGGCATATCTCCAACAGCAATATCTTCCAAACTGATGCCAGCATCAACAAGAACTTCATCAAAGTTGAAAGCTCGGTATAAGAGACTAGAGGGAGGGGGGTGAATAGGCGCTACTCAATTTTAACTTCTTTTCAATATAAGTCTTGACACAAAGTAAGTTCTCTAGATATGCAACTAGGTGAGAGAACCTATATGACAATCAAGCATGCAACAAAAATAATACGGAGTAAAAGAGAGAAATAACTAAGAGTAGACACAGAGATGTTTTCCCGAAGTTCCTTTCCTTTTGAGGGGAAGTACGTCTCCATTGGAGGGGTGGGTGGTACTAAGACCATCAGTGCCACAAAAGGCCTCACCCTATTCTCCCGCACACCCACCACAAGGCAAGCACACGATCCACTATGCGTTGACCTTGAAGGTGTCGACTGAAATGTTTACAAACTTGTTGATTGGACCTCCACAACACTTGGAGTCTCCCAACATGATCCCGAAGCTTTACAACCAATTCCCGAGCTCCAAGACCGACCTCTTCCGTCTAGGGTTCAAAGAACCCAACAGTAACAAGATTCAAAAAGGAAACAAGGGGGAATCAACTTTGCTTTGGTGAAACCCTAGATTTAGACCTCCTCCACCAAATCCCAAAGTATCAAGGATATTGGAGCACTATGGGGGAGATCTAGGAAAATATTCAGCTCAAGACCAACGGAGGAGAGAGATAAAAGAGGCACCTTTCTTGTTAGAGAAGAATGACCCTTTTATACCCCTAAAAGGGAATATACATGTTGCTGCCTGTCATGACCGGTACTAACGGACACAGATGCGGTAGTACCGGAAATCACCAGTACTACCGAACTGGTACCGCAGGGTGGTACCGGACGACACTGGCCAAGGTGAAAACACCTCAGATGCCATCGGTGGTATCTCTGCACGAGCCAGTACTACCGCCAAGAAGTAGTGCTGGAGGTGAAGCGGTACTAGTGCCCTCCACGGTAGTGCCGTATGGTGGTACCGGGCAGACCTGAGGAGGAGCCATAACTCGCAACCATGCTCAGATGCGTCCGGTACCTCCGAGCGGTACTACTTGTTCCAAGTGCTACTAGCGGATGAAATATCCGGTATTACCGGTTGGTACTAACAGCATGGGTGTGACACCGCCGTGATCATGGTTAAACAAATCCCAGACCTTCGCCTGACATAATCTTAACCTAGAGCTCGAGGATATCTAGTGAAGAATAGGTAACACAATAGTGACCCTACGACACAAAATTTATTACAACAAGGTCCAGAACTAAGTAGAGGACCAAAATATTGCAAGAAGAGGTCGCTGACCACAAAAATCAAACAACAGAAGGAAAATTATGCTATTAAGAATAACAAACTTAACGAATGGCCTAAGAGGCCTGAAGCATAATGATGACGTCCCAACCCATAGATTCCAGGATGCTGGCCGAGAATCCCAAGCTACTCTTCAGTGTCGATGTTGTACGGAACTCATCTCTAGGGAACACTTACTTTGCTACAAAAGTATTAACAAAGAAAGGGTGAGTACAGGGTGTAGTCCTCAAGACTTATGGCTGGTGGGGTTATTTTGCATAAAGCTATCATTGTTTATAAAACAAGAGGGAGAAGAAGCTCGTCTAATCAGAATATTTTAAAAGGGGGTAAGAGACGACATCTTCAAAGTATTGATCATCATATTTATATCCACCAAGACATCATCATCACCTCTTAACTAGGATCACCCCCTTGTACCCACGAGGAAGCATCCTTAAGCACACATTGAAACCTCCAAGTTTTACGATTAGGTTAAAGTTCTCTATGATCTTAGAATCTGGTCACCAAGCGTTCATAACCGTGAACATGACTTTTTGAAAATATTTAACCTTGCAGGGGTGTACAACTTTACCCACACGTACCAACCAACTTTTAGTGCCAAGCTATTATCCCTCTTCCATGGAAGGCTGGCAGCGGGTGGTTAACCACGACCTTTACCTTGCTATCGTTGAGACCATGAGCCACGCCCTTAGGAGGGTTCTACCGTAAAGGGTAAAATCTCGAAGCTGATCCCTAGAGATGTGAGGCGAGGTTGGTTAATCAGGGCTCTATCCATCCTAAGCAACCTGTCATGCTTACCTACCTGTTATGATGCAACTTCACTCGCCAAATCTTTCAAAACGTTTTCTATGCATATGTCGAATGGAACGGTTAAACTATGTGACTCATGGAATCTACTAGGAAAATTAGTTAGTCGAGGGGTTCCCAAGCCCCGTGTGGTTGTACACTCGTCTCGGTTCCAAGGGAAGAACTCGGTTCCTAGCGGTGGCGAGCATGGGACTACAAAACCTCATCCCACCATGGCCTCCCATACAAGCCTTATCATGTTTAACCTCATATCACCTACATACCCCGTTCTCCTTTCATACTAGATTCTCTGCAGTTGATACCTCTTTTGGATGAACCGGACTCAATAGTTAAGCATGGCTAAGTAGGACACATATATAAGATCTAGCAGTGCACACAATCCAAACCTAGTTATGCTAGGAGTAGTGGATTAGGTAATATAAGCTCAAAGGGAGTAATGCAACAGATAGGATACTCTATCTATTGATAAAAGACCATAGTAGAATCGTATGCATCATGGCAAGAATTGAAATGCTTTCGAAATCGTAGGATTGTATAATGGCGGGGCCATGCTTGCCTTTGCCCGTTTATAACCAATAATGTAACACCCTCGCCTGATAAAGCTGAGTTTCTATGTATATTGCTAATCCCTGGATCGGTTCACTTGCACACACAGTACAAAATGATATCAAATATAATTGTGCATCATAAATACAACGAATAAGATCCAGAATTTACATTGCATTATCCAAGTACACAATGGAAAACAATAACAAGGTAGATCTCCATCCTTCAAATGTGCCACAAGAGAACAATTATTGAGTGGAGTCTCGCGACCTATGAACGATTAGTCAGAAATAGAATAACCTGCAACATTAAAGGTTGCAACCACAAATGGTTAATACTTTGAATGAATTGGAAATTAGTACTAGTACGTGGATCTATAATGGAACCTATCAATTACATGCATATTTGGCTTGGTGGAGTTCAGGCTTATTTTCATAAAAGCAATATAACTTTTCCCTACTTTTGAAATACTTTTCTTTCTTGAAAATAATCTTATAAGGACATACTAGCATAAACCCATGTTGAAACAAGACAATTTAGCTTCGTATGCTCCTAAACCCATGTTCACCCATCAAGTTTTAGTTATTGAGAAATTGGGATGAGTGAGATCTTCAAAACAGTTCTAGGCCTAGTTGCTCATAGATGTCCATAACTGGGGACACAGCTAAGTACTTAGATTTACACTCTCGAGAGGTTTGTACACTTTACCCACACGACCCAATCAACCCGCTCTTACCACTACACTCATTTTGTGCTATGGTAGGGAGAAAACCAAGACGAAACCTTTCAAAAGTAGAACCCTGAGCCCTCAGGATAAACCCATACCAACCTACATCCCCTACATCTGCTAGTCATGTCGGGTCAGGTTCCCATAACTTACTTAGTTAAGACAGATCCCATATGACATGCGGCTGTACTGGAAGCTACTACACAAGAAACCTGTCCAATCTCTGAAGTCTAGATATCACTGCAAGAAAAGTTGGCTTTTACAACGGATGATTTTCATGGTTGAAGACCCATTTTTCATGGCCAAAGAGTCTTGTGCGATGGATGGCCTTCGTGGTAAAAGCCCCATCACAAATGAATTAACCACGTTTTTTTTCGTCCGTGGTGGATCGTACCCTTCAGCCATGAAAACTTGTTCCGTCGTAGATCTGTTCGCCAGACACGCTAACGCCTGACGTCATGCAAACTGTCATGTGGCAGCCACCATTAGCGGCCGGTTACCACTGTTAACGGTCATAGAAACCATGGCAGAAGCTAGGCCTAGCCAAGGCCTGCTAAATACTAACTGGGCTGGCCCATCAGGAGAGCCCAACAAGAAGATGGCCCGTTACTATTTTATCCTGCACAGTTTGAAATGGGCCCAGAAATGCAGCCAGCAGTGGCCCGTGAACTTTCAGGCCCGATTCTGTTTCGGCCTATAGAAGGCCCATGTTGGTCCAACACTATGCTACCACTTGAGGCCTGCACAAATCCGGCCCAGCACTGTTCAGGCCCGTTACCAATTTAGCCTTTTACTGTTTAGTCTTGTGGCTGTTCTAGCCTTTTAGGAATTTTAACCCGTTACAGTTTAGGCCCTTTAGTGGTTGGGCTTTTGCCTATTCAGGTCGGCACTGTTTGTCCTGTTACTGTACGGGCCGGCCACCGTACTGGCCTTTTGCTGTTGATACCTTTTACGGTTCCGACCTTTCACTCTTCTGGCCTTTTCACTATTCCAGCCTTTTACTGTTCTGGCCTTTTACTGTTCTGGCCTTTTATGGTTCTAGCCTTTTACTATTCTGGCCTTTTGTTGTTCCGGCCTTTAACTATTGTGCCATTTATTGCTACGGCCTTTTAATGTTTTGTCCTTTTACTGTACTGGCCTTTTATTATACTGGCCATTTACTATTCTGGCCTTTCCCTATTCTGGCCTTTCCCTGTTATGGCCTTTTACTGTTCTGGCATTTTACTGTTCTGGCCTTTTACTGTTCTGACCTTCTACTATTCTGGCCTTTTACTGTTCTAGCCTTTTACTGTTATGCCCTTTTACTGTTCTGGCCTTTTACTGTTATGGTCATTTTGGGCCGTCCATGCGCATGTTGTTTCAATGTTCTACATGCTACTGCTCCGAGATTGTTTCTGTTTCGGACTTTTTTTGCTAGCGCCTACTTTTCACAAAACATGTGAATATCAAGACATCAATTAATAAACACACAGAAATTAAAATTTACTTATTACACAACAATAAAAGTTTGTTACAACAGGTTATACAACAAGATTGTAATTTTGACAGATTACAATGTGTCAGTACCATCAATAAGAGATCGGTACATAGTGATTCGCTTCAATGTATCATCTGTCCTCTTCTTGAACATTTTAGCTATAGATCTAAGAGTAGTACACCCTTTCGTTCTGCATGCAATACATCATTTATATATTTATCACCCTCAGGAGTTGTTCTAGGTGGACTGTTAAGTAAGTTGTTTGCTTCGACAATGCAATGGGAGGATGAATGGGATGAGGGATCACAACTTTCAGTCCTGCCTTCCAAGGACTCCTGCTGGGTTTTAATTGCAGTCTACTAAAATATGGTGAAACAGGTTAAAACAAACAACAAGGGAAACAAGAAGTATTATATAAAATAGAGATCATTTAAGGTATGAACTTGCAGTAGCACGTTCAGGCTGACAGTAGCTCCTTCTCGAGCGGGTGCGACTCCTGGTCAATCTGCCAGAAGAATCCGAGTAGAGCAGTTGGAACTCTGGTCCTTGTACTCCATTGTCATTTCTCTGCATGACATTTGAAACCAAGTTGGTTGGTTTGGAAGGATGAAAACTCTTGAAAAACAATAAAAACATAGCATTAAAAATTACTAGATGTATGTTTCGAACTAGATAGCTAGTTTGGAAGGATGAAAGCAGGTGAAAATACCAACATATCGCATTAAAAATAGCCAGATATATCATCCAAACTAGATGGACATTTTCCAAATTAAGCATTCGCACATATATTCACAATTGAACATAAATGCAAATGTCATGGCAAGTTCTTAGGTAGAATGACTTATTAACACAAGGAAACCTCATGATTCAGCCTTGCTGGGCGTCAGATTGTTAGTGTTGGATCCTCTATGAGCTATTTGCATGACCCATGCGAGCGCTCAGAAAGAATAGAATCTATGAGTTTGTGTTAGATGATTAAAACGATAGCGTGAGAATAAAGAAAGGGAATAAAAGCAAGAAGCTAATGAGGTGGATAGGACCTACAAGATGAAGGGTGCAAACGAAATGGCAATAGCATCCAGGATATTGAGCAACATCCTAAAGATTTCGTAGCTTATGAGTACCAAAAATATAGAAAACGGGCAAGAGAAATTACCGCTGCGCAGCGAGGACGGGTGGGACGGGCAAGTGGGCGGCGGGGGCGGTGGCTCGGCATTTCGGGGTCAGAAACGAATGATTCAGTGAAGCGGCCCCGGTAGGGTAGACGACGGTGTTGGTGAAGCAGATCCGGTGCTGCGAGGGAGTTGGTGAAATAGTTCTGATGAAGAGCGTCTGCAGTGGAAGAGCTCTAGTGTGGATGAGAGGGCCGGAGGTGAAGCAGCCAGTGGAAGGTCAAGGTTGGAGGGGTGTGGGCGGGGAAGAGACGATGGGGGATATAGGTGGGATGACACACATTTATGAACTATACCCCTCTATTATTGCAGTACTCCCACGGTCCTTGTTTCTGGAGCAGGGATAGAAGAGGAATTTTGCATTTGCAAAAAGCGGGGCGGGATATTTGAATAGATTCGCGGGATGTTTCGGCACCATGCGGAAATTTTGAGGTTGAAGCTTCCGACGTACGCTACTCCGACGCGGCCGCTCTCACACGTTGTCCCTATCTAGACCCACACGCTAGCGACAGTATGCTTACCAACATATAAATGAGTTTCCACACATTTGCCGAATTGATAAACAATTTATTTTGAAGGCTTTCATACAAGATGACCAAGATCACGGCCATATCTCTGTTATTGTTTATAATAGCGTGTCCATATCTGGTAGATAGCTGCATCTTAGAATTTCAAAAGAAGATTCTAGCTTTGATGGACAATGCCTAACTTTCATGAATTACCAAACTTTCTAGCTAAATCTATGCAATAAAATATATTTTTGACAATCTGAAGTAAATATGTCTAATTTTGAACTAGAAAGTGTGTGATATACCTTGCTCTTGACTTTTTAAAATAATTCAAAGATATCAAGTAGTCAAATATTGGAGAACCACAGAGAGTTTCGGAAAATTCAACTTTTTGATATGAATGGTAATGACACCTAATTTCGGGGAATGTTCGTTTGTGGTACCAAAGTTGGTGGGTGAGCGCACCGCGGTACCAGAGTTGCCATCAATCGCGCGGAGGGGCCATAGTAGCTTCGCCAATTGTCCAAAAGGGCCAAATGGGGGTGAATACAAATCTAACGGCCAAACGGTCATTTCAACCAGACGAAAAACGGTTGAACTCAAATACCGCTGTTAGGTCAACGCTTCTTGGCCTGCCGTGTCAGTATTCCCCGTTATATTTTGCAGTCGTGGACTAGCTTACCCCTGCGTGGACCAGATCCCTGAGCGGACGAGATCTATTTCTTTGCTCTGCTCTGGTCTTCTCCCCTGCTCCCCTCCCCATAACATTTGCTCAGCTCCGGCTGCTCGTCTCAGATCGGAGCTCGCACTTGCTCTAATTTGCGTCTCCGCCATGTCCGGTCAACCTCCCATGCCTCTAATCGAAACTCGCAGCCGTCGCCGTTGCATCGTTCGCTGTATCGGGGCTTCGCGTCCCCGGACTAATATCTCGCCTTTGGCTAGTCCTTCTCGCACGGCGGAGCACGTCCTGTCGGGCGATCTAGGCTGGCGACCGGCCTCGGGAAGTTGCGTGCTGCCGCACACCCCAGGCATGGTAGCCCTGGCACAACAGCTCGACAACCACGCTCTCATGGCCACCGTGCTGGGCGTCCGTCCCGCCGTGTCACCGGCAGAGTTGCTGTCGGCTTTTAGGTCTCATTTTGGGATCAGACGAAATGAGGTCAACATTGAGGTATGCGCGCCGCCATTCGATTTTTTCGTCCGGTTCGAGCACAGCTCAGACACCGAGTGCGTTCTGCATTCTTCCCATTCTTTCGAGTGCTGCGGGGAGAAAATGAGCTTCATGCATTGGCATCGCGCCTGTGGGTGGGATGATCGCTTGGGGCATCTTTGTTTCTTCTCCAAACTTGGCTTTGACGGCCTCCCATTGGATGCTTGGGAGCCGGAGGCACTCAAGCAGGTCGTCAGTAGCCTTGGCGGTGAGCTGGTGGAAATCGTGTCACCGAGCGACAGATGGGTCATCGAGGTAAAGGCGTGGCTAAAAGATCCTGACGCCGTTCCTAAGATGTACGAGGTGCAGATTCCAAGCAGGGCAGGGCGATAGCTTTGCTGGAAGCACCCGGTCATCATCCACCTGGAGGAGGTTCTGGACTCGGTACATGGCATTCAGGGTCCCGAAGAGGCTGCCAGAAAGCGCCCTCGTCGCCTGCAGTGTTGGCCTGGAAGGATCGATGGCACATGACCGCCACCGTTTCGCGACGGTGCACACATTTTCGGTGGGGAACCAGGCTTGGACGAGCTGGTGGTTCTGATTTCCCTCGACTGAAGACAGAGCTCTAGTGAATTGCCGTGGTATGTGTGGCTAATGAATTTGTAGTATGGAGAGCGTAGCAGGAAGTTAGCATCAACTAAAAATGTGTAATAGTTTGAACCAATGTAGTACGTGTGTGTAATAGTTTGAAGTAGTATGTGTGTGTAATAATTTGAATCGATGTAGTATGTGTGGGTAATTAATTTGATGTAGTTTGTGTGCGTGTAATAATTTGAATCGATGTAGTTGAACACCGTGCTTTATAATTTCTGTGAATAACCAAGGACAACCCCATGAAAAGAGGGTGGTCTGGCAATGAGCAATGTCAATTCTATGGATGCCAGGAAAATGTAGTCCATCTCATATTCAAGTACTCCCTCCGTTTCAAAATATAAGATGTTTTAGCTTTGTGAATGGAGCGTATCTAGACATCTTTTAGTGATGGTGCTTTCTAAACCTAGATGAACCTACATACTAAAAGGGGACTAGATACACTTCATTCACAAAGCTAAAACATCTTATATTTTGAAACGGAGGGAGTACAAAGTAGCTACATTTGTAACACGTTGAACCGCATGACCATTTTGCAGGCAACACAAGACAAAGGAAAAAATGGTTTACAACACAGACATCAGACGCAAAATCTGTATCTGGGATAAAAAAGATGCCAGTTAACTGGATTGAACCACGACTAGTAATTGAAGGAAATAGGTACTTGATAGTATTTGCTTACAATAGTAGTACTTCCATATAAAAGGGTCTTATACCTGCACAAAAGTGGGCTAAACTTCCTACTAGTTTATAGAACAATTCATCAGCATTTCATCTACAAAAGCCATTCTTCAGTCCGAACTTAACTATTCTACACTGAAGAAACTACAGATCTCCACCTGAAAAGTTGGCTGGCCAATTGCCTTGAGAGGACATAAGTTCTTTGATCATTTAACCCAAACTGATCTATTGCCTTTCCGCCAAACTACAAGAAATCTGCATTGTTCATGCACGAGTGATTTGCGTGCGCCAGTCCCGGTTCAGTTGGACCATCCGCGCCGCCGCAACGATTTCTTCGAAACTGAAATTCGACATCTCCTTCTCGGGATCGTAGGTCTGTGTGAACTCGAACCTGAATTTCGGGGCTGAGCTGATGCCCGCCGCCGGCTCCGGCTGTCGATCAGTCCAGCATGCTGAGTGTAGACGCTTGGTCGCCACCACGGTACAGCCTTCGACGGTGCATAGGATGGAGCGTCTCTGCCGCAGACGGCGTGCTCCCAGCCTACCCCACTGAGGTAAGGTAGTCCGCGTCGAAGCGTGGACGCGAGAGTTCCTAGACCTTGGCGCTGCCCTGTTCGAGGGTGTGTACCCTCGGCGGCGGCATGCTCTCATGAACGATTTGATACGTACCTTGTTCCCATTGCCTACAGTATGCCGTAATGCCGCCGCGCGATTTCTCCACATCGCTCTCTTGGCCCTACTTGCCGCATCTGGCGCCGACGATGACGCAGTCGCCGCCACGGCCGATTCGGCACATTCGGGGAAATCATCCCCCTGGCAGGGCAATGGGAGACCGGCCTTGAAGTAGAGCTGCATGGCCTACCTTAGAGGGGCTAAATACCCCAGTTTCGGCGGCTGTCGCGGCGGCGGCAGCGGCGGCTTAGGCGGGGCCATGTTACCCTAGTTGGTGCGACGTGGAGGAGCTGCGCAAGGTGAGCTGTGGTTAGTCGGAGAAGGGGAGTGAAAGACTGACAGTAGGTTTGGACTACGGGCACGTGTGAAAATAACCATTTCCCATTTCCTTAGAGGGTAATAATTCAACACTCGTTGCATTAACAGCTCAATCTTTATTTCCCTTCTCAGCATAAGGGTGCGAACGTATTAAAAAGATCGGTCGTGGCTATCCACCTCATCGGGCAATGTACTAGGACATGTAGGAGACGGGACCGGGTTTCATTTTAGAAATGTTGACGACTGTGCCCTTATGTTTATACGATATATTTATATGCCACCATGTACCGTCGAGTGTAGCAACACCATCAGAAATAGGGGATAACGACGTGACGTGTTTTATTTTTTTAAAGGGCATCAGAAACAGGGGATGCCGACGTGGCATGTTTTCTTACTGGCGGGCCCGCCCCCTCCACCTTCGACGGCGCGCATCCCAGGTTCGAGGGGTGGTGCCGCCCACCAACACATTATTGTGCAATTTTCCATGTGGGACCTGAATTCCGGCGCTGAGCTGATGCCCGTGTCGAACACAGAGAATTCTGAAAGAACTAGTAAAAATAAATACTTTGAATTCTGGAAGTATTAAATTTAAATACATTACAATTTTGTCTGAAAGATAATACACATTCTGATCATCGAAATAATATAAATACAGTACAAATTTCTTCTTCGAAAAATAGACCTGAAAATGCTAGCAAATAACCTAGGATGAATATATGATTCATTCTCCCCTATATATTTCATCGTCGTCGGCTCCTACCTGCTACAACACATGTTCAGAGAACTCTCTCCGTCTGAAGTGTGCTGCCAGTATCTCGTCCAGAGGGTAAGGCCTCGGTGTATGTTCCAGACTTAAGCTATACATTACCATTGTTGGTTCCTCTTCCCAGGCTTGAACCTCATGATCGTACAGTCTGATAAAATTCCTGTAGTATATGCAACCGGGTTTGACTGTGGGGTGTAACCTGGTGTCAATGGAGATAGACCGATTGCAACCAACGAAGAGGGCACGACTTCCAATGTCGCCGATGGCCTCGAGAGAGAGGTTCTCTGTGTCCACCCGGTACAACACCGGTTGCCCTTTGGCGAAATCCCCGTTCAACACAAGAAGCAGATCACCATCTGACTCCACAAGGTAAAATTTGTAGGTTCCGCGTACAGTGCTCGCGCGCTGCTCTAACTGGATGTTGGTCGACAAGATGTCTCCATTCTCAAGTAATGCATATAATTCCCCTCGGAATGCCGTCATGCAGACCAGAAGCGTATCAGGAGGTGACGAATACAATCCTTCTCCAAATGATCCATTGATTTGCCCCGTTGGGGTGCTCTCATCGGCCCATGCAATATGATCTGGATAATCAGTGCAAATGAACACCATCGTCAGGGACTTTGTCACGACGACAGATTGTAGAAGATCAGATGGTATGTGTGCTTGAAACTCAGTGTTAGACTTGTGAGTGATTGGGTTCAGAAGCCGAATCTAGTATGGCTCCACCCTCTGAGCAAGCAC
This sequence comes from Avena eriantha, assembly GCA_910589775.1. Lineage (NCBI taxonomy): Eukaryota > Viridiplantae > Streptophyta > Magnoliopsida > Poales > Poaceae > Avena > Avena eriantha. The sequence goes on along the minus strand of OU342743.1, from coordinate 288,794,887 downwards.
GATGATGCCACGAGAAACACCGACGAAGTAGAATCTTTTGGAAGAAGAGGGCATCCGTTAGCACTAAGATGTTTACAATGGAAAATACCAATAAATATCGGATGTGAATGTGAACCTGCGATGGACGTCCATTAGATTTGTCCTGAAGCAACGACAAGTGGCGAGGTTGAGGAAGGTGAAGTCGCCAACATCTGGAAGTGTGTTATCTATCATGATCCAGTTGTTGAGATGGAATTCGAGCACCTTTAAAGTGCGGTGCCAATCGGTGCAGACTTCCCGACAAGCAGCATAGGTGTCGACGTACTCCTCTTTCTCCAGCAAATAGTCGGCGATCTTGCGAAGTGGGTCGGCCGGGAGATCGGCCCAGTTCCTCTTCATCTAGCTACTGGCCATGGCTTACGTGCGGGAATGTTTTGATCGAGGAAGAAAGAAGAACTACCACCGCGAGGAGAAGAAGAAGAGGATAACAGACGAGGGAGACGAAGCGGAACTGCCACTGCGAGGAGACGATGAGACGGGGAAGAAGAAGCGGAACTGCCAATTCAAGTTTGGATCAACAGTTTTTTCCGGAACTAGCGCGTGGACCAGCCATGCACTGCATGCAAGTTTTGATCAAACAGACTGACATGTGGGACCTGCTAAAAATTCTGTGAAGCGCTCCCTGTGCATAGTGCGCTGACAGGTGGCATGTTTTCTGACAGGCAGGCCCGCCTCCTCCACCCACGACGGTGCGCGTCCCAGGTTTGAGGGCTGGTGCCGCCCACCAACACATTATTGTGCAACTTTCCATGCTTTGTCGCAACCAGCTCCGCTCCGCTCCTCTCCTCTTCTCCTGCCTCCGCCACTCCGCTCAGTCGTGCACCGCTCTCGTCGTCCCCTTGGGCCGTCGTCCTCCCACCCTCCCCTCCCTGCCATCCCCTCACGTCCCCTCCCCTCCCCTCCCCTCCCTGCCCTATCTCCGTGCCGCCGCCCACCGCCAGGCGCGTCTGGAAACGAAAACCGAGAGTCGGCCGTTAGGTTAGGGGCCCAACGACGCTGGTGATCCGGATCCCGCTCGGAGATGGATCCTGCGAGGCTTGAGAGCACGGATATGGGTCCTGCACGGCTGGAGAGCATGGAATCTCCTTCAAGTCTGGGGAGCACAGAGGACAACGAAACAGGGGGAGAGGTAGCGGGGTGCAGAGCTTTGGAGGTATGGAGCCCGGAGAAGGTGCCGTGCGTCCACATTGAAAGGTAAGAACTGTGATTCCTTATCTGCATACCCCAATTGGCGTTTATAGTCCCGTGGTGATGCTAAGGATATAGGTTGGTAACCGCAGGACGTCTGTACAGCTTGTCCTTGAGCATGATGCTTTGTCAAGCGAGCATGAAGGCACTGAAACGTGTGGCGGTGTGGATGATGATGAGAAAGCATATCCAGACGTGGCTGCTGACCCTAATAGGATGGAGAGTAGGGAATATTTGGTTGATTCGAACTTTTAGCCTGACTATGGGACTGATGAGGAAGAGGAATGTGAAGATGTGGAAATGGGATGTAGATACGACGACGAAGACGTGGACAGGCTAGTGATACACTTTGACAGGGACAATCCTACAATTGATGAGGGGACTGTCTTTGATAATGTGGAGGACTACAGATATGCAGTTGCAACCTATGCAATCAGAGTTGGGTTCGAATTTATCATTGAAAAGAGCGACCAAAAGATATTTAGGGTGCACTGTAGGGAAAGTAATGTGTGTAAATGGACATTACATGCATCTCCAATGCGGGGTGGACACCCATTTCAGGTTGCAATAGCTACATTTAGTTTCAGTCTTTCTCATATTTATTCTGCTGATAACTAGCTCCGAATTATTTGGATTCTTATCGAATGCAGATCAAAGTAAACATGAAGGAGCACAACTGCCCTAATACTTCTTTAAGTGGTAAAATTAGACCGGCGACTACCAAGTGGATTACTGCTACTGTACTTGACTGGGTGAGGCACATTGGACCAGCTGAACTCAGAGCAAAGATTAGCAAAAAGTTTAACGTTCTGATGCCTTATCACAGAGTCTTTGATGGGAAGGAGATGGCTCTAGACTTCATTCAAGGCAAGTGGAATGACAGTTTTCATATGTTGTATAGTTTCAAAGCTTAGGTAGAGAAAACATCACCTGGTAGTGTTGTTGACATCGATTACGAGGTTGTGAAAAGGAGAGAGAAGGTCTCGGGGGGTCAGGTATAAGAAGGCAGATAAGATATGCTTCAGGAGATGTTTTGTCTGCCTGAAGGCATGCTGGAAGGACTTCCTAGACGGCTGTAGGCCATACTTGGCAATATGCGCAACTTCTGTAACAGGGAAGTTCAGGGGACATGTTGCTTCTGCTTATGCTTTGGACGCGCATAATTGGCTTCTACCCATAGCTTATGCTGTTCTTGAGGGTGAATCAAATGAAAGCTGGACATGGTTCATGCAAAGACTACAGGAAGTAATTGGTCACCTGAAGGCTTGGTGATACACACCGGTGCATTCGAGGGTCTTGAGAATGCTGTTGTGTTTTCTGGGGTTGAGCATAGGGAATGCATGCGGCACCTCGCTACTAACTTCACGAAGAAGTTTGAAGGAAAGATCTTTGAAGAGGACTTGTGGCGATCAGCATACACATACATCCCAAGCACGCATGCTACTTACTTGCAAAACATGTATGTAGTTCCAAAGGTGAAAAAATACCTTGAGGAACATCACACCAAGCTATGGGCCAGAAGCAAGTTTGGTGAGTTAAGCAAGGTGGATTTTGTATGTAATACTTTGGCAGAGTTTCAATGATAAGATTTCAGGCATGAAGACACTTGGAATTGTTATTTTGTTGGATGCAATAAGACAGCGCATAATGGTGAAGATAAATTTAAGGCAAAGAATTTGTGCAAGAAATTTTTTAGGCCATAAAATAGTTCCAAAGGTGGTTATATTACTGAATGCAAGAACCGGGGCAATGAGAACGATAAAGATGAGGGTGGTCAGAAGTTCTAGAACATTGGCTGAGGTTTATGTAGAATACAAGCGTGGAAGTGAACGGAGGTACACTGTAGACATTGGAAACAAGACTTGTTCATGTAGGCAGTGGCAGATTAGTGGTCTGCCATGTCACCATGCAATTTACTTCATCTTAAAGCTTAGAGGTAACGGAGCTGAAATAGAGAACTATGTCGACAACTATTTCTCCAGTACGCGCTCGTACGTGAGTACCGCGCCATTGCCCTCTCCCGTTCCGACAGCTAGCGGCAACGCTCCTCGATCTGCCTCGCCAACGCATTGTCACGCAAGAGCGGGGCGACAGGAACCCCGACGTAGCTGAGCTCGAAGCCGGCCAGAAACCTCGCTAACGGCGGCGCGAGTATGCCGTAGTGGGCGAGCAACTGAGCCTCGAGCAAGCTGAGTTTGGGCCTCTCCCTCTCTATGGCGATGAAGGAACACAATCTGATTTTCGGCCCCGAGGTTAAGGGGATAAAGGCAAGGACGTAGGCCCAACGTAGTTCCCACGACCAATCAGTTCGCAGAACAGACTTCTCGCGGATCGCCCTCGCGAAGGACATCACTACCGTCCACGCACCCTGATCCAACGACGCCTAACAATCAGGGATCGGGTCTTCTAGAAGCCCAGAGCGGTTGCTGGTTAGTTCTGCGTCCCGATTGTTTGTGGCCAAAGGCGGTAGTTGAAAATAATACACATTTCAATGACACTGGTGGATCCATAGGTGGTATGTGAAAAGAACACACATGCAAAATGACTCTGGTTGTTGTTACTAAAAAGAACACACATGCAATGACACTGGTGGATCCATGGGTGGATTGTGAAATTAACACATATGCAATGACACTGGTGGATCCATAGGTGGTATGTGAGAATAACACACATTTCAATGACTCTTGTTGTTGTTACTAAAAAGAACACACATGCAATGACACTGGTGGATCCATAGGTGGTATGTGAAGAGATCATACATGCAAAATGACTCTAGTTGTTGTTAGTGAAAAGAACACACATACAATGACACTGGTGGATCCATGTGTGGTCTCTGAAGAGAGCACACATTTCAATGACTCTGGTTGTTGTTACAAAAAAGAACACACATGCAATGACACTGGTGGATCCATAGTTGGATTGTGAAGAGAACACACGTGCAATGACACTAGTGGATCCATAGGTGGTATGTGAAAAGAACACACATGCAAAATGACTGGTTGTTGTTACTAAAAAGAACACACATGCAATGACACAAGTGGATCCATGTGTGGTCTCTATAGAGAACACGCATTTCAATGACACTGGTGGATCTATAGGTGGATTGTGAAGAGAACACACATGCAATGACACTGGTTGTTCTTAGTAAAAAGAACACACATGCAATGACACTGGTGGATCCATAGGTGGTATGTGAGAAGAACACACATGCAAAATGACTCTAGTTGTTGTTACTAAAAAGAACACACATGCAATGACACTGGTGGATCCATAGGTGGATGGTGAAATGAACACACATGCAATGACACTGGTGGGATCCATGGGTGGATTGTGAAAAGAAAACACATGCAATGACTCTGGTTGTTGTTACTAAAAAGAACACACATGCAATGACACTGATAGATCCATAGGTGGTATGTGAAGAGATCACACATGCAAAATGACTCTGGTTGTTGTTAGTAAAAAGAACACACATGCAATGACACTAGTGGATCCATGGGTGGATTGTGAAATGAACACACATTTCAATGACACTGGTGGATTCATAGGTGGTATGTGAAAATAACACACATGCAAAATGACTCTTGTTGTTGTTACTAAAAAGAACACACATGCAATGACACTAGTGGATCCATGGGT